>PVJI01000987.1:0-208276 GCA_004026765.1 Micronycteris hirsuta
CACACAAAATTCCACTTGCAGTCACTTACCCTGGGCTCTGGCAGAGGAAAAGCAGAGTAGACTAGAGATGTCTGAAGAGAGTCTGGATTGGTGGCCCTAAGGAGAGAACTGAAGGAACCACATGAAGGATACCTGTGCTGAGTCATTTCCCATGGTGCCAAAGCTGTCTTTGTCAGGCAGAGCACTCCTCTCTGAATAGCAACAGCCTGAGGGGAAGCAATAGCACTTCACAAAGGAGTTACTCTGCCCCATCCTGTGGAGTTTAAGCCAGGATGCTGATTACAGTTTGAGGGAATGTAATTGATTGGTTTAACAAAACAAAAGCCCTGGACCAAATAGTTTCACAGGTGAATTTTACCAACATTCTGAGAAAAACTAATACCTCTCCTTATTTCATAAGATTCAAGAAAAGAGAAGGCTCCAAAGCTCATTTTATGAGGCCAACATTATCCTGATTCCAAAAAACAGATAAAGATATCACAAAAAAAGAAAAATTTAGGTCAATATCCCTGACGAACATAGATACTAAAATTCTCAGCAACGTATTAACAAACCAAATACAACAATGCATCAAAAAGATCATACACCATGATCAAGAGGGATTTATTCTGGGAATGCAAGGTTGATACAATGTTTGAAAAATAATGAATATGATTCCCCACATAAACCAAATGAAGGATAAAAACCATATGATCATATCAAAAAATGCAGAAAAAGCATTTGATAAAATCCAGCACTAATTTACAATAAAAATTCTCAGGTAAATGGGATTAGAGAGAACATACCTAGACACTTATTAGGCCACATATGACAAACCCACTGTAAACATCATACTCAATGGACAAAAACTACAACTGTTCCCCTTAAGACTGGGACCAGATAGGGATGTCTGCTTTCACCTTTCTCTTTAAAAAAAAAAAAAAAAAAAAAAGATTTTATTTATTTATTTTTAGAGAGAGGGGAAGGAGGGAGAAAGAGAGGGAGAGAAACAGCAATGTATGGTTGCCTCTCACATGGCCCCCACTGGAGACCTGGCCTGCAACCCAGGCATGTGCCCTGACTGGGAATCGAACAGAGATCCTTTGGTTCCCAGCCCATGCTCAATCCACTGTGCTACACCAGCCAGGGCCTGCTTTCACCTTTCTTATTGAACATAGTACTGGAAGTCTTAGCCGCAGCAATCAGACAAGAGGAAGAAATCCAATTTGAAAAAAGAATTAAAACTAGTATTATTTGCAGATGACATATACTGTACATAGAGAACCCCAAAGATTCCACCAAGAAATTACTATGACTTATAAATGAATTCAGCAAAGTAGCAAGATACAAAATTAATATCCAGAAATCAGTTGCATTTTTATATGCCAATAGAGAACTAACAAAAAGGGAAATTAAGAAAATAATCCCATTCACAATTGCTACAAAAAGAGTAAAATACCTAGGAATAAACCTAGCCAAGGTTGTAAAAGACTTGTACTCAGAAAATTATAAGACATGAAAAAAGGAATTGAAGTAGATACAAATAAGTAGAAGCACATTCTTGTTCATGGATAGGAAGAATTAACATCATTAAAATGTCCGTACAATCTAAAGCAATCTGTGGATTCAATGCAGTTCCTATCATGATTCCAAAGACATATTTCACAGAACTAAAAAAAATATTTCAAAAATTTATATGGAACCACAAAAGTGATCCTGAGAAAGAAGAACAAAGTTGGAGGAATCACACTATCTAATAATCAAACTACAGCATAAAGCCACAGTAATCAAAACAGCATGCTAATTGCATAAAAACAGGCACATAGCTTAATGGAATAGAATAGCCCAGAAATAAACCCACATCTTTATAATCAATTAATATTTGACAGACAAAACAAGCACATACAATCGGCTGAAGATAGTTTATTCAATAAGTGGTATTGGGAAAACCGGACAGATACATGCAGAAAAATTAAACTAGACCAAGTTCTTATACCACACACGAGAATAAATACAAAATGGATCAAAGACTTAAATGTTAGACCCATAAAACATAAAAATCCTAGAAAAAAACAGGCAGCAAAAGTTCAGACATGCATATAGGAATTTTTATCGGATATATCTCCCCAGGCAAGGGAAAGAGAAGAAAAAATAAACAAATGGGACTATATCAAACTAAAAAGATTTTGCACAGCAAAGGAAATTATCAACAAATAAAAAGAGACAACAGACAGAATGGGAGAATATATCTGCTGACCCATCTGATAAAGGATCAATAACCAAAATTTATAAGGAACTTACAAAACTTAACACCAAAAAAAAAAAAAAAATCCAATTGAAAAATGGGCAAAGGACCTGAATAAACACTTCTCCAAAGAGGACATGGAGATCGCCCATAGACATATGAAAAGTTGCTCAACATCACTAATCAGAGAAATTAAAATTAAAACCACAATGAGATAATCATCTCACACTTGTCAGAATGGCTATCGTCAATAAATGAACAAACAACAAGTGCTGGGAAGGATGTGGAGAAAGGGGAGCCCTTTTCCAACATTAGTGGGAATGCAGATTGGTGCAGCCGCAGTGGAAAGCCGTATGGAGATACCTCAAAAATTTAAAAATTGATCTGTCTATATGCCTAGTGATCCCACTTCTGAGAATATATCCAAAGGAATTTAAAGCACTAATTTGAAAGAACATAAGCACACTTATATCCATTGCAGTGTTACTTACAATTGCCAAGATTTGATAGCAGCCCAAATGTCCATCAGTAGATGAGTGGATAAAACAACCACGGGACATTTATACCATGGAATACTATTTAGCCACAAAAAAGAAGAAAATTTTACCCTTTGCGACAGTATGGATGGATCTGGAGAACATTGTGCTAAGTGAAACAAGCCAGTCAGAGAAAGACAAATGCCATGTGATTTCATTCACATGTGGAATCTTATGAACAAACTAAACTAACAAGGAAAATTGGGACAGGAGGATTCATGGGCATGGACAACAGTGTGGTAATCGCTGGGGGCAGTGGGTTACAAGGGGACTAAATGGATATGGAAAAATACAATAAAAATTAAATAAAAATATACTGTTGAAAATTCAGAAATACTCAGAAGCACTTTCTTATTTTATTTTTATCTTTCCTGTTGCTAATGAGTAGCAACTAAATATTTAGGGAATATTTTCCTGTAAACTTACTATAATCTCCAAACATTTGCTTCTGAACTTCAGTCAAGGCACCTCTTTTCCTAGCTTTCTCCTTTTTCAGTTTAAGTAAAATAATTATTCTAAGATTTTATTATAACTCAAAGTATAAAGACAATATAATAATGATTTAATTTTATTTCATTTGTTCATATTATAAAATTGACTGACCATGTGCTGTGTATCATGTACTGAAACTAATTCCATAAAGCACATTCTTTTACCCTAAAACATCTCCTCTGGGAAAAGCGAATGAGTGAACCCTTCGTTATGATACAACACTGTAAATGCAGCCACTGTAGGCAAAATAAGTGTAATGAGAGTGCAAAGGTTTCGGACGAACACCAGCGGCACTCCTGGACTCAAGCTGTAACTGACATATGAACCGTCAGCAGATACACCCCGGTCGGCCTTCCTGCCGACGTGTGGGGAGGCCTTTGTAAGTGGGACCTGAGGAAACTCTTGGGGCTGTGTTTCCCGCGAGAGGTCATGATGACAACCTGATGTAGGACTGAAGCAATAAACGCCTATAAAATTTGTTCATACATATATATGTATAAATGTTGTTCTCCTAAATAGAATTTAGACTTTAACTCACCTTTCAGTTGGTAGTATAGTGACTTTTTTCTCTTCATTCCCAGGTTTGGGGTTTGTATCTGCATTATGAGATCATTGGAGTTGGTGCTGAAATAAAACCAAATCATAAAGGGAAAGGGGGTCTATGAAGGTCTTTCTGGCTCAGAATCACCTTTTCCTTCATATGTCTTCATTTTCTTCCCAGTTTAGCTATGGATGTCCTTCTCTGTGCCTTCTTTCAGCTTCCAAAGCTACTAGAGTCCGGTGGAGGTGAGAGTGGAAAGTGATGTTCTCTAGAGCTCTTGTATTTATCTTCACTGGATTTTGTAGACATAGTCCCTCCTGTTCACCATATCACAATCCAATGAGATAGAAGCAGGGTACCTTTTGTGCAACCGGAAGGCCTCTGGTGAGGCTATTCTCTTTTTCAGTTAATTCTCTTCCATTCTCAGAAAAGTAGAGGACATTTTGCACATTCATCCAGGCTGTTTCTCAGGGCTTGTCTATAGACTTCCCATGACTGACCCTTCTGTTTTACTCTTTGATCACCAAGATGGTGTGAGGAAAATTTCAAAGGTTGGTTGCACTCTAGATTACAAAGAAATAATTCGAAAGATCCTTGTGCTCTTGGATCCCCAGATCAATCAATGAATTATTGTATCCTGGGTTTGTGATGCCAGGGGTAAGGAGTGTGCTGTCAGAAATGTAGGACAGTGGCTAAAGTTATCTTTTCCCTCCCTTGTATGCTTTGAATAACCTTCTAGTTTGTAAAAAAAAAAAAATACAAAAAACAAAAAACATTCTTTGTACCTATTGTTTAGGCTACAACATGGTAGGTACTTGATGGTCCAGAGAACAAGTGCTTTACATTAAGAGAGCCTTTCCTGGTACTGTCACTGCTCTCTATGTATTGGAAGCTTAAAGATAAACACTGATTTTCTTTCTTTCTTTCTTTCTTTTTTTTTGTTTGTTTGTTTGTTTTAACTCTCACCCAAGGACATGCTTGTTGATTTTAGAGAGAAGGAAAGACAGGGAAAGAGAAAGGAGAGAAATATTGATGTTAGAGAGAAATATTTAATCAATTGCTTGCCTCTCTTATGCGCCCAGATTGGGACTGAACTCGCAGCCCAGGCATATGCCCTGACTGGAATCGAACCCGCACCCTTTCGGTTTATGGGACGATGCTCCAACCAAGTGAGCCACAAAGGCCGGGACTAAACACTGATTTTCTTGAAATTATTTACTTTTCTGAAATTTCTGTAGTAATAGCCCTACCTAAGGCTAAGATGATGAAGGGATGAGTAAGAATTATTGGCAAAACCTTTTACAGTATCAGTCTGACTCAGCTAGATTTCAGTGAAGAATGAGTCTGGTCACCAGTATTTAACTGTGTTGGATGAAAGACTAGAAAATAAAGCATAATCCTAGGTGGCGTGGTGGTTCCTTTCATCTAAAGAGGCAGCAGGAGTAAAAGCATGTTTGGGAAAGGATGATGAGCTTGACCTAACTCAAAGCAAGGTGTAATATCTTAACATAATAACACAGGTTCTGAGACTGCTGTCGTTCAGTATATTACTGACCCCACAAACAAGCAGTGCAAAAGTCATCTATTAAAAAAATATGAGCCACACCATATGACTTCATGGGCCCCAATGCTAAATGTTACTGTTGGTACTTCTGAGGCAAAATTTGTCCCTAAAGACAAAGATTCCCCAGGAAATTGAGAAAATATTGGAAACAGTAACAAGTTTCCCAGTTTCATTGCATGGAAGATATCTCTGCAAGAAGTAAGTTTTAAGTCAATTCTAAAAATATGAGTTAAAAAAAAAAAGTTTTCCTTTCTAAATACTGTGGCCGAGACTACTAGTAATCTTCCAAGACATACTCTCCCCTTCTTTTATAGTAATATTCCTGAACTTTCTTATTTTCAGCTGAAAATAACTGCCCAACATCCCAGGCAATGTGACTAAGTGTTGGCCAATGAGACCTAAGGGAGGGTGTTTCATGTTTCCTCTGCTAACCTTTCTCAAAGATCGCTAAGTGTATACTTTGTTCTCTCTTCATCATTCCTTCCTTTTTCCTACTCCTCGGAATGTCAGTATGGCAGCTAGAAAGGACAGTCTTTTAGAATTATGAATCGGCCTGGGAAGGAAGAATGAACGTGACAGGATAAGATAAAGGGAACCTACTATTCTAAGGACATCGTAGAACAAAGTTGCCGTCACAGCTCTAGATTGTTTACTCTGGACTTAGATGTGAGAGAGAAATAACATTCTTTCTTGAGTAGCTACTGTTTTTTGGATTTCTGTTTCTCAAAGCCAAAACTTATCCTAAGTGACATATTAATTAACTATTTCTTTTTTCAGAATAAGTTGAACTTTGGGCCAAAATAACCTAACAGGCAAAAGCAGGTAGAAATGAAGTAAACATTCGCAAAAGATCTGATTACTGGGTCATGATTCCTCTCCAGAGACAGATGATTGGTTCTGACACTAAGTCAATTTCTTTGGCAAACGATCGCATTCATCTTGTGTTGATTTTCGTAGCGTTCTATTTCCCTACCATGATACTGTTCTCTTTGTTGCTGATATCATATAGATCAGAGCTTGGACCCTCACACCCTCCTGGGCTTTAATACCTTTGTTACATCATCTTAGACCAAATCATATTTAACATTTGTAGCTATTTTGGTAATTAATCCTTTAAATTTTTCTCTAGCTCTGAAATCTGCAACATCAAAGTTTTCCACTTTACATACATTTACATGATCTGATTACTAACTCAACATAATTACTAATATAATGCTATAGTAGTTTAGGTGTATGCTTGAAACCTTTAGTGCAAAACATTGTGGTAGTCTTTGGAGTTTCACTACTTACTAGCTATTAACCTTAGGCAAATTGCTTATCTACTCTAAAATTCCCTTTATTTCTTCCTTAAATACAAAATGGAGTATTAATGGAAATACAATTAAATAATCCATGTAAAGCAATTAACAGAGGCCCTGCCAGAATAAGTGTACCATGTACGCTAATTGAAAATAATAATGAGTTTTATTTCCACTTTGCAATCTTACGAAAATACAATCATGTTTCCATTTTAAGATAACATTGTGTACATGAATTTATTGATTCAGCCAACAGTTCTGACTTGTTTCTTACCAGGTATTAGAAATGCTGTGTAATAGACAGCCCTAGCCCTGCACATCATGTTATCCATTTGCTTATTTACAGATAAAATTTACTAGCTAGATGATTGGTGTGACTTACTGGCTCAATATTCTTTCGAGAATTGTGTTTTCTAATGTCACTTTTCATATTTCTATACTTTCTTTGGCAATTGTCTAGGTAAATAATGCATCATATTTTGATTTGCTTTAATTACTTTTTTCTAGTGCGTAATTAATGGTGCTTCAAAAAAATTCACTTAGTTAAAGACAATTGAATATTCGGTAATAACACACAAATAAAAGAGAAGATGAAAAAGCTGAAACAATGGTCTGAAAATAGTAGTTACTTTATACTTGTTTTCCAAAACCTCAAATTCTAGTGAAATCTTAGACTGACTACTTAGTTGATCTATGTTTCTGTTTCTTATTTAAAAAATAGATTTTGAGAGCTTATTTATTTATTTATTTTTTTAACTTAGAAACACAGTTTGGATATTACAGATGAAATATATTCAGAAATCTTTGCATCTTCCCTCTGTGATGAGAAGTAAATGTGGACCGTTGGGGAAAAGGCTCAGTGCACACTTGGTAGACATGGCCTTCAGGTCAGGCCTCCCCAGCGGGGCAATGCTCTGTGGCCCCTCCGCCTTTCCCTACACAGCGCCTCATGTCTTGCATTGCAGCCTTCCTCCAACAAAAAAATGTCACTCCTTATTGTCAAATCGTTGTTCCTAATGTAGATCAAGAACTTTAGTTTCTTCGGTTGATGCAAAGAAATGGAAATAAAAACATTCTTTCTGCTAGACTAGAACTTTATTTTTGTCATATCTTTTGCTTCCTCATCTAATGAAAAAAGTAAAACATGAAAAATTTCAGTGAGAAGCTTGAAAATGGTATTAGTGGAGAGCTACTAAAGCATCCCAAAAGGCATCGCCATATTTGCACCCCCAAAATCATTCTTAGTTGAGATGCTAAATAAGTTTCTTTATGAAAAATCTGCAGCATATCATATTATGCAGTATACATCAACATAATGTGATATGATCTGACATCAAGGAAAAAAAGTGCCTTTTCTGCTTCTGCTAAGACCATATGCTCAAATTATTAAAAATACCCACAAACACTTTTTTTAAAACAAACTTAAGCTTCTCTCAAATAAACCATTTTGATTTACATTATTGTTTGGGCAGAAAACTGCCTTTTCCTCTTGGACTCCTTATTATCATTTATTTTACAGATAAAGTTTTGATTTTTTTTCCAGAAGAGCTATTATAAAAGAAACACATATATACATACACGTGTTTACAAAAAGTAAACTACTTTAAAAAAGCAAAGTGCTAATAGATAGTGAAGAAATATGCTTCTTAGAGTTAAAGCTTCTGGGTATTCTCCCTTATTTGGGACTTCTGATATACAACTACAAGTCATTGAATATCTAAATGTGAGTGCCTGTTCATCGTCACTAATTTGACCTGAATTCTGATTACTGAGCAATCTTTTAAAAACCTGCTCACTCATGGGTATATAGAAGCTAAGCTCTTAAAAAAAATGTATATATACATATGTAAAATCCCATCTAATTTATGGGAAAATAGCCAAGTTGGCAAGTTTGAAAACACACACACAAATGCTGGAACATCTTGGCTGGGCTGATGACATGGCAGCACTACGGTGTACTACCAGCTGGGAGCTGGCTGAGGTTCAGAAATGGACTCAAGACAGTGGAGCAGAATGCAAGAGGAGGCAGCCACTGGCGCGACTGCTTTGTTGAAACCAGCAAGAAGACAGACCATTTGCTACACCAGCTTTTGCTCACTCTGCCCTTAGCTGATTTCTTGTCGGCAATAAAAAAATGTGACATAAGGGGATACAATAACATGTGAAGTGATACTGCACAATCTGCTCGAGCTTCCATCACAGTCTCCAGGCCTGTTTCTCATCCTGCCCCGGATCCCCTCTGAGCTGATGTAAGCACAGAGTACCTGCGGACTTGCAATGGGGCTCCAGGCTTCTAGCAGGCTAAAGAATGGAAGGTCGAAGGGGGGCAGAGAGCAGGATGTATGAACCACTGCAAGTTATTTGGTTTACTATCATTTCCTTAAAATAAAGATCAATGAACTGTCAGGTAAAACTCAAAAAAAAAAATCACAAATCCACCTCATTTATAAAGGTTCTGAAAGTTCACTTTTGCCTTTTTAATGTCTCTGCACTTCTGGTTCTTTTCATCTTTATATTTTTTTTAGGCTGACCCAGAGAATGCTGAAAAAGCAGGGACTGGCCATGCAAGTTTTATTTTCAGTCCAACCTGCAACATGATGCACTCAAAATCTTGCAAAATAGGCCTTTCCCCAGATTTGCAGTTCAATTTTGCAAACACCAGAATTTCCATAGTTTTGATGAGTTCAAGTAAGCATCCTCTAAACTTCGGTATTTATTTGGACCAGTGTGAACATTGAATTTTTTTTTTAATTCACCCAGCACTAATTACCTTAATATCCGAGATAACAAATACTGATCTGTAATCTTTCCTGGGGAAAAAATAAATGTGAGGGCCTCATAAGAAATAGCTTTGTATTAATATCCTTGAGGATTTTGAAACACTGGGTATTGTTATGTCAGCATAACTGTGCATCCTGTTTAGGCAGAGAAATTAACTGTCTGGCATTACTGATACAACAGGGGAATTTCTGGGGTCCTTCGATGAGAAGAAAGTATAACTGGAATGAAAATTTAAAGTTTTTATCCTATCCTTCCCTTCTCAATTTGTATTGCAGCCTCTCTGGTCATTAGGAAAGTGAACGAAATAGTATAAATGTCCTAATAACTAAACGAGGCCTGAAAAAGACCTGCAAACTTAAAAGTCTATAACCCTAAGCATAAAGAGAAATTAAGTACCTTCTAGCATTCCTTTAGAAATCCCAACTCTTTATCTAGCAATAATAATAAAGCTTGGGAAAGTTTATGCTTTAATTTAATAGCTACACACTATTTTAAAAAATATTCTTCTACTAATCCTTCATGCTTGGTCAGCCATGAAAAATAAAATGTTGAAAATCTCATAAGCACTATATGAACACAGTACCCCGTTACAGACATTTTAAGATGCTAATTAGGACTTATACATTAAAATACATAAGGTAAAGTAAACTCTAATTGCCTTAGCCATGAAATCAAGGACTGTCCTTGATTTGAGTGTTGGCAACTCCTCGAAAGCAGCCCGGGTATCTGCTCGAAACTGTCCACTCAGTCAGTTCTCACTTAGTTCTCTTCTCACAGCCCGTATCTTCTTCTCTGAAGTGACTTTCCTGGTGGAGATTCTATGCCTTAATTGACTTTTTTCTCTATACCTTATAAATATTTTTCTTTTCATTTCTATTCTATTTCTTTTCTCTCTCAGCTCCCAGCTAGATTTTACTAATATGGTTGTAATTTCTTGACTCAAAATAGATATTTAGAATAACAATAAGAAGAAGCATAGCAACAATAGCAACACATAGAAGGAGGAGAAAAGGAAAAAGAGTAGCAAGCTATGATTTATTGATTACTTCTTATATGTGGTACTTTGTGCTTGATGTATCACATACGTGATCTCATTTAATTTTCATAATAATTCATAAAGCATTCACTGTTATCTCCTTTTAAGAAATTAGTAAATTGAGGCTCAAAGAATTTAGGGACATTCAGTAACATCACAGGGTTAGTGAATAATAAAACTGGAAATGAAACCTTGGCACGTATACTCATCAGTATTAATTTCTATTTCTTCTTACTCATGAATGTTCATTCCTAGTCTTAAGAAAAGCCATTATGAGATATCTGCCCAGATCATGCACAAATTGAAAATATATCTTATTTTAATATCTTGTACTAGTTTTCTTAACACCCAGCCAGCCACGCACAGGCACAACTTCTGTGTGTGTACCGTGGCGCTGCTGCCACGTTTGTGTGAGAGGCGTGAAGCTGACAGTAAGAACAGCCCATGAAACTCAGATATGTAAAAACATCTTCATTATTGGATGTAATTCAGCTTAATTTCTATCATGAGCTCCCATTACTTCAGGATAGCAGAAAATTTGATCTACTTAATTCGTGTTTCTTATGTCCCAGTCCAGTGATTTCTCAGTATATAAGCTTGCACAATAGTCCCATTTAGATTTATTATCTTTACTTTATTTTACTTTTTTCCTTTTTATTGAATTATTTTGGTGACACTGGTTAACAAAAGTATGTAGGTTTCAGGTGCACAGTTCTACAGCACATCATCTGTACACTGTATTCTGTGTTTACCACCCCCAAAAGTCTTCAAGCATCACCGTTTACCCCCATACCCTCCTCCACCTTCCCCAAACCCCCTCTCCAGTGGCAATTACCACATTGCTGTCTACATCTCCAATGTGCTTTTCTTCTTCATGATATTCTGAGATGATATCAATTCAGAATTTAGATTGAATATAGGAGCATGATTTTGGTCTTCCTCAATCTCATTCCACTTCTGACCTTCCCTTCCATTTTAAAATTATCAGGCCATTTGTAGAATAGTAATAAGGTTACCTGAATGTCCATAGTCCTAATTTTGGCTTTCATTTGACTAAAACTGTCATAGTCAATTGATATTTCAGCTATGTTCTTATTCCATCACCAAAATGATATGTATAGATATATTCCAGGATATGTTCCCTTCTTCTTACCAGGCCCCCATGAAGTCTTGCTGGCATTGATTTATCTGTCAAGTGTCAACAGTATTCTACTGGAAAACCAAAGGAATTTCGGGATGCCCTCACAAAAGTGTCAAAATACCACCTTGAGTCCTCTTGTTTTCCAATTGGTGTAAGCTATTCTCCCTGAGCATGAACTGGACTTTCTGACCATATTCCACAAATAAAAGGGGAAAATAACTTTCTAGTGAACAAATATCTCAATAACCCCCTCCTCCAAGAAGAGATTGATCATGGTAAGCAATCATAAGCCATGGTGACATTGTGAATCATGATAGACACACAACTCATCTCCCTGGTATTATTCTCAAAACCCTTAAGAAACCATAAGACAAATCCAAACTGAGAAACCTTCTACAAAATACATGATCCTCACTCTTCAGAACTGTCAAGGTCATGGGAAAGAAAAACTGAGAAACTCATAAATCAGAGGAAACGAATATAACATAACAACTAAGAGCTACGTGCTATCATGGACTGGATCCTGTGACAGGAAAAGGATATTTTTTAGTGGAAAAAAATTAAGAAATCCCTATAAAATCTGTAGTTTAGTCACTAGTATTGTCTCAATGTTATCTTCTTAGTTTTGACAAATATACCGTGGCTTTATAAGTTAACAGGGGAAATTGGGTGAATCATATATGAAAAGTCTCTGCAACTTTTCTATAATCAAGAATTATTCCAAAATAACAAAGTTCAAAACACTGGACTAAGTACATATCAGGTACACCAGATAATTTAATTGAAGTGTAAAAAGAAAAAAAAAAATGAGCCATTCTTAGTTACAGTAAGTGAGTTGATCATCTGCCACATACTAAGGAAATAAGGAAAGTTTTACCTGGTTGGATAGAAACATCTTCACTCTTGCTATGTATCAGTATATTATAAGGAATTGCAATTTTTATTTTATTTTTTTTAAGATTTTATTTATTTTGAGAGAGAGGGGAAGGGAAGGAGGGAGAGAAACATCAACGTGTGGTTGCCTCATGTGCGCCCCCTACTGGAGACCTGGCCTGCAACTCAGGCATTTGCCATGACAGGGAATTGAACCGGTGAGCCTTTCTTTTACAGGCTGGTACTTAATACACTGAGCTACACCAGCCAGGGCACAATTTTTAAATATGAACATATAGGCTACACTATCTAAATAGAAAAATAAATCTATAAATGTTTTTAGGAGAGTAGATACTTTACTTTGAAAGAAAAGCTTACATGCTACATGGAGATTCTTCACATATCTTATGAGAATGCACAAAAGGAATTGGCGGAGTCAAAGATGAGTTGTATATTTTTCATTTACAAATATAAGTATTCCAAAATTGCCATATTTTTTTACAATATGTAAGAACACTGTTGCTTTTCAAAACAACCTCCTGTTATGGACACAACAATTTGAAAATTGACATTTGTAAATATATTATCTTTGGATAAATTTATTGTTGAAAACAAAGCATCACCTGTAAAAATTCTTATACCAGCAATGTTTAAAAACTTAGAATGCTAATTCTCTAATCTGATTGCATACAGATCATCCAAATGAATTTCTATGACTGGCTTTGAGCATATTGTATTACAAATATAAAATATAGCACTTCCTATGCAAAAAGAAAAAAACTAATAAACATTAGTTTATTAGGGAAGCTCAAAACTTAGTAGATGACCTCAGCAAAATATTTGCATTATTAGTGAGTGGAACTGAAACACGAGTTTTAAGATTTAGTAAATGCGGGCAACACGATTTCTTCTCTTTGGCTCACCAGAGCTTTACCTCTGGGCTTTTATCGTAACAACAGCCATGACACCAATAAACAATGTCTCCATGAAGAACGTAGAAACAGACCTGCACCTCATTTTCTGGCATAAGTGAAGATATTCATGATGCCTATTTAATCACATCAAAAGCATCAAATAAATGTAATAAAATATTTAAAAGTTTTTAGCTCCACTAATAAATACAATAGAAAATGTATAAATCTTTTTATATTTCTCTCAGTCATTTTAATTTCATGTAATTTAATTTTGTATATATTATATAACACAAATATTATAGTAATATATATCATGTGAAGATTATTATAAGCACATAACTATTCACATATCAAGGAATAATTGCTTTTTTTCTTAATGAAATAATTTCTCAAAAAAACTGATGGAAGCAACTGCCTTTCCTTAGCCCTTGTTCTCCACTCTGAGCTCTGGACTAGATCTCTCTAATCTGCTTCTAAACTTAAGGAGATGTCACTTACGGAGTGGAACATGGGCAATGATGAATGTTCCTTAATAGACTTCAAACTCTTCATCTCATTTCTTGATAGAGAGCAGGAAAAGAAGATTGATTTTAGCCAAGTTGAACATACACACCTTTCAAACTTTGCTGTCTTACATCAACTCTGAAATTTACAGGTATAAGGTAGGGGTCATTACTCACTCCATTTTTTTCTTCATTTTTAAATGAAATGGTCCTCAGAAATAACAGAATTTAACAATTAATACATGTTGTTTTAATGCGTTTGTCCATAATTCAGATAGGAAACAACTACTCTAACATTATTTAAGGAGCAAAATCTGTCATGAGGCAGGTCCATCTTGGATGATTCACAAAGAAATGTGCTTCTGAATTTACAAGGTAACCTCAGCTCATTCCAGGACAAGAAGGCAAAGGGCAGGCAGGCATCGGGGTATTGCAACCTGGAGTGGGTGTGCTTTGAAACAAAAGAAAATCATCATGCAAACTGCACGTGCCAATGTGGCACAGATTTTAAAGAATGAACCCTCAGGCCCTGAAAAAAATTAATGAGTTCTGCTTCTCCTTTCCGTGACCTTTCAGTTAAGTTTTCATGGGAATTTGTTTTCTTTGTTTTAGTCTGAGCTGTTCTGGGAAGAGTCACAGCGGGATAGTGAATCTGCAAAAGTACTCTCATAGCAGAGATTTTTCAATCGACCACGGACTTCTTGAGTACTTGAAGGTCCTGACCTAGGCAAATTCATGGTGAAGTCAAACATTATCTTATGAAGGCCAACCCAGAGTTCCTCTTTCTATGCGTTTTCCTCTTCGAAAATTTATTTATTTTTTTCCTGAAAGGAGCCTATTCATCACCTTATTATCACTCCCTTTTTTCATCTTCCAAACCTGTTTTCATTAATAGGTCAGATGAATTCACTCAACCTGTCACAAGAGAACAGAAAATAGGGACAAGAACAATGGACCTGCAGTCAGAGAATCTGGCCTAAAAATCTGATGTAGGCACTACCATGAGATTGAGGTCAAATTAATTGCATTTTGGTCCTCAGTCTCTTATTGTGTGATATAGGGCTGATGACCCCTGCCTTGACTGAAATAGCAGCAGGTGGACTGTGTCCCCGCACCCCTTCCACTTTGTTCCCGCTCCCACTCGTCAGCCAGTGATCTTTGAGTGGGATCCACATCCAGAGTGGGTCCCTGCTGGGTCTAAATTTATCAGCTAATTTCATCCCATCTGCTATGAAGTCTGGCTCCTGAATTGGCAGCAATTTAGAATTATGTGAATAGGCCCAATTCTTTCCACAGCAGTTGGTTTAGGGGTGGGTTTGAAAACTCAATTTGTCCAACCAGCACAAAAGGAGCCTCTCTTTCCTGTCGGTTATATGTTGCATGGCTCTGAACCCTGGCCAGTTGTAAAGGTTACTCAGAGATTTAAAATTAACTGTGGCAATATTAAAAATATCTAATACTTTTTAAACAATTGCCTTCATAGAGCACACCCTGCAACAAAACCCTGAAAGCTATTAGGAACTTCAGTGAATTCAGTCTAATGAGCCCAACCCTGTAGCCAATCACAGGCCTTGCAAAAATATCTTTTCTGTTTGTTCATCTATGTCTTACCTTCTTATGAAGTTATTTTATTTTAGTTGATTTAGCTTAAAAACAATTCTTCTGACTTTTTGAAGAATTTAGGACTATAAAATGAGAATACGAATTAAATATGAATTAGAAATAGTGAAGGAAGAAAAGACAGAAAAACAAAGTTAGAAATATAAACAAAATAAGAGTAAGGCTAGTTGAACAATACTATACATTTGTACACATACGCAAAGGGTAGATGATACATTTTGTTTTAAGCCTGGATAATAAATTTGTTTTGTGTAAAATTTGAAGTCTTACAGTTTGTAGATGTTCACCTATAGTACTTAGTGATAAACATTTTTTACTCCAGCTTATAAGAAATGCATAATATATTATTGATAACTACTACCATATAGGAAGGAAAGCATAGGATTAAGACACTAGGAGAAAACTCTTCTATTTCTGTTCATCACTGATAGCCTTTGTATATGAAGCGGCCTTAGGGGACAGGTATAGTGCCTCTCTCAGGAGCAAAGGGCATGTCTGTATCCTATTCAGTTTAACAAAGATGATGGATGTCTCTCTCTGGGTGTAGGTCCCGCAGGCTTACTGCCAATTATAAAAGGTTTTGTTTCCTGTCCTGGAGTTTCCCTTCTTACAGCAGAACCCACTGTCCGTGCAGAGAGGCCCAATAGCCTGCCCTTCTCTGCATTGCCTTGTGGGAATTGGGGTTCAGACAACCCACACAGATCCTGATAGTCTGGTTACTGCTATTGTTGTAAGTAAGAAGGCCATGTCTGTGGTGCAGGAGTCTCACCCCTCCTACCAGCATCCATGAAACAGTAGTTATATTCAATCTGAGGTTGCAAGCAGTGTAGAATTTCAGATCCTTTTCAGTTCTTGACATAATAGTTTGTATTTGTTTTCTTTTACTGTATAACAAAATTACCCCAAACATAGTGGCTTAAAAGAACACCTATTTATTAGCTCACATTTCTTTATGTCAGAAGTCCAGGCAAAGTGTGGCTAGGTTTCTGCTCAGGTGCACAAGGTAAAATCAAAGTGTTGGCCAGAACTTGGTGATTTCTGAAATCACCAGGGGAAAAAATGCACTTTCAAGCTCATTTACTTTTTGGACAAATTTAGCTTCTTGCTCCTGCCTATTCTTAGCTCATAGAGTCCACACATATTCCTAGTCACGTGGCCGCATCTATCTTCAAAGCCAGAACAGAGACTATAACTCAAGTTGAATCCTTCTCACCCTTTTAGTGTTTGACTCCCTCTGCCTCTGACCTCTAGATCCATATTTAAAAGGCTCATACGATTAAGTCAGACCCCCTGAGGTAATCTCCCTAACCTAAGATCTACTAACTTGGGACCTTGATTAGATCTGCAAAATCTCGTCTCTACAGGTCCCACTCATATTCAAAGGGAGGAGAATGTACTAGGGTGAGGGTCCATGGGGGACATGGAATTCCGCCCATACGGAGTCTTGATATTTATCATCCCTGACTGTTTTTGAAACCCCTACATGTTCCTCTTTTATGATCACACTACTACCACAGTATTTTATTTCTGACACCAGATGTGCCGGTTTTCTGCACATCAAGCAATTCTCTACGACAAAAGCTGGGTGTCCTACAATTCAATCTATTTCACACTAATGAAAGTTAGCACAGACCCCGCAGGTTAAGGACTGAGTCCCACGAGACTCCTCACTGTCCACCCTACACATCAGTCACTTGTCCCAGGTTGTCACCTGTGCTTCTCACCAACAAGATATAAATTGAAGGTTCTATGACCTTCCTCCTCGGGTTTGATTATTTGTTAGAACGACAGTTCATAGAATTTAAGTGAACACTTACTTATGTTTACCAGTTTGTTGTATGATAAAGGTGGCGATGAGAGACACAGATGGACAGTCTGACAGAGACATATGCGAGAGGAGGTCTAGAAGGGTCCTCAGAGCAGGGGCTTCTGTTCCCCTGCAGCTGGGGTGTAACATAGTCCTGGCGTGGACTTCGTTCACCAACTTGAAAGCTCTCCAAACCCCATTCTTTGGGGATTTTTATAGAGATTCCATCACATAGGAATGACCAATCACTAATAAAGTCTCCAACCTATCCCCTCTTCCTGGAGGATGGCAGGTGGAGCCAGAAGTTCCTAGTTTTGTTAATCACGGCTTGAGCATTCTGGTGGCCAGCCCAGAAGCTATCTAGGAACACACCAAAGTCACCTCATCAGAACAGAAAATATTGCTGTCAACCAGGAAGTTTCAAAGGAATATTACAACAAAAGGTACCCTTAATGCTGTTATCACTCAGCAAATTAAGAATTTTAGGAGTCTTGTACAAGAAACTGAGTGACAGAAATATAAGTATTTAGTGCTTATATATATATATATATATATATATACACACACACACACACACACACACACTAAGATATACACTAGTATATATAATATACACTAAGATATATATAATTATGTGTGTGTGTATATATATCTAAGATATAGATATGTGTGTGTGTGTGTGTGTGTGTGTATCCCCAATGAGGGACCTGGTCAGCAACCCAGGGATGTGCCCTGCCTGGGAATCGAACTGGCATACTTTCAGTCCACAGGATAGCACTCAATCCACTGCGCCACACCAGCCAGGGCTATAGGTACACCTCTTACACTATCTTTCAGTATAGACTCATGGAAACACGAAAGCACAATTCAGCAAAAGAAATTGCATGACTCATTTTAAAGAATCAGCATGCAGAGTGCTTTGACAGTTATTCTTAATGTAAAGGTAAATAGATGTCAAAAGTGTCTAGAGAAAATTAAAAAAGATGAAAAGGTGTCAAAAACCAGGCAAACAGCAGAATGGTAAAGACAGTGGCGACTGGTGGCATCTGAGATTAACTAGAAAGGCACACCTAGTCAATGACATGCAATGCCTCATTTTCAAAACACTGCACCTGCCACACAGAACACACCATCAGGTTGCAAAGAGGCAGTTCTAAGTTGTAACCCTTAATATATCTTTCTGCCATTCAAGCTATGTCTTCTACATTGCCATCTTGGACTTTAGATTACACTTGTCAGTGAGTTCAAGATCATAAGTCTTGGATAACATATAGAGCATAATAATTAAGTAAAAGCCAGATACTAGTTTTAAATTTTATTAGTGTTTTTGTGATATTTCTGTGCAAATTCTGCTGATGGTTATATTGATATTCTAATTAGAAAGTGTTGAACTTCTTACAAAATAATCTCTTGTGAATCTATTTTTGCAAAACTAGAACTGTATTTTGCTTCTGAGTAAATTGGTTTAACAATCATTAGAATTTCACATTTAGGTTTAATATATAAATACATGTCATATTTCTAAGTTTGTGCTGAGGAGAGTTGTAAAAAATGGAGAGCCTATAAATTTAATTAAATATCATTTGATTCTGACAAAACACAAATTTTATGTCAGATCCCTAACTGCCTCCTCGAAATCTCATCTTAAAATTTTACAGACATCTCACATTTAATAGGGGAGTAAATAGAACATTTATTGCTTCCTCAAACTCAATGTCACATCATCATTCAGTAAAGGCACCCCACCCATCGGTGAAAAATCAGTCATTAATGATTTCTCTCCTTCTTTAACTCATCATAACTAATAACGAAGCATGGCCTGTTGATAGCACCTCCAAAATATAGCATATTACTCCATCTCCGATGCCATTATTCTTGTTGTGGTCATAATCATCTCACTTTGAATTGCACAAAACCATCATGATTACATTTCTATTCCATTCTTGAATTTTCCCCTCCATTCATCAAATCCCACAAAGGTTATCTTCTTAACTACTAATCAGATACTGTCACTACTGTATTTAAAACTCTATGATGGTGTCTCTATTACACCAAGTGCACTTGCACTTCAGAGCTTTTGTGTCTGCTGTTACCTGGACCTGGGACATCTTCCCTGAAGACCCTCTGGGCTCCCCTCCTCATTGTGCTTAGGAATTATCCATGTTCCTTCTCAGCGAGATTTTCTATAATATCCTACCTAAACAAATGACTTCCCTACCTCCCTGTATCTTTTACTTATTTATTATGCTTCTTGTTTGTCTTCTCCTCCAGAGTATGAGCATAATGATGATGAGGATTTAGTCTATGTTTTGTCCCTGCTAGAATATTTTTCTCTCATTCTTATTATGATAATTCTGTCTCTTTCTTTAATACTTAGTTTAAATATAATATATCCTGGGAGAGGAATTCTTTTGTAACCACTCCATCTAAAGTCAGTTCACTTTAATGTACTATCTTTTTAGCCATATTTAAAAAACCGTAGTAGCATAATTAAAATAATTTCTTATAGCTGTGTGCCCCCAGAAATTAACTAAATAGTTTTCAAATGACTAACTGAATAAGTGAATGAAAGAATGAATAAAGTGTAGAATATAAATCATGACTAAGTGAAGATGGGTTTAAGACAAAAATAGTGTGCAAATGAATTTGATGTAATGTATATATTTTCAAATCCATTTATGGATTTAGTTTTTCCAGTAATGTCACATTTTTAAAAACAATAAACCTTACACACAAAGATCATGTGTTGTGATACTTGGAATAAGCTCAGAATTAAATTCCCATTCTAATTCTTATTAGCTATGCAGCCATGGACAAGTCACTGAACATTAATTTCTTTACTAATATAGTTAAGATAATTATATCTTCATTATACGTTTAAATGTGGTAGCATTCAATTAATGGTTTTGTTTTTGTTGTTAATAGTGTAAAAGAAAGTGCTCATAGAAGTGGGTGAAAGCTCTTTTGAATAAGAAATAAAATACATGCCCACACAGCATTAAGCACCCTGGGGGTAGATAAGTTACAAAGATTAGCGTTTACATAATTGGAGTAACTCATAGTTTGCATTAACCTTATGAAGGACAGCCATTTTTCATAGGTGTTGAGAATAATGTTAAAGAATACCAAAACCTAAACCCTAAAAATCATGAACGCTAACATGGATTATTAAGCTAATTAAAACACTGGGGCTCTGGAGACCTGAATTTTAATACACATTTTGCCACTAACTTATAATGTAACCCTAGGCAAGAGAGCAGGTCTCTTTATTCTTTGCTTTCTTCATCTGTGAAGTGAACATTACCTTCCAGAGGTGGTTGTGCTGCATAGCAATGAACTGATGTAAAGTGCCTTGTGAGAATGGCATCCTTATGATAGTTGTAAAAAAGTAAAAGGGAGGTCACATGGTTAAAAGAAACCTGCAGATAGATAGATTACATCTTATCTTCTTAATTAGTTTATTGTTCACAAAGGAAGCATATTAGTTTACTCCTCCTCACCGTCTCTGCCACCACACGCTCTTCAACAGTAAATAATATATCATTGCAGAACATTCCAACAAACTGAAAGACTAGAATATTTATGGCCAGCAAATGTTAATTAAGACCATGCCTTCACCTAATTTACCTTAAAACATGAGGAACACAGAGTCACTTCCTTCAGAGCACTCATAAGTATTGCTCTTTAATTAAAGCTCTGATGTTAGCCCACTGTTACTCTTGAATGAGCCTCCCAAGAAGCATAATTGGGAAGTAAGATTATGGTTCTAGATGATGCAGGAGTGCGGCACTCCCTGTGCTCAGCGCTGCACCAGAATATAAAATGGATGGATGTCATTATGGTGTAAAGTACGGGCTTGGGTTTAAGATAAATGAGCCTACCTGTAGTGTGTTCAGTTTTTTAAACAAAATTAATTTATTTTACTTGTCAAATTACTATACATTTATTAATTTTTTCAGGTTATTTATGTTATTGAAAGAAAGTTTCCTTAGGATCGTAAGGTGTTTCTTGATTGGTATTTTTATTTGATCACATTGTAACTTTAAAGATCTTTTTTTTTTCTTGAAATCTTGCAAATTTGCTATCGACATGAAGAAATAAGAACAGGGATTCAGAAAGTTATTATTTTATATTCAAACACCTTTAACAAAAATAACATACTTCTACTCTTTAGAGAAATATCTAGGTTAATGTCTATAAAGCCCAAACTATACTCAAGAACGTCATGCCTTTCAAGAGAACTAAATGTATTTTTCCTATTTATTCACACTTAAAGAGTTTATTGTAATACAATCATCAGTTACTTATTTGGGCATATTTTTACCTAGTGTATAACCTTCTTGTAAAGCCTTATGAATAGAGAAAATTAAAATGGAGAATACAAAACTGGCCGAATATTACCTGAGAATATTTGATAGCCACTACTTCAGCTCTCCACCACGTCAGATTGTTGCAAAAAGAAATAAAGAAGTATCATTTATTTCAATGAAAGGGACTTTTTGACATCCAAAAAAAAGCAAAGAAAGAAAAAATAGAGCAGAGTAGATCAACTTATTCTACTGAAACAGATTACATTTCTCTGTATCAACAATGAATACAAACTCAATAATAAGTGATCTAAAATGAATCACGTTTATTTTTAAGGAAATTGCAACATTGTTAATATCACCACATACTTTCTAAAGGCATAATATAAACCGATACTATTCTGAACATTTCCTGCACTTCATCAGAAAAGACAATCTCAAGTATTCATATATCCCTCTAATGTTATTTGTTTTACAATTCTAGCAGAGCTCTTAAAACAACCAGGAATTCCGGGGTGAAACATGAATACGTTAAATCTTTTATTAAGGTATTTCAAAATTGTTGGTTTCATTTGCTCTTTCAATAACATGATCTATAAATTGATGTTGACTTTCCTTGACCTTCAGGCAAGTGTTGTGTTTTGAGTATGGAATGTAGGATGACTGTTTCTGTAAATGTTTTGTTTGAAAATATAGTCCAATAACATTGATTTACAGTGATGTCTAATCACAAAACCCCCATGAATACAACATTCAAAATGAATAGGACGTTGACAGAACATCATTCTGGAAAAGGAGAGCAGCTCGGAACTATGAATCATAGACATACATAACGGTATCACTTAAAACACATCAATATTAAGGAATGTATTTTACGTTTTAGAATTATTTAGTATGCAAACATTGCATTTCAACTTTACAGTGCACACCTACTCAACATAGGGAAACATGTAGCAAATGCCTTAAGCATAACAAAAATAGTCATAGACTTTTAAATCTGCATAATTGATTATCAGTAGCAATATTTTCTACACTAATAATAATAATAGTTAAATTTGTAATAATATCAAAGCTATAATTGATCACCAAGTAGTTTCAGAGAATTTATCAGCTTTTAAAGTTAGGGATTTATTATTTTAAATGATGGACCAATTATATTGGCAACATTCAAGATAAATTTTGGCTGAGATTTATGATTCGTTACATATTTCTCAAAAGACATGAAATATATACATCATAATGTTATTATGTTAAAGTAAATAACAAAGATTTTGCTGCTAAAATCTTCTAGGTTATAGTCTTTCAGTTCCACTGGAGAATAAAGAGAATCTTGATAATTGATGAATATCTTTCTACAATATGCCCCAAAAGTGGACAGAAAAATAAATAACTGATGTTACACAGACATTAGAAGTCAGTTTATAGCAGGTTGTTGGTTGAATTGAGTAACAGGTAAACTTAAGGATGACCAGTTTTGTTAGCAGGTATTATTGCTGCCTGGAAAAATGCTGCATATTTCAGTAAATAACAGTGATAATATGATGGAGCTAACCCAAAACTGTTGTCAAAAACTCCAGTAGTAAAAGCACATTAAGCACATTATAGGTTTATTATTAGTAGTGTTATTACTCTCGTGTTGCTTTAAACTGTGTGCCCCCAAAGATGTCTGTTTTGGAAAATGACTCTGAGATGAAAGGAAAACTGATAATTTTGAAAGGAAATTAGATTTAACATTATATGCTTTGTTAGAGTCACTGTCTGCAGGTATATTTTTTCCTCAGCTTTTCCGTAAGTCATTTAACAATGTGAAAGAATTACTATCAAATATATTGTCACCTACATTTACAGTAACTAATTATAGTAAAAAAAAAAAAAATTGCATTTCCTACCAGATTTTCAGATACTATAGAATCTCCTCTGGTTGTATACTTCAATCCTTAGAGCTTTTACAGACCTAAAAGCATATCCTCAGGGCAAGTTAAATCAGAACATCACATTAAAAAAAATGACATTAGTTAGTTAAGCATGATTATTTTAGTTTGACTGTAGAAGGTTTTATGTTTTGGTTTAGGTTTTACTCTCCATGTAGGAATTACAATAAAAGGGATGATTATACATGTAAATATACAAGAAGGATAATTTAAAATAAGCAAAAAATATCCAGACCCATGCCATCATACCTATAGTCCTCTCACTGATCTCGTACAGAAATTTCTTTTGGGCTCAGGAACACGAATAGGCTTTCAAACTAAGCTGCTCCTAATTGCAGAAACTTGTGCGTATGCCATCTCACTGGTCAGTCATTCTGTCAACGTTTATTCATTTTTCAATGAGGCATCATGCCAGGTGCTGGGGCTGTACAGGCGAGGAGACAGGAACTGACCTTCAGGGACTCAGTGTCCAGTGGGAGATACAAGCGTAAGACCCAAAACTGCAGACAATGTTATAGAAGAGCTATGAGCAAGGTGACGGGGGAGCATAAAGAAGGAAACAGAAAAATGCCTGAAGAACACTTAAATCTGCTTAAAGATTGTAGTTGCTAAAGATCATAAATTCTGTGTCCTTGGGAACGGGGGCATGAACATCAGAGTTTAAAGGATAGCACGTCTTCAAATCGTAATTATTATTCACGTACCTTGTGACGTCAGTTTTCTATTTTAAATGTGTATGCGCAGTTGTGATGGCTTTTGGGTCTGCAACAAAGCAAGGTGCCTATAGCATGTCTAGCTCTCTTGTGCAAATATGACAGCAGCCAGTTAAATCCAAGTCTGACTCTCCCAGTGCCTCTATTTATGAGAATATTTTTATAACGGATCTAATTAAATGCTACAACAAATAACAAATCTAAATTTAATCTTGGACTAATTTGCAACCTTTTTGTCCTGGTGTCCATTCTTAAATCAATATTAACAAAGTAAGTGAGGTGACAGTGACCCAGTTAGTAAAACTAAAGATCTCCTTAAAGGAAGTATGGGAGTGAATTAGGTGTTGTGTGGATAACTTAGACTGCTTTATCCCACCTGAAAGAAATATTTAAAACTGATTCGTTTATAAGTATAGCCAGTTGGAAAGAACATTTGAAAATAGAGATAAATAGCTAAAGCATTATGCCGAAACTAAAGAATTCAAATAAATTAAAAAAACCTTTCATGTACTTTAAATAATGAAAATATAATAATTAAACCAATAAAAAACTGTTATCTATCTATCTACCTATCATTTATCTATGGAATATTATTCAGCACTAAAAGGAAGTGAGCTATCCCACCATAAAGAGACATGGATGAAATTTAAGAGCACGTTACTCAGCCAGTCCGAAATGGCTGCATATTGTGTGATTCTAACTATATGACATTCTGGAAAAGATAAAGCTAAGTACTTAATCCCTGGTAGATAGTTACCAGGGATTAAGGGGGAGGGAAGATGAATAGTTGGAGCAGAGGGTATTTTTAGGGCAGTGAAACTCTTCTCTATGATACTAAAATGTTGCATGCCTATCATTATACATTTTTGAAAACCCATAGAACACACCACACCAAGAGTCAACTTTAATGGAAATTATGAACTCGAGGTGAGAATGACGTGTCAGTGTATACTTACTGATTTTTATAAATGTAATGCTCTAGTGCAGAATGTTAATAGTGGAAAGTTTGTGTGTGGGGGTGGGGTGAGAGGAAGGAGGTGTATTGGAACTCTCTGTACTTTCCGTCCAATTTTGCTATGAACTAAAACTATGCTAAAAATGACGTCTGCGTAAAGGGAGAGAAAAAATGTTGGCATGAAAGGCCATGATAAATATTGAAGATTTATCACACACTGAATAAAGATGTTCAGCATATATCAATAAAGAGTTTTATTATCTTCAGCAAATTAATAGGAATGTGAGAGACAACTCAAAACAAAAATGTGAAAAGCACACGAAGAAGCAAATCACAGGATATAAAACAGAAATGGCTAATATGCCAGTTCATTCAAGCTCAACTTCACCGACAATCACAAAAATACAAAATCAAATCACAATGTGATTCTATTTATGCAGTTCAGATTGTCAACATTATAAGAATCTGAAATGACTGACCTCTGGCAGATAAGAGGTGCAATGGGCACTCAAACTTTACACATACAAGTGTAAATTGGCACAACTGACTTGAAGAGAAAATATCTACTGTAAGTGCAGAAATACTCAAATAGATAGTAATTGCTTATGTTGTTCCATAGAGGAAATATGCCTACATCCATCAAAAGACGTTTGTAAAAAAATCATAGTAACATAGTTTAGAATAATAAAATGGGTATGGAAAATGCTTAAATGTCAACAAAAAGAATTTATAGGTAAACTCTGTGTGTGTGAACGTAGACAGATAGAACATTAAAAATGAATGATACTGCGAACACTGGAAAGCCACATGCAAAGGAATGACACTAGACCATTAACTTGTCACCATTCACAACAGTAAACTGAAAATGGATCAAAAACCTAAATGTGAAACCTGAAACAATAAAATATATAGAAGAAAAGAAAGGTACTACACTTATGGACCTTTATCTTAGAGAGGGGATTTTATGAATTTGACCTCAAAGACAAGGGAAATAAAAGCAAAAATAAATGAATAGGAGTATGTCAAACTAAGAAGCTTCTGCACCACAAAAGAAATGATCTGCAAAACAAAAAGGCAAACAACAAAATTAGAGAAGATCATTGTAAACAATACCTTTGATGGGGATTAATATCTAAAATATATAAAGAATTTACACAACTCAGCAGCAAAACAAAAATCCAATAAAAATAAACAGTAGAGGCGCTGAAAAGACACTTCTCCCAAGAAGACATACAAATGGCCGACACATATATGAAAAGATGCTCAACTGCACTAGCTATTAGGGAAATGCAAATCAAAACTACAATGAGATTTCACCTCACGCTTGTTAGGATGGCTATTACCAACAAGACAAGTAAAACATGTTGGAAAGGTTGTGGAGAAAAAGAACCCTCATTCACTGATAGTGGGAATGTAAATTGGTAAAGCAACTATGAAAAATGGTATAAAAATTCATTTAAAAATTAACAATAGAACTACCATATGACCCCACAACCTCTCTTCTGGGTGTCTAGTAAAATTTTTGGAAAATATTTATTTATAAAGATATATGTATCCCTATGTACATTGCAGCATTATTCAAGGTAGCCAGACATGGTAACATGTATCCTTTCATAAATGATTGGAAAAAGAAGATGCGGTTCAGATATACAATACTTGCTCATAAGAATAGATGAAATACTGCCATTTGTCACAACACTGATGGATCTTGAGAATATCACGCTGAGTGAAATGAGTCAGAAAAAGTCAAGAACCATATGATTTCACTCAAATGAGGATATAAAACTGAAAGCAACAAATGAACTGACAAGACAAACAAAAACTCGTAGCCACAGAGGACAGTATGGTTGTTACCACAGGGAAGGGTGGGCGGAGCTAGGAAAGGGAAGAAGGGGTCAAAAATATAATGACAGGAGAAGGTTTAGCTTTGGGTGGTGAACACACAATGTGACAGATTGATGTTCTATAGAATTATGCACTTTAAATGAATTGTATTAATCATTGTCACTCAAATATTTAATAAAATTTTAAAAAGTGAATTCACTAGATTATTTGAACTAATATAGTAGAATTTCACAAATGTTTTGAGTAGAAAAGTAAAGTACATTATTCAGCTGAATACAATGAACTATTTTTGATTGGATTTAAAATTTTAAAATGCAATCAGTACAATTAAATGTAGATCATATATTAAGTAATCAAGTCATATAGTAAAATTGTGTTAAATGAAAGGATTCGACTGCTTTTTGGCAACACGAGTATTGAAATTTAAATCTGCAAATTTCATATTGTTCACAACAATAGCTTCTTAGAATACAAGCTGACTGTGTTAAAACCATAATCATAAAAGGTTTGAGTACAACTGTATCAAAAAGAGATAATTATACAAATTACCATGTATATTTTGTTTGGAGGAACTATGCACCCTGCAGAGAATATATAAATGTATCAAACCATCTTTAGAATATTAATCAAAACCAATCCTTCATTTGGCCCAAAATAAAGTATAATTTATCTCTCCAAATATATTTAGTAAGTGAAAATGAGTGTGACTGCTTTTTTAAATAAATATATACACATTCCTAAAGAATCTACACAAGCCAGGGAGCAGAAGAATGGGGATTAATATTCAGGTAGCTGTTGTAAAGTGTGAAACATCTGGAAATCTTGTGAAAATACAGAAGACTACCCTTGGTAAATAGAGATTGCAAATCCGACACAAAGCTATAAAATATGAATAGAGGATTTCAACTTTTTTATTTTACTTTTTTGGTAGTCACAGTTTGCGAAATAAAAATAGAGGATTTTGCATTTTAACTAATATTAAATAGCTGCTCAGTGAAGTGGAATTGACTAGAAATTTAGAAGAGATTTATAATTGTATTATAGTTCATAAACATTAAAAAAAACACCTGGATTTCTTGGCATTATATGCACCCTATAGTTCAGTAAGCCAAAAAAGTAAATGAATAGAAGGTTAATCATATAACAATAGATTTTTTAAAAATTGTATCTAATTGGTAGGATGCTGTTAAACTCATATCCTGAAGTAATTATTTGTGATTTCACGGAACTAAAAAAAAGTATGAATAGTCAGAAATATTCATCACATAGAAATTTCTAGCAAGCTTATAATTTTGGAAAACACAAACAAAATATCAAAGAAATGGTATATATTGAAAGGCAACAAAATGTAACAAACTTTCACAAGAAAAGATGGAAAGAAAATATATCCTAGTGTAAGCTAACACCTGAGGGAAAAAATACTTAAGTAACAAACAACAATAATAACAAACTCTTTCAGTTATGTAAGCAGTAAAAGCAAAAAGAAAAAAAGGGAAAGTCAAACATATTTCTAAGCTAAATAGCATAATATTAACAAAAAAGTGTGTTAATGAAAAAGCAGCTGTTCAACTTCTCTATCAAAGAAAATGGTGTTAAAATTGGGAAGAGTTAAACAGCAATTGCTTGAAAAACCTGAGATAGTACTCAGACCCAAATCCTAGAAACTGTCAGGGAGTTTTCTTCTTTTGTAACAGTGATGAATTACCAATACTTATCCACCGTCTCTCCTTGCCTTCCATTTTGACCAATGGCACTCATTTCTGAGACAGTCATCTGGAAGTGTTTGGTTTACACACGTGTAAAGTATTTATTGAAAGGCTTAAATTTGTTGAGGGAACAATCAGAAGAAACATCTTCATTTTTCTGCAACCTTTGCCTTGAAACATACTCAATTTGCTCTCTTCTCTGTTCCATGACAGCATGTCAGAAAAAAAATTCTCTAGCTTTTAAGTAACTTTGAGGAATTAAAATGGCTTATCATATCCCCATTAAAAGTTCGTTGTAATGTGTGATTGTTTCTAGTTTCCAAATCCTGCCCTGTCCTGCCCGACCCACCTTTTGCTTGAGTCCTTGCTTAATGATTCCCTGCAACCAAGAAGTTAGGATCCACCTTGATCTTCTATGATTGAATGAAGAATCATGAGAGAGAGCATAGAAATAAAGGGACAAGATACATTTGCAATTGCTGTTCGGTGGAACAAGAATTCAAACTTTATATCTTTCATATGGTACAATTTTGAAACTCTCTTATAAACTTTCAAGGAATTTTCATAGTTCATAATTTCATAATTTAGCCATCAATATTCATGATCTGGTCCCCTAAGCTCCCATTTTCTGCAGCACGTAATCTATAACATGACTCCCAAACTCCAGGAACGGCATGACAAAGAAAGAAGAGGAGAAATATCAGATATTTTATTATAGTCCTATACTTTAACTATCTCGATTATCCCCCTTTATCCTCTCGTATTATCCTATATTGGCTTGTAGGGGGCAGTGAATGTGAGGGACACAGGACAGTGTCATGGTATTTTTCAGGACACTCTGGAGGGAAAAAAAGAAGGCACCTAACAGTTCAGTGCCATTTCCAGAACTTGAGGGCATTTATTATATCATCCTTAAAGACAAATTCCATTCCGCATTACATTTCTGTCTATCTACTTGTACATCTATATGTTCACGTTTCTTTTGATAAAAAGATACAGGTTGAATTTGTGGTACTCATTGCATTAGTTAGCCCACTCAAACTACCCAATGATAGATTTAAAGACGGAAAACTATAAAGAGACTGTGATTTCTTGGTCATTAGGTGACTATCGTCTCTAAATATGGCTTCACTTTGTAAGTGTTTGGTCTCTAATTTACATTCAAAGTTGTAAATATTAGAGTTAAGTTAATCTTTGGACATTCATAAAAATTCCTAGATTCTAATGACTCATAACTTTGAGCAAAATCCCTTTGGCTATTTTTAAGCTAGAAATAGGAAATAGAAGCTAGAAGCAGGAAATAGGAGCACTTTTCCAATTTTAAGTTCAATTTAAACTTACTGTGCTTCAATAATTCAGAAATGATGAACTTCAAAAGCAGGATTTCTATTGGTCCATTTTCCCAGTTAATATTAGTTCAGGAATTTTGACAAAATATTTTTAATTATTGAAAAGCTATATGTTGCAAAAATATTTCTCTGGGGGTTGTTTAGTATAAAACTGGGTGATATTTCAAATATAAAATATAATTCTAAGTAAAACTTACATATTTTGTAATACTGCATGAGCAGAAGGGGTTAGATGCATACATTTAAACTAGGATACAGAACATTTTTAAAAAATGATATGTGTATCTATAACAAAACCTCAATTAACATAAAGAGAGTATGCTGATATATTAGTTTATTATATTTGAACACATTCTACTTTTATATTCCGCATTAGGCGTAAATATTCATAATTCTTAAAAGACTGTGTTCAATAAAGTATAAATCTTATATTTTAAATAATATAACTCTAAACTATCGCTGTCCAATTGAACTTTCTGCAGTGAGGGGGAAGCCTGAGGTCCATACTGTGCAGGACAGCAGCTACGGGCCGAGTACCACTATTGAGGACTTAAATGAGGCTAGTGAAATTGAGTAACAGAATGCTTATTTATATTTAATATTTAGTAATTGAAAGATTAATTTCTTTTGATACATGTGCCTAGTTGCTATTATTTTGGACAGCTCAGCTCTAGATGAAGTCATCCTTAACATTCTTCTAATATGTGCTTTTGTATCCTCAAAAGTTAAGTTAATCACAAGACTTTGCAATCTTCAGATACACAGAATATTAAGAGACTCAAAGACTACTATTGTATATTATTATTTTCAAAATGGAACTTTGTAAAAACAAGCACAAAACGGTGGCACATATCAGTAATACCAATCCATCAATGCAGAGATTATTGATGCTGCTCATCACTATGAAATAACTCTATCATTCCATGCAATAAAAGACTTTCAGACTTGTACAATTTTTATATAGAAATTTATAAGTCAGAATATTATCATACAAATCGATTATTTCAAATTGCAAAAGCGCAATCATTTTTAGATACATTAGTTTCCCCACTTTTATCTCCCCACCTCTACATAAATATCTCTGTGTGTTTTCATATATCTATAGCTTATTAAGTTAGAAAAATAGTAAGGTAAAAAAATGTTAAAACTCGGAAAATGTAAACAGCTTGTTTCTTCCATAACACATGTGTTCTCTACAGGGGAATTGTGTAGTGCTGACTTGCAAAATATCCCATAACCAATCTGCCCTTGGGACTATCTCATTCTTATTTCCAAAGATGAATATTTTCTGTACTGTACCAAACACCAGGAGGACTGATTCAGTTAAGACCAAATTATTTAAAAGAATCTTTTGCACACCTCTCTTCAGGTACACATTTTTTTTATTTAGTTTCCGTTTGGTGTTGTATTTTATAGTGATTTCCAGAATTAAAACTATAAAAACAAGTAAAAATAGCATTTTAAGTATTTTATTTAATGGTGAAATCATTTGGGGAACTGACACAAAATTCAATACACTAATTTTATTAAAATTAATTACAGTAAAGTCTTTATAGGACCGCTGTTGGTATTATATAGGCTAATATAAATTAAATATTGGTAATAGTACATGGCACATACAATTATGAAAAATCTTTTTGTTTAAGGTAAAATCATTATATAGACATTGTTACATTTTATTTTGAGAAAAGTACTAGAAATGAGTTAGGATCTTTGCTTTAAAGATGTACACAGAGTGCTTCAAAGGAGAAACAGTACCTTAAAAAATGTATATTTTTGTTAAGAAAAATCTACATAACAAAATGTTAGTATTCTGTCTGTTATATCCTCAGAAGATGTCAGTAACCTTCCATTAATGAAATAAGAACTTTAAGCTCTTTTTCTAATAGCAGGAATAGATTTGTCCTGATCCACCCACATGCCCCTGCTCATTCAGGGGCACCCCCGCGCCCCTGCTGACACTTTTGGCAAACTGCTAACCCCGGAAGAGCATACCACCCCAGTAGTAATTTACTCAGGCATCGTCATCAGTTGGCCCAAACCATTTCAGTCCTTTTCTACATTTCAGTCTTGGTAAATCAAGAAAGAACGGCAAGTTTTTAAAAACTCTGGTAATTTCTTTCAGCTGGCAAGCTGTGCATTGATTTCTCTTTCTCACAAAACTTTCTTAACTATAGTAAAGAAATACATTGGCAGAATAAATTTTACATTATATAAACTAAAAGAAGTATTATAGTTATATTCTTATACTGCTTATTATTTAAATACACTTTAAGATAATACTAATTGAATTATTATTTTACAATTTTAAAATGGATGTGTAAATACCATTATAGGATTTTCAGTTTTACCCAAAATTAGGGCATTTGTTCTTCATAGTAATATATCAGTTAACAGTGAAATAATATTCTCATAAAGTCAACTGTTCAAGGACATCATGAGGAAACAAAATAATTAATTTTTTTTATTTTCTGCAAGAAACATAAAATCAAGGTGATATTCAAAACACACTTATAGAAAACACTAAATGATGTATGCCATAAGTATCAACTGCTTACTTCATATATTAAGTACAAAGAGGTGGGACTTTGTATGGGTGGTAAAAAAAATTGAGAAACTGCATGGAAAAGTGAAATAATGGAGAATGATGTAAACATTATTTCATAACAGGATGGTAAAGAAGACAATGGATTCGTTACATAATGTACAGATGAGGATTTTGTCAGGAAGAAGCATAACTAAGGCAAGCAGATCGGTGTTTTATTGTGGGAGTCTTAAATAGCACTTCCAGGAATTATAGTAAGAAGTAGAGAGACATTGAAATACAAATGTGGGATTGATTATTTTGTATTGTGATTTTCTGCAGGAAATTAAGTGGTTAAAGGCAGGGTGTATTTGAATAGAGAGACATGAAGCAGGGAGACAAACTTGGAAGTAGTAGTAATCATCGTATTTCACTTCAATGTTATTTGACACAGTTTCTTTACATAATTTATCTCATACCATTGAGGAGGACTGATACATGACTTACTTAGAGTTGAGGTAATTGCAACATGCAGAAAGAGCTAAATAAAAAGGGTTCGTTTGTTGAAATTTTTAGATAGCATAGACAAGGTAGGGCAATATTGAGATATAGGAGTAAGCAAGATACCACAGATAGCTCTGAGCTGATAAGAGAAATAGCAAGAGAAACAGGAACTAGTTTGACAAGGAATCCTGTTACTTGTTTTTCAGAGTTGAGTTTGAAGTGACAACAAAACAATTAAGTACAAATTCTTAGTAAGTAATTAAATCTTTGTAATTTATGTAGTAGAAAGGGCAATGCTAGAGATGAGAGTGAGTAATTCTCTAAGAATATCTTGAGGAAAAAATAAAGAGTGTAGATAATTACTTATTTTCAGGAAAGAAGGAATTAGAGAATTTGGAAAAACCAGGAAAATTTCGTGCAATACGTATACCCATAGATAAAATGAAATAAAATCTTTTAAGCAAAGAGAGTGTGATCAATAGCTTGGTCAAAATTTCAAATATTCTGAATTTTAAGGATTTAAAGAGACATTTTAGACTGGGAAGAATATTATTAATGATCTTAATGTGTGGACTTTCAAATCCCAGAGTGTAATAGAGATTAAGAAGTGAAGGATGGTAAGAATATTGTGCCAGGCAATATCAGAATAAAGGGGTGGGGGATAATATAGCAGCTCAATTGGAGCAAAAAGGTTTAAAGGCAACAAGATAAGAAAATGAGGTTCAACATGCTAGAAATAGTGGAACAAACGGATAAGCACAAGGTCCCTAAGGGCATAGAGAACACAAGTTCAAAACCAGAAGGAAGAAATGTTTTTTTTTTCCTTCACCCACACATTTTTGATATAATCTCTTAATTAAAGTTCATTGTAAGTACAACACCAACCAATATTCTTTTAGGTAATCACTTCTACAATAATCATTCAGTGATTTTATTGATAACATACAAACAAAATGAAAAAAAGTTTCAACCCCCCTAGAAACACACAATTAAATCAAAATGAGGTGTACCGTCATTCATATCTGCATGCATGTAGCATTATAGATCCCACAAGTGGGCTCAAAGGGCCAGTGCTCAAACCAGTGATAAAGATAATCCAGTTCAGAGGGTTCTTGTATTACTAAGTGATATTTCACATTCATACCCTCATGCTTGTAAAATTGCCTTTTTCAGATAACACACTAGAATGGGATGTAGTGTTTTCTTCTTTAAAAAAAATGCTCTCTGCTTTTACTAGTTCTATCCCATATTTGTTTCAATAGTCTTTTCATTTCCTTCTAACCACATACATAAGGTTGAGAGGCTTCCTGTGAGGAAAGATGGAAGAAAAAAAATCAGTATTAGTGGAACAGCAGAGTTCTATATGTTTCAATTAACAGAAGAATAGTGTTCCAGGGAACTCCTTTCACTGGCAGTACTTTTCTGTGGCAATTAACTGCACAATATCTGCTTTCCATGTGTTCACACTGGTTTTGTTTCTGCGTAAACCAGCAAGGACAATATTAATAAGCCAGTAAAACTGGAAATGTCTGTTTAGAACCAAAGACGTAAGTTTCTATAAGTAAGTAAAATCAAGTCATTGTTCCAAAAGAAGGCTTAAACAATAATCAAGGTTAAATTTACCTTCTGAACTTCCTTAGTGTCAAAACCCTTGGAGGATCAATTTTCTTAATCTCTTAAACCAAATTGTAAACTTCTCTTTCAAATTATTGAGAGAGTGCTTAGATAAAGTTCTAGTTTGAAAATATAGTCCTCAACTTGTTTTAATTTCTCTTCAACTTTTCAGACATTGAATATTTATAAGAAAGTTGTATTTATTTTTTCAACAAGTTGTGAAGCACATAATATTGACTAGAAAATGATATCTATTTACCCCTATCCACCTATGATCCATCCACTTACTCTAACAGAAAAAAAAAATCATTATGTTAACTAATTAACATCAGAAACTTAATTTTCCAAAAGAATTGCTATTACTGGTCATTTTTTAGCTCTGATCCATAGCACCAAATGAAGAACATTTTTTTTTCCCCCTCAGATTTAATTAAACATAAATACTATGCTTCAAATTAGTGACATTGGCAAAATATTGGCACAGTGCCTGTTTCTCAGAACTAAAAACAATTCCATACATGTTTTACTTATAGTATGACTGATATGATAACTTTCAAGAATTACTTGGAAAATAAAGAAAAGAAGTTATATGTCAGGGTCATTCTTCATTATAACATAATATACTTATCAGCTTGAAGGTGTTTTGTCTATACTAATATCCTGTGGCTAAATCCTAGCTCCAATTCAATTGAAAGACTGTTTGGGTTCCACAAAATGATTTAAATGTATTGGTTAGACAGTGGTTGGCACACAATTGTTGCTGAATAAATATCAGCATTGTGCTTGACAAAGAGATTTCAAAGTGATATTATATTCCCAGACTAATCAAAGCAAATTTTCTTTTCATTCAATGGTCCTTGCAGAGAAAAAACAATTAATGGTAGCCAATAAAATTTTGCAAAGCAAACATTTTAGAACAATATTGGATAAAACAGATAATTTTAGATAAAATATACTTTAGAAAAATGGAATATAGTTTTATTCACTGTTAATTTTCATAAAACTTTCATTTTTTTCTTTATATGAAATTACTATAGTGAGGAAGAAAAGAATATAAAAACGTAAACTCCTATTAAACAAGCCTATATAAAACAGACCTGCTCTCCGCTAAATTTGACCAATAACAACTGACTTAATAGTTAAGGAACACCTTTGATATATGAATTTCTCCTGATGTACTTGGGATGACATTCATTGAAAAAAATTAAAATGTCAGCTGAAAATACTCGACATCATATAATATCCCATCTTTGTGCTAAGATGTAACCCACAAAATAAAAAATGGTAAGTGCAGTCGAAATTAAAGCTCTGCGCACAAGGCATAGCGGCATAACCACAGATACTCTTTTCTTTTTGCCGTTTACCATATACACATTAGTGGTAGCTACTTTCTACCAAATACATACATTTTAATTTTATTTCTTCTCACTTTCAGTGACTGATCCAAAGCTCCAAAGAAGTTGAATTTCATAGGATATCTATTTCTCTTCTTGCCCTAGCCCCTTCTTTTATGCCTATTATTTCCTTTTTTCAAAGAGTTAATTTTATTCTTCAAGTGCATATCAACCAGTTCTACCTCTCCAGTTCTCCTTCTCTGCTCTCTTTCTTCCCTTCTCTTTCTTCCTTATTCCTCCTCTTCCTTTTTTTCATCTGCATGCCTCATGAATCAGTTCTGTATATCAAACTCTCAGAAATAGATTCGACAATGGAAGAATTCTTCATGTGCATCAGAGAGGAGAATCTCTATAAGCAAAGACAGATTTGCCTTTAGTTGATAAAGAATGTTGGCAGTGGGGTAGAAATATCTGTGAATATTTCCTAGTTAAATGCTGTTAAATTGTTACAAAAAAAGGTCAAAGGTCTTATATGAGCATACTTAACTTTAACCTCAACTTTTAATCCTAAATCGTGACTTGAAAAAGAAATGATATTAAAATTGAGAGTTGAACACCATGTTTACCATCTCATAAGATTCCCCAGCTCAAAATAAGTAAAACCCCTTAGACGTGGTAAAGCCAATAACTTCTCTCTCCATGGATACTTTATTCAAAGACTGAAGTTAATCATTTAAGTAATGAGAATAACTATTTCCATCTCAAGTTCTTGGCCCCTAAGGACAGTGTTTCTCATGGATAAACTGTATTTTGACTTCTGAAAATGACGCAGAAAAAGAGTTCCAATTTTACTTACCTGCCGTGATAGAAAAGAGAAACTATTGTCAGATTCATACTTATACTGTACTGCACTTTGCGGCTTCCAAAACCTGTTCACTTACAGCACTGCGTTTGACCCACAGCCCCCTGTGAGTTAGCTACTATTTCAATTTCATAGATGTGGTAATTCGAGCTCAAAGAGGTTAAGTGACTTGCCCAAGTTCAGATAGTAAGTGACAACAGGACCCGGAACCTATGACTTCTAAAATTGTCTCCAAAGATATCTATTCATTTTCACAGGCAAAAAGGTAAGTCTAAAATTTATTATGTGGATAATGGGTTATTCATTGCCTTTTGTGTTTTCTCACAAGGAAGAGACACCAGGACAGAGACACTTGACATGTAGAAAGTGATGGAGGGTAGAGAGATCAAGCAAGCTGGCTGTACTGCTAGGCCTCTATGTTTCCCTATACGGTGCTTTATGAATACTACACGCCTTCTGCCACAATAGCTCTTGTACCTTGATTCCTTTTAACAAATCATAAAAGATACAATGATTGGGTCTTTATAACGGTAACAAAGTGAATGCAAAGCACAACCTTTTTTTTTTTTTTTTCTTTTCTAGCCAATTTTCCAGGAGTCATCCTATGATCACACACACGCAACGGGGATCACGGTCATATCTCTGATCAAGGTTATGACCGCATGGGTGAGTGGCAGTAGGGCCAAAACTCACCTGGTCTCATTAGTCGTGATTCTTTATTGCTGTATTCTGAACACAGCGGCTGCCTGACTGAAGTATGAAATGAACATAAGAAAGTAGCTTCTGAAGCCCTGCCCACTTTGGCCTCTGGGCCTATTGAAGTGAGTTCCTTGAGATATGTATTCCCTTACATGTATACTGAGTATTTGCAAGTTCCAGCTGAAGGCTCATCCTCACTAAAGTCACAACTCTGCATGACAAAATTTCCCTGGATCCCTTCAGAGACCAGCCTGCAGTGATCAAACGGTAAGTGACGTACAGACAGAATTGTCTCATTTTCCCAAACCTGCCTGCAGCGTGTGTTCCCACCGATCTTTACTTAGTTTCTCCTCTTTTCTTTGCAATTGTTACTTTGGGAACCACTTGTTTGTCTTTCCTTTTTACAAGACTTTTTTCTTCTTTTGTTAGAATGCAGAAAAGCCTCATCTCATGAGTACTCAACACAAACTTATGAGGAAGAGTTTATGACAGGAAAACATTTTCTTCCCATGAATCTCTCTGGAGCAAAACTGCATTTAGTTCCAATGACTTATGAATGTACCTGATAAAATAATGAACACTAAAGCTTGAAACTTCCGTGTTCATCATTTCCATTTTTTCTCCTATAAATTATAATACACCTGATAAAATAATTGACTCTGGAGCTTGAAACTTCCTTGTTCATCATTCCCATTTTTTTCTCCTATAAATTGTTAAAGAAAGAATTTGTTTTGAGTCCTATTAAACCATGCAAGTATGATGCTGCAAGTTACTGAAAGAAGAATTTTACCATTTACAAAGCAATATGATCAGCCAACATACTACCCAGAATCTAATTACACAAAAATAATTATGAACGTCATTTAGATGGATGATTATGGTTTTCTCTGATTAGTTAAAATTTTATAATTTTGGATAAAAGTTAGAAACCAAACTAAGGAGTGCATTATATAACAGGCAAACCATCACAAACTCATTTATGCAATGACTTAAAAACACATAGACTTTTATAAACATAACAATTCAGAATGCTTTAATTATTATGTTAATATGAAATAAAATGAAAATATTCTCTGCTATGATTAGGGTAGTTTATGTTTCCAAATACAAAGATGTTTGCCATTTTGTTTAAACAGATGTTTTCTATATTCTGAATTGGCCTCTCATTACTTGAAGGAAAGTAATATTTCTTTGTTACATAGTAACGTTTCCAAAATACTCCTTAAATAAGAGCTATAAATTTGGAATAGGGGCTATTTGGGGAAAAAAAATCCTAGTCCTTTAATATATAGTATACATATAATTTTTGTTTAATTGAAATGATTATAATTTACAATGTATAAACCATATGTAATATATTGTGTCATCATGTGTCATTTATATCATTCATGGCTGGGAAAATATTTATAGATTTAGATTGCCTCCTAAGGTAGAATAAAATCTGTATCAATATATTTACATCTATATATCACATTGAAAGTCTATCTAAAAAATGCTTGTTTTGTTCCTTAATAGTATTAATATACTAGCTGATTATTTTCTGTTAACCAAATTAAATTTTGTCACTTAATTTCCAAACAACTTTTATATTATCTTATAATCAAATATTTAGAAAACACAAACTTCGGGAGTCTTGTTCTATGGTTGAAAGTGTAATACTAATAATGGAGGAAATTTATTAATTAAAGAATATGGCATGCCCATATATAAATTATTACCTTAAGTAATTATGTTTCAAACTTAAAAGAGACATCAAGGATATTCAGCAACACCTGTGTATTCCTTTACTTTCCCTATAACCAGTTTCAAAACCTTCACTACTTTTCTATACATTCTAATTCCAACCTCTCTCTCCTTCCTTCTCTTTCTTTTCCTTCTCTACCTGTTTCTCTTTCACTTTTTTTCTCTATTTAATCTCTCTACGTCTTTATATCTCTATTTCTTCTATCTTCCCTCGTGTTCCCTAGAGAAACTGTGCCTATTGGACATTAATTCCCTCTACACCTTGTCTCACCCTTGGCATTTATGTCTAGCTTCCTTCATCTTTTCCTCTTTATTTTTTTTAAAGATTTTATTATTTATTTTAGAGAGAGGGGAAGGGAGGGAGACAGAGAGGGAGAGAAACAGCAATGTATGGTTGCCTCTCACAGGGCCCTCACTGGGGACCCAGCCCGCAACCCAGGCATGTGCCCCGATGGGGAATCGAACCGGGACCCTCTGGTTCACAGGCCGCGCTCAGTCCACTGAGCTACACCAGCCAGGGCTCCTTTTTAATGTTATAAAGGAAACAGGGATTTACCCTTTTGTGCATTATTGTTTTATCCCATCATATCTCTATAGGAAAAAAGTCTTGCTGTCAATTAACTCCTGTTTTTTCTGTCTTTAATAATACCTCCCCAGGAATTTTTCTTAATATCATGGAAAGCTGACAAACCATTTTTATTCCCAAAACAACAAAACATGATTTTCCCTTGTACCTTCACACTCCAGTTCTAGTCTATTTTATTACTCATCTGTATATCTATAATTCTTAGAGTCACTCTTTTGCCCTATGTATTTTTTCATCTAGCTACCATATTCATACTTTTCACATCAAATATTATCTTACTGAAATCAGTGCAATGATTGCTAACCACAGTGTTTTCTTCTCATTCTTAACTTTAGCTTAATTGCACATTTGTCAAGTTATGACTACATCACTTGTCTTAACAATTTCTTCCAATTTAGTTTCTATGCTTCTTCTAACTCTTGGACTATTTCATCCTAATTTATTTCCTTGAGGCTTGATTCCTTGTAATCAACCCTAGTCTTGGTGTTATTTAACAATTTGAAATTAATTTTCAAGTGCATTATATGCGTTTTGGATAATATTAAAATTAGTTGTTTTTGATGTTGGAATAAACAATCCATAAATAATAAGAAAGGAGAAATAAAAATGTTTGAAAACTCTAAATTACAATCTATATAAATATATTTCTAGTTCTTGAAAAAATGCAATAGTTGGAGAAGCACTAATTTATTATTGACTATATGCGCACAATTTTATGTGTGTCTAAAACTATAAATGATTAGATTGCTACTTATGACTTTTTGTAGGTAGTTTATCATGCCATTCAATATTTGGATTGAGACTGTGTTCCATTAAAGGAACATCTTAAGACAATCTAACTAATAAACCCAAGAGTATTGTGGTTCTAGCTAAAACTTGCTCCTTCTTAGAGATATTTAGGCTAGATTTTATTGTAATGACAAACATAAATCTGTATCCCAGAAAAAGTGGACATGAGCACCACCACCAACAAAAACTAAAACCACTCAATAGCATGCAACACTGAGTGCTTACTGCTCATGCGTGTTGAATTAGCAGAGCATAAAAATGGTGGATCTGCAGACCTTGCCTGCTCACGTGTCTGAAATGGCTGTTGTCAAATTAAAGAAGGAAGCCATTACACTGAAGTGGCTCTAATGCCTGTGGCAGCCTACCTAGCAACCCAAAATCTAGTCTGTAAATGCCTCAAGATTACAAAATCAAAATCTAAAAACAACCAATCACAACAACCAACTAGGCTGTAAGCTACAGCAATCAATAATTTCTTTACTTCTGCTTGTACTCTATAGAAGTCTCTCCTGGAACTCCTGTGAGCTCCTATCGGTGGTGATCCGAATTGCTTCCAGTTTGGCACTGCCCACTTCAAATGAATGCCCAGATTAACCCTTGAAAATTTTTAACATACCTCCATTTATATTTTAATAATATCAACTCATCTAAAATGACTGCAACTGCAGCAACGAGGGCAATTTGGCTGTGCTCTATCGATCTCTTTTCCTCAGTCAAGCTATCCCGGGTGTGTGCGCGTGGTGAACACAGAGACATGAGAGCAAACACAAGTGCTTCTCAAGTCTTTCCTTGAAGCACACTTGCCAGTATCTGAATCACAAAGCATGGCCAGAGTTAGAATAGGAGGGAGTTCTAAAGTATATGGTAAAGGCAAGTGTACAGGAAAAAAAAGAATGTTTAGAGACATTTTTGCAATCTAGCACGTGAGTGTTTAATGTTCTTTGCAGAACTTTAAAGAATTTTTTTTAAGTAAAATTAAGTTCTGGTCATTTTGATAAGTGCTTTTATATCATTAGTTTATTTATACTTTTGAAGTTACAACTCTGTGGGATCAGTGTTATCATTCCTATTAATAATTCCTAGTATTTCTTATTTTACGAGTAAGAAAATAAGGATCATAAAAGATAATTAGCCCACGGTCACAGAAGTTCTCATGGAAAACCTAGGATGTCATCCCAGACAGTCCAACTACAAAGATTCTTCTTAACCATGGTTAATGTGTTACAAAGGCCCATAAAAAACAAAAAGTCCAATCAATTTAATAAGAAAGTAAAATAAAAATAAAAAATTTAAAGAATAACACAAAAGTCCTTGAAATTATGCTATCTCCTGCTTATACATGATTGCCACTTCTATTATATATGAAGAAAAATATAAAAGCATTAATATACTTATATAACTTTATGTTGCATCTTAATTCTTTTTATTAGTGAAAGAATTATAATACTTTTCACATTTACAAGAGTATTGCACTTTTTTTTTAAAGATTTTATTTTTATTTATTTTTAGAGAGAGGGGAAGGGAGGGAGACAGAGAGGGAGAGAAACAGCAATGTATAGTTGCTTCTCACATGGCCCTCACGGGGACCTGGCCCGCAACCCAGGCATGTGCCCTGACTGGGAATCGAACCGGGACCCTTCGGTTCCCAGCCTGCGCTCAATCCACTGAGCTACACCAGCCAGGGCAGAGTATTGCACTTTTTAAAAATTCAGTCTGACAATAAGAAGCTCCATAGTAATATTTGCAATTTGTAAATTCACCTCAGTTATAAACTGTGTATTGTAATCCCAGGTCTGGTGTTAAACTCATCTGACAAGCAGGAACCAACACAGGTTTCAGCTGCTAGTATGAAATACAAAGAAAGAGAAAAACAAATTTATTAAATCCTTACCATAGGCTTTGTATCTTTCAAAGTTGAAAACTTATTTCAGCCTGAACACTTCAAGAGTTGTATAATTTGGTTTATGATTGGTTAGAAGAAAGAAAAAGTAATCACCAAAACAGAGTGGTTTACCATGCAGCAACTGGGGCAGCAGAGAAATTTAATATAATGATAACATCAAAGCAAAAGAATGTCTAGTAAATACAATGAACCATTATTTGTAACGGAAAACTTGTGTTATGCAAAAGTGTAGTTTTAAAATTTAAATTCATGAAGTTAAACGCATTATATAATCATGAGTTTCTATGTTGAAAATAAAACATTGATTCTCAAAAATGACCAGAAAGAAATCAAACCAAAAAACTTCTAATCACATTAGCACATTCCTTTACACATGCATATACATATGTGCACATGCACACACATGCATACAATGCATATGTGCACATACATGCATGTGCATATGTGTGTACACACACATCTGCCTATGTGTACACACACATAGGCACATGTGCATGTGTGTACATGTGTATGTGTGTGCACATATATGCATATATGCATACACACACATTTACGCACATACACACAGGGTCCAGCAGAAGTAATGCCTGCTTGAGTGTGGTTTGTAGGGTAATAATATGAGTGTAATAATTTATAGTTTTAATTTTAATATTTCACCTAAAATGTCACATGGTATGCTAAGTGTGATATTTTTATGCTACAGAATTACATGCTTATGATTTTGTAATAAAAGGGGGCATTATTTGTACCAGACCCTATATATATTCATATATATATATATATAAATATATATATATATATATATATATATATATATATATATAAACATATAATCTACCAATTTTGAGAACATCCAGAAAACTAAAAAAAAAAGTCACAATTAACTAAGTAGTGGAAGAACAGGACTAGAATACTCATTGCAGTTTTGTCTACGGCACTAATTGGGCCATGCTTCAGGGGGAGAAGGGTGTTACTGTTTTTTTTTTTTTTTTTTTTTAAGTTTTTATTTATTTATTTTCAGAGAGAGGAGAAGGGAGGGAGAAAGAGCAATGCATGGTTGCCTCTCACATGGCCCTCACTGGGGACCTGGCCCGCAACCCAGGCATGCGCCCCGACTGGGAATCGAACCGGGACCCTCCGGTTCCCAGCCTGCACTCAATCCACTGAGCCACACCAGCCGGGCTGTTTTTATATCATTTGCATGTCTAAGAACTCCTTTTGAAAGTACTGCCTGTGTGGGAGCATTTTACCAATGAGTTCAGAGAACGATAACCTTCTATTTTCCCTCAGATCAACTAGACCCTTTCTAGGCACAAAGCTAGTTACCTTCTTTAGGAATTTTAATTGACCCTTCAAAGATCAAAGCTAATAAATTGGTGACTGTTAAATCCAGTACAATAAAATTGCCTCTACCGCTTGACATTTTATGTAGCCAGATCATCTTGATGTAAATTTTAAAAAAATTCCTACCCTACATTTTTTCCTACTATGTCTCTGTACCAGCTATTGCCAGTTTAAAGTACAGATAAAACTTAAGACTCAGTTGCCATTTCCTCAAAATGAGTAGCAATGAATAATAGCATTTTTCTAAATACTAGATAGTTCTGAAGTCCAGGGCTTTCCAAGCATAGACTAGCATTCCAATTTTTTTCACATGCATCTTACCTTAAATACGGAAGCACAAAGAGCAGTAACATAGAGTATATTTCTACTCCAATTGGTTCTAACACTATTCTTTAAAATCACTCTTAAAAAAAAAGGAGTCAGATCACTCAGAAACCCAGTATATCTGAATCTCAGTTTCCTGAATGGTAACTTATAAAAATAATAGAATTAATATTATATTCAACTTAAATGTTAGTTATCATACTTAATTATACCTGCTTTTTGTTTATCAGCCCATATAACTTACAAGTGACATTAAGATAGAGACTCTGTTTTCCCACTTTTGTACACCCAGAACATGAGGGTAGATTCTGTTAAATTAGTAAATAGCTATATTTTAGGGTTTCCCATCTAAGGGTTTTACAAGCCAGAAATTTTCCTGGGAAGCAGGTTTGAAATGGGGATTTTGGATACTGGATCAGTGGTCACTTGGCCTTCAATGAGGATCTTGTATAGGTTTTTGGTAGATGGTAGGTGAGTGTTCAGCCCATGTTATATTGTAATAGAGCACTGTCAAAACTTATACTGGTAATAATCTGGAAAATGATACTGGTATAAGAGACTACATGGGCTGCTGCATTATCTCAGACATTTGAAAAGTACAGAGGGGATAGTAATTTTAAGGAATGTAAAATTAGATGTCTATTGCTATTGATACACTGGGGGAAAGATTCAAGGCTGAAGATAATCCATGATCTGTTTGAGCAATGTATGGATTACAGAAGACTTTCTTAGCAGAGACTATTGCCTACGAAAGCTAAAGGGCAGAAAAAATGAGCATCAGACCCAAGACAATGAGAAAGGTAGTATACCTCCAAAGAATTGAATTCTCGACCCTGTCAAGTGTCCCTATTCCAAGGACAGGTCCTTCCTTGGCAAAGTGTGAGATCCTAAAACTGAATAGAAAGAACTGTGTCAATGCACTTGAGAAGTTTGAAAAGCCATATTCCCTGGAGTCCACCAAAATGATAGTTCTCTCTCTCTTTTTTTAAGATTTTATTTATTTATTATTAGAGAGAGGGGAAGGGAGGGAGACAGAGAGGGAGAGAAAAAGCAATGTATGATTGCTCCTCACATGGCCCTCACTGGGGACCCGGCCCACAACCCAGGCATGTGCCCTGACTGGGAATCGAACCGGGACCCTTTGGTTCCCAGCCCGTGCTCCACTTAGCTGTGCCAGCCAGGGCGATGGTTCTCTTTTTATTGGATTGTTCTCCCCCTTGCTTAAAAATGAAATTCTGTTTTTCATAGCAGGTGCACTCAGCCAGTTTTGAAGCTTGAAGCAGGTCTAGACCTACGTCCCACAAGACAAAGGAAAAGCTGGGTTTTCTAGGGAGAATGCTTTAGGGTACACTGAGAATTTGACACATCAAAATGCGAATCTGCATAAAATCGCCTATCAGGAGACACACTTTATATCAAAGCTGTGGCACTTGCTACAATTGCTTCATCATGGATTGCACAATTTATATCATATACCATAGCATGGAAGCCACTAGAATAATAGAGTGGTAAAATAGTTTCCTGGTGATAAAACTGTAACACCAACTCAGAAATAATATTCTATGAAGGTGGAGTATGATCCCCAAAAGCTCTGTACAAACCCCAATTCAATGAACATAATATGGTTCCACATCTCCAGAAAGGAGGATGCCTGTATTGGTGAACCAAGGGGTAGATGCCGAGTAACTGTGTTTTATTCTCTGTATCCACGTGAGGAATAAATGACTCTAGTCCCCATGACATTACACTCTGTGACTGTAGAAGATCTGGTTCACAAAAAGAACTTCCAGAAGGTGGTACAGTAAGATTTCCACTAAACTTTAGCCTGTGACTGTCGCTTTGTCATATGCCATGACAAAAGCAGTCAAGAAAAATCATCATCATAGTGGAATAGGTAAATGACTGATCGCTGGTTGACAGTAGAGCTGCATTTATAAGGAAAAGGGAAGCTTGTATCTGAACCTGAAACCATCAACTGGTGCATCTTTTGGCTACTCCCTTGCCTACTTTTGTTGGTAAATGGACAAAGTTAGCATACACAGTCTGAGAGGAACATAGTAGCCAAGGAATTAGACCCTACAGAGATACAGGTCTGGGTCACTCCCAGAGGTAAATCACACAGACCAGCGTGGTGCTAACTGAAGCTGAGGGGAGACTAGCATGGAAGGTAGAGGAAGCAGATGATGGATATTGGTTTGGGCATTAAACCAACAGCAGTGACAAGACCCTAGGTTGTCACACTAACCTGGCTCTTATGTTTCTTCAGGACAAAATACAAATCAAGACTTGAACCATATGTTTCTATATGAGGTAAAATAATAGGAAGGAGGTAGATCCATGTGCCCCAATGAGTAAAGTGTAATGGATATGGTGGAATGCTATCTTACCCAGATATCCTACCTTTAAGAGTGAGGCATTTATTCAGCCTGCCACAGTGAATGAGGTCTCCCACCAAATTGCCCTCCGCCATACTGGAGGAAGCTCTGTCCTCTGGGGCAGCCTTTATCCTGTGTGATCAACGGAGCCCTGTGTTGCATTGCATCATAGTTCAACTTTGCTCTCTGACTGACACTGCTTCCAAAACGGATTAAACATATTTTTAAGTGCAATTCCTTCTTGGAGGTTGTATTATTTAGGAAATGCAATTGAAGAGACTCTGCGACTATTTTTTATACTTATCACTTGGCAACAATCTTTCTATGCTTTCCCTTTTTTACAGACTAAAACTCCGTATTATGTATGTTTCATAATTTTTTCCATAGTTTTGGTTGTTTCAAAAATTTTATCCCACAGAGTAGGACACTAGAAGCATTGCTAGGCAAGGCTCTTGTTGCTGAACCTTACTCTAAGTCCTAGTCCCTTACCCACAAATAAGTAACCTTAATATTTAAGTCTTCGTGGTTTCATTGTTTTTGGTTTTTGTAAAAATAAAAGTTTCCTAAATCTTAGTCTTCGATAGGATTAAGTGACATCATTTTCAATAGGTTCTTTTCATATTATAAGTTCTTTTATTTAGCCTTCCTCCGTCTCCTATTTTAGTTTGATTTGCTTAGTGTGAATTGCATGGTCAAAGAAATCAAAATCATTATCAATTAAAAGTTGCATCTCTTAGTTCCCATCACCTGATAAACCCAACTGTTGTTTTAATTTTTAATTTTTAATAAGCTAACAAACTTATCCACAAAAAGATATGGCATCTTATTTTATCTGAAATATTATTCTTTTCAGAAATATTTTATTCATTTTTGAATACAGTAAAATGTACAAATGCATAAAGTCTGTGTAAAATTTATTGAATTTTACATATAAACACATTTGTGCAACCACTACTCTATTAACACAAAACCTTTCAGCACCAGAATTTTTCATGTGCCTCCTCTTGCTCATCTTCCTCTCCAGAGGGGACTGTTATTCAGATTTTTATTGCCATAGGTTAGTTTTGCCTATTCCTGAATTTCATATAAATGGAATCAGAAAGTGCATAGTCTTTCTTCTCTGCTTTCTTTACTCATCAAATATCTGTGAGATTTGTTCATGTTGCTGAGTTTAGAAGTATTTATTTGTTCACATCGCTATGCTGTTATGAAGTGAAGAGAAAATATGTTTGTGTTTCTACAGAGTGGAAGCTTTCTGAACATATTTTACTGGAAGCTTGGGATTTTGAGCAGAGAGAAAGCCTTGCAAATTAAAGTTACAGATAGATACATAGATAGATGTTAGATAGATGATTACATAGATAATGATATAGATACAGATAATATAGACAGATATAGATGATATAGATATAAATATAGATATAGATGATATAGATAGAAATAATTCCAAAGATATTTACTTAACTCCAGAGGCATGTGTTTATATTTTAAGAGAAAAAGATGTTCATGACTTTGAAAACATTTCTAGGTTATATAACCTGAAGATACCCGGAACTGTTAATATATGGTCCTTGGAGAAATTTATATTTACATGACAAAAGGTTGGAATGAGAACTCAGAATTCTTTCCATGACTTCTGCTAGGAGCAAAGGTTCCCCTGCCCCCATTTTGGGAGAAGAGAGTCACTTTCTTCTTTCTCCTATACATAGTAGATAAAATCCATTTTCTCCATATATTGCCCATAACATGGGCTCTAAAGTTTTTACATGCAGGACATCTGACCTGGTATTCATCATATTATCCGAGAAGTAGAATTAGGATATAGGAAACCACAGAGTCAATATTTGCTTTCGAAGTAAATAATAATATTTTGTGTATAGTTTAGATCACTTCTTATGGACATTCTGGATTAGTAAATGTGAATATTAAAAGTTCAATGATAGCATTCCATTGTATGAAAAATAAGAATGTACTTATCTATCTTATCTTTGATGATCCTTAGGTTGTTTTCAATAGGTGACTACTGTGAAGAAAGCTGCTATGAGTGTTATTGTACATATATTTTGGTAGCCGTATGTCTTCATTTTTGGAGGGAAATATAAGTAGGAATGAAATTACTGTGTTTCAGGGAAGTTACATGTTTGGCTTTTGAATGGATTTAGTGCCAAAGAGCATTCCAAAGTGATTTTAGCAATATGCAGTTAGGTCAATATGCAAGTGTTCTGTTTGCTCCACATCCTTAACAACACATTTACTATATGTCTAATAGATACTTATTTTTCAGTGCTATAAAGATACTATTGCATTATCTTCTGGATTTTACAATATTTGTACAGAAATTAACAAATACGTTACTATTGTCTCCTTGAAGGAAATGTTTCTTAATTCTCTGTCTACTTTGAAGATTGTCCCTTTGTTTTTATTTTTGTGTTGAACTGATGTGTAGTTAGATATTTGTTTTGGTTTGGATTATCATTTTTTAAAAATTTATTCTGCTAGTGGTTTTCTGGTCTATGAAAATCTGCAATATATTTTCTTTAACAGTTTGGGGAGATTCTCTGATATTACCTCTATAAATGTGGCATTTGATCCAATTTATCTATCCTTCCTTTCTTGAATTTTAATCTCCAGCCAGATTGCAATAGCTGCCACAGTTTCTTTCTCATCCATGTAGGCACACATTTTTTCAAAGGGAATTTGTTGATCTGTTCAAGAGGTTAAGTCTGTTTCTCCACTCCTTAAATCTGGTCTTCGCTATTTGAATGGCTTTGGGTATTGGGCAATTAAGGTACAAACCAATTATTGAAATACACTTGAGCATTGGAATTTTCCTTCTCATATGTGGTTAGAGCCCTGAAACTATCATGTGAATTAATTTCAGTTAACCATCTGCAGAAGGAAACTGCAGGAAAAGGAGAAATGAGATGCCACAGCCAATTGGCTATCCTGTAGCCTGACATATTCCTAACATGGGAGACTGTTGTTGATTGTGGAACCATTAACCAACCCACCAGATAACACCAGATACATGAACTCATGTCCAGAATAGAAGAATCAAGCTTGCCCAAACCCAAAGAAACTTCGGTCGACCAACAGAATTGTAGCAAGTCAACCTACAGAATTGTGAAGAAGTAAGTGACTGTTTCAAGCCACTGAATATTGTTATAGTAAATTAGCCAGTAAAAGGAAGTTTCTCTCCAATCCACAGGTTTTTATACTTTTCAATTTCCCTTTAATTATTTTTCTACCTGTAACTCACTTTGTTTTATATTGAAGTATTTGTGAGTTCACTCATCTTCCTTTTCTTACATCAGTTGTTAAACCTCACCCAGTATTTCTTTTTCATTTTGTTAAGATTTTATTTATTTACCTTTAGAGAGGGGAAAGCAGGGAGAAAGAGAGGGAGAGAAACATCAATACATGGTTGCTTCTCATGTGCCCCCTACTGGGGACCTGGCCTGCAACCCAGGCATGTGCTGTGGCTGGGAATCGAACCTGCGACCCTTAAGTTTGCAGGCCAGAATGCAATCCCCTGAGCCACACCAGCCAGGACCACAAAATATATTTTTAAATTCAGATAATGAACACAAACTTTAGAATGTATATTTATTTACATATTTCTAAAAATATGTTAAAACTCTCCATATATTTCATTTATTTTGTCCAACTTATCTATCTACAGCAGTGTTGATATTTTAGTTATTGCCAATAAATCTAATCTCTGTACCATGTCAGGGTCTCCGTCACTTCTTTCTTTTTAGTAGTCACACATTTTGCATCCTGCATACATATAATTTTAAGCAATACTTTATCATAAAAGACCTATATAAGTATGGATAACCCTTCTCCCTCCCCTAGAACAGAGTAAGATGGATGATAATATCTATTAAATCAGGAATAGTTCAATGACAGGACTGAATCCCACTTTTAGTAAAAAGTTTAGTAAAATTCCTGCCCTTTCACTTTCTGCTTCGTTAGCCTCCCAGCTTGTAAAGGTTCAAAGCTGGAAAATGTCATGAAGGGAAACTGATTGTGTGTTTGATGAAGGATATTTCTTTTTCACCTCATCAGGGTGACTTTGGCTTTTATCTTCTCCCTCTTCTGACTCCCCCAAACTTAAAATAGTCACATAGGATAACCAGCCTTTGTTAGTGGCTCTTTCATTTCCAATCCCTGTGCCAGTCCTGTGACACAGCAACAATGACAATTGTTGTGACAGATACATAGTGTATTTAAGGAAGAAGAATTTTTCCCCACTATCAGCATTATGTACTCTCCTTAAACAGAAATGAATTTTCTAATTTATCTGTCTCCTCTAATGGCATATCAAGCACTTCCCTATTGGGAACGATAAATGCATGGCAAGGTATGTAAGTAGACAGATAAATAAATAGAGATAATGTTTTATTCACTATGTATTTAATTATCTCGTATCCCTCCTACTGTTCTTTAAAAATATTTGATCTTAGAATTTATCTAGTCTCCTCTTTTTAAAAATTGTTTTATTATTCAATTAGAGTTGTCCTCATTTCTCCCCATTACTCTCCCCTGCACTACCCACCTCTGCCTCCAACATTCAATCTGCCCCCTCCCCATTGTCTTCATCCCTGGGTCTTTTACACATGTTCCTTGATGGCCCCTACCCTTCTTTCTCCCATTACCCACCTCCCACTTCCCTTCTGGTTACTGTCCGTTTGTTCTTTATTTCCATGTTCCTGGTTCTATCTCTTCTTGATTTCTTCTCCACCTTTATTGAATTGTCCATGTATTTTTTTCCTCAAAAAGTTGACACACTTAGGAAGATCCAAGATGGCTGCTGGAAGCTCTGTCCACTTGCTCCCAGACTAGAACCAGTCTCGCAGCTAAACCACAGAGCAATCAACTTGAAAATCCAGCTGAGAGTGAGAGTATGTGAGTGAGTGCATACATGGACAAGTGTGTGGGGTGTGTGTGTGAGTGGGCAAGAGTCTGCCTGCTGGTGGGGCACTCAGGAACAGATGGCTTGGGCACTCCTGGCAGAGCAGCACCCAATGCCACTGCCAAGCCCATCACTTCTAGCTGCATAGATTTGGGGTAGGAGCCATTTTGAGAAATTTAAAATATTTTCATTGGGAAGAAGCCTCAAGAGTGCCTGCACCTCAGTGCCCAGACATGATTCTGTGTCTTCCACCCAAGGCAGGGCCACACACCCTGCCACTACCAGGAGCCAGGATCCTGGTACTTTGGTACTTACTGCAGAGGAGGATGTTGCCTCCCCAACCCCAGGCACCAGGGGAACTGCAAATAGGAGAAGCTCTGACTGGGGCAGCTACAGATCAGCTCAGGAGCCACAAGCTCTGGGGGTAGAGAGATATGCCTAAGGCATTGCTGGCTGCAGAGAGCAGGCCCACGTGAGGCTGATACTCACCGGAGGGAATGGGAAGAGCACCCCACCACCACTCTGTGCTTTAATATTGCTGTTGAACCCTTCACAGAACCATTTAGCTGAAATCAAGAGAGAAACTTTATCTAAAACTTATAGAGGTTCTGGCAGGCTGTAGCCTTGACTGAGAGAGACTTTGTGCTTTTAGGGGAGAGGGAGTGTGTGAAAAACAGGCCCCCTCGGGCTTGGTGCTGCAGTGAGGAGGCAAATACAAACTCTTTTAAAATTTACACAGACTGAAATGAAGGGATGGAAAAATATTCCAAGTAATGTACCAAAAAAAAAAAAAAGGGGGGTAGCAAAATCTTTACCAGATAAAATAGACTTCAACACAAGTCATAACAAGAGACAAAGAAGGCCACTTCATAATACTTAAAGGAGTAGTCCAAAAAGAGGATATAACCCTTATAAATATACATGCACTCAACATAGGAGCACTTAAATATATACAAAAAAAGCAGGAGGACTTTAACTTTTAGAGCACCTACATATATGCACTGTCTATATCTTTGATGATATAGACAGCAACATAGTCATTATAGGGGATTTTAACAGCCCACTGTCAACAATGGATACATCTTCCAAACAAAGAACTAATATGAAAATTGAGGCACTGGATGACACTTAAGAACAAATGAACGTAATTGACACATACAGAACTTTTCACCCAAAAAAGCAAAATATAAATTCTTTTCAAGTGCACATGGAACATTTTCAAACATAGACAACAATATAGTTCACAAAACAAGCCTCAACAAACTCAATAAAATTGAAATCATATCAAGCATCTTCTTGGATCACAGTGGCTGGAAATTAGAAACCAACCTCAAGAAAAAAACGCAAACACAATCAAATACATGTAGACTGAATAACATGCAGACAGGCATTTAAACAATGAAGGGGTTAACAACAAGATTTAGGAAAAAATTAAAAAGTACCTGGAAATAAATAAAAATGAACACAAAACCTAGGGTACACAGAGAAGGCAGTTCTAAGAGGGAAGTTCATAGCAATACAGGCCTACCTAAAGAAGATAAAAAAAGTTTTAAATAAACAACCTAACCCTACATCTACAAGAACTAGAAGAAAAACAACAAACAGAGGCCAGAGTGAATAAAAGGAAGTAAATAATCAAGATAAGAGCAGAATTGAATGACAAAGAGACTAAAAGAACAATTCGAAGGATCAACGAATCCAAGAGCTGTTTCTTTGAAAAGATAAATAAAATAGACAAAACTTTAACCAGACTCATCAAGAAAATAAGAGAGAGGATCCAAATAAATAAAATAAGCAATGAAAGAGGAGAAGTTAGAATCAATACCGCAGAAATCCAAAGGATTGTAAGAAATTACTATGATCAACTATATGCCAAGAAAGTGGAGAGTCTCCGCAAAATAGACAAATTTCTAGAAATGTGCAATTGTACAAACTGAATCAAGGAGAAGCAGAAAGCCTGACTAGACCAATAACAATTAGTGAAATTGAAGCAGTAATAAGGAAAACTCCTCTCACACAAAAGCCATAGACCAGATTTTACCAAATATTTCAAGAAGGAACTTCTGTGCTTCTCAAACAATTCCAAAAAATCTAAGAAGAGGGACGACTCCCAAACTCTTTTATAAGGCCAGTATTATCCTAATTCTCAAATCAGGTAAAGACACAACAAAGAAAGAAAACTATAGGCCAATATCTCTGATGAACATATATGCTAAAATCCTCAACAAAATATTGGCAATCCAGCCCTGGCTGGTGTAGCTCAGTGGATTGTGCGCGGGCTGGGAACCAGAGGGTCCTGGTTCAATTCCCAGTCAGGGCACATGCCTGGGTTGCAGGCAAGGTCCCCAGTGAGGGCCATGTGAGAGGCAACCATACATTGCTATTTTTCTCCCTCTCTGTCTCCCTCCCTTCCCCTCTCTCTATAAATAAATAAATAAGATCTTAAAAAAAAATATTAGCAATCCAGATCCAGCAATACATTAAAAAGATCATACACCATGATCAAGTGGAATTCATTCCAGGAATGCAAGGATGGTACAATGTTCACAAATCAATATGTGTACTACATCACATAAACAAAATGAGACACAAAAATCACATGATCATATAAATAGATAATGAAAAAACATTTGATAAGGTACAGCACCCATTTATGATAAAAACATTCAGTGAAGTAAGAATAAAGTGATCATACATGAACATAATATAGGCCATATTTGAGAAAACTATAGCCAGCATCATACTCAATGGTCAAAAACTAAAAGCTTTCTTCTTAAGATCAGGCACAAGACGAGGGTGTCCACTTTCACCATTCTTATTCAAAATGCTACTAGTAGTTCTAGCCACAGTGATCCAACAAGAAAAGGACATAAAAGTCATCCAAGGAAGTGAGAAAGTAAAACAGTCATTATTTACAGATGACATGATACTGTACATAGAAAATACTATAGTCTTCACCAAAAAGCTACTCAATCTAATAAATGAATTTGGCAAAATAACAGAGTACAAAGTCAATATTCAGTAATTTGGGGCATATGTACATCAACGATGAAATATCAGAAAGAGAAGCTGGAAAAATGTCCTATTTACTATAGCAACAAGAAAAAGTAGCTAGGAATAAATTTAACCAAGGAGGTAAAAGAAATCCACAGAACATTGAAAAAAAGGAATTAAGGAAGACACAAATAAATGGAAGTGTATATCATGTTCATGGATTAGAGGAATTAACATCATTAAAATGTCCATACTACCCAAAGCAATCTATAGATTCAATGCAATATCTATTGAAATATCAATGGCATATAACACAGATCCTAAACAAAAATTTCAAGAATATATGGAAACAAAAAAGACTTTGAATAGTCTCAACAATCTTGAAAAAGAAGAACAAAGTTGGAGGGGACCACAATACTAGATATGAAACTATACTTCAAGGTCATTGTAATCAAAAAGAGTTGCTACTGGCATAAGAACCGACACATAGATCAATGGAACAGTATACAGAACCCAGAAATAAACCCATGTTTCTACGGTCAATTAATATTTGACAAAGGGGGCACAAGCATGGAATGAAGTAAAAATAGCCTCTTCAATAAATGGTGTTGGAAGAATTGGACTGATACATGAAAAAAAAAAAAAAAAGGTAAAAAAGGAAATTAGACCATCAACTTATACCATATACCAGAATAAACTCAAAATGGATAAAAGACTTAAATATAAGATGTGACACCATAAAAGTCCTAGGGGAAAATATAGGTAGTAAAATTTTAGATGTTCCATGCAGCAATATTTTTGTGGATATATCTTCTAAGGCAAAGGAAATAAAGGAAAAAATAAGCAAATGGGATTACATCAAATTAAAAAAAAGCTTCTGCATGGCTAAAGAAACCATCATCAAAATGATAAGGGAATTGACTGTGTGGGAGAACATTTTTGCCAATGATACCTCAGACAAGGGTTTGTTCTCCACAATACATAAAGAACTCACATGACTCAACACAATCCTATTAGACAAACAATCCTATTAAAATTGTGCAAAGGACCTGAATAGACACTTCTCCAAGGACATACAGATCGACCATAGTCATATGAAAGGATGCTCTACATCACTAGCTATCAGAGAGATGCAAATTAAAAACACAATGAGATATCACCTCTCACTGGTCAGAATGGCTATCATTAATAATTCAAGAAACAAGTGCTGGTGAGGATGTGGAGAAAAGGGAATCCTAGTGCACTGTGGGTAGGAATGCAGACTAGTGAAGCCATTGTAGAAAATAGTATGGAATTTCTTCAAAAAATTAAAAATAGAACTGCCTTTGACCCAGTGATTCCACTCCTGGGAATATACTCTACGAATCCTGAAATACTAATCCAAAAGAACTTTTGCACACCTATGTATATATCAGGGCTGTTTGCAATAGCCAAGTACTGGAAAAAGCCTAAGTGCCCAGCAGTAGATGAGTGGACCAAAAAAATGTGGTACATTTACCCAATGGAGCACTGTGCAGCAGAAATAAAGAAGGAGCTCCTACCTTTTGTGACAGCATGAATGGAAGTGAATAATATTATTCTAAATGAAGTAAACCAGTTGGTGAAAGACAAATACCCTATGATCTCACCTATAAGAGAAACATAATGAACAAAACAAAAAATCGAGCAAAATAGAACCAAGGACATGGAAAAGAGGAATAGACTGACAGTGACCAGAGGAGAGGGGGAGAGGGGTAAGGGTGGAAAGAAGTGGAAGAGGCTAATCAAGAAACATGTATGAATGACACATAGACATGGATGACAGAGTGGGGACTGACTGTGGGAGTGGAGGTTGAATTGGGCAGAGGAGGGCAAAGGGGGAAAATTAGGACAACTGTAATAGAATAACAATAAAATATTCAATAAAAAAGAAAGACTGTTTAAAACTGAAAGCAATGAATCAATAAACGAGACAAAAAAAAAACAATTTATAAAAGCAAACAATGAAGTTGTCACATGTATCCAGTTTTAGCAATCATCTTTAAACACACTTCAAATTCGTCATCTCTATTAAGAAATCAGATGACAGTCTTATTATGGTAACTCCCTTGTAGGTAACTAACAGCTATTCTTTTGCTGTTTTTAAGGTTCTCTCTTTGTCTTTAAACTTTGGCATTATAATTATGATATATCTAGGTTGGACTTCTTTGAGATCACCTTATTAGGCACTCTCTGTGCTTCCTTGACTTGTATGTCTATTTTCTTTAGCAGGCTAGGGAAGTTTTCTGTCATTTTTTGTTTTTAATTAGTCTTCAATAACTTGCCTTCTCTGTTTTCCTTCTGACACCCTATGATGTGAATGTTGGTACATTTGAAATGTCCTGGAGTCTCCTTACACTGTCCTCACTTGGATTCTTTTTTTCCTTTTGATGTTCTGATTGGATGTTTTACTTCCTTATATTTTAAATAGCTGATTTGATTCTCGGCTTTACCTACTCTACTGTTGATTACCTTTAAATTATTCTTAATTACAGTTAGTGTTTCCCTCATTTCCTTCTGGTTCTTTTTTTGATTTCCATGTGCTTTTTTATGCTGTTGAAGTCCTCGGTAAGTTCATTGAACATCCTTGTAACCAGAGTTTTAAAATCTGCATCTAGTATACTGCTGGTCTCCATTTTGTTTAGTTGTTTTTCCAGAGTTTTGTTCTGTTCTTTCACTTAGGACATGTTTCTTTGTCTCCTCATTTTGGCAGCCTCCCTGTGTTTGTTTCTTTGAATAAGGTAGAGCTGCTATGACTCCCAAGTTGGTAGATTGGCTTTATGTGGCAGATGTTTGGTAGGGTACAGTGGCTCCGCCTTTGTAATCTCCCAAACAGAAACTTCGAAGTCCATATGGGATTGGCAAGAAGTATTCAAAGTGATGGAAAACAAGCACCTACAACCAAGATTGCTGTACCCATCAAAGATATCATTTAGAATCAAAGGACATATAAGTAGCCTCCCAGACAAGAAAATGCTAAAGGAGTTCATCAAAACCAAACCAGTATTATATAACATTTTAAAGAGTCTTCTTTAAGAAGGAGAAAAAAGGTCAGACATATGAACAATAAAATGACAATGAACACATATCTATCAATAAATGAATCTAAAAACCAAACAAAACAAATGAACAAGCAGAACAGAAACAGACTCATAGATACAGAAAACATTTTGATGGTTGCCAGATGGGTCGGAGGTGGGAGGATGAATGAAAAAGTTAAAAGAATTAAGAAGTACAAATTGGTTGTTACAGAATGGTCACAGGGATATAAAATACAGCATAGGGATTATAGTCAATAATATTCAAGCAGCTATGTGTGGTGTCAGGTGGGCATGAGATTTACTGAAATGATCACTTCGTACATTATATAATGTCTAATTGCCGGGGTATACTCATGAAACTAGCATAATAAAATGTTTAAAGTCATTATCTCTAGCTTAATCTCTCTTCTTATTTCTGCCCTTGAATATAAACTTTTTATTAAATACCCCACCTGGTTCTGTTGCTTGTTTCTCAAATTTGAGCTACCAGTGCATTAGATATACTTCTTAAAAGGTAGCCATTGCCTGTATTTAAATAACTCATGCTGTTACTCTAGAATTAAAAACAATAAATAAATTTAGAGGCAGCAGTGTGGTTTCAAGTTCAGTGAGCAAACCAGCAAATTATTTTAAAACTCAATGTTCATACCAAACACCTCATTCATCCACTGAAAAATACTTATTAGCAGTTATCTTGCAAATTTCATTATTTTTTTAAAGATTTTATTTATTTATTTATTTTTAGGCAGAAGGGAAGGGAGGGAGAAAGAGAGGGAAAGAAACATCAATGTGTGGTTGCCTCTCACGTGGTCTCCACTGGGGACCTGGGGGCAACCCAGGAATGTGCCCTGACTGGGAATCAAACCAGTGATCCTTTGGTTCCTAGCCCATGCTCAATCCACTGAGCTACACCAGCCAGGGCACAAATGTCATTATAAGCAAGGCTGATACATTAGTGAACAAAACAGATCTAAATTTTTTTCTTGTGAAGTTTACATTGAATCTGGAGAGATAATAAAGAATAACAGAATAAATAATGAATATGCAACATAAACATACTATATAATGTTAGAACAAGATGATAGAACATGATAAGCATACTATATAAAGTTAGAACATTATAAAAGATAAATAACCAGGCTAAGGAGGATTGGAATTAGCATTGTGCTCAGATTGGGCCACAATAAAAAAAAAAAAGAACTAAAATTAAAGCGAAGAGTTAAAGTAGATAAATGAGGAGTATACCAGATATGTTTCTACCAAAGAAACAAAACTAGTAGACTCTGCATGCCCTAATCTTGAGAGAACAGCAGAGACAGAGACAGAAACAGACATGTGTGTGTGCATATGTGTGTTTATAAAACCCCCCTTGTCCATGGATTTATGTGTGTAATATTCACAGATGTGTATGTATGTAATCCTCATTATTCATGGATTCCACATTTGCAAGTCAATAATTATAGCACTTTTGTGGTCATTCACAGACATGCACAGAACTGAAAAAGTTGAGTCATCTAACACACGTTCCTAGCTAAAGGCAAACAAAGCAACACTGCATTCTCGTTCTACCTCAGGCTATAAACAAGTCTACTTTTCATGGTCTATACATTACCACTTTCCACCTCACCCTCATTTGGGGGATTTTTGTTGGTGATTTCATTGTTTAAAATGATCCACAGTATTAAGGCACTATCTAGTTTTTCCCAGTATAAAAAGTCTGTGATCAACTTTATTGAAAAACATGCATGTTAGATGATATGTATTTGAAAATGAGTTATGGTGCTATTTTCTCTAAATTCAGTGTTAATAAACCAACCATATATATTAAGTAAGGCCTCTCTAAACAGGAATTCACATAAAATAAGGTTATGTGTTGATCAGTTGATTAAAACTTTGTGAGTAGAACTAACCCTGTATCCCCCCTAGAAATAATGGTCCAGTATTCACTAATTCTAAAAGAATATCACTACCATTAATAACAAGAATCAAATGTATAGTCCTGACTAGTGTGGCTCAGTGGGTCAGGCATCATCCTGCAAACTGAGTGGTCACTGGTTCAATTCCCAGTCAGGGCACATGACTGGGTTGCAGGCCAGGGCCTGGGCTGGGGGTGAGTGAGAGGCAACTGGTTGATGTTTCTCTTTTACATCCATGTTTCTCTTCCCCTATTTCTCCCTCCCTTCTACTCACTATAAAAATAAATAAAATCTTTTAAAAAAAGAATTAAATATATGTAACATAAAACATATTATAAATATATAGGAAAATATTAAAAAAACAAAACTTATTTATTTTTTTAAATGTGTATTTATTCTTATATGTTTAAACTCCAGGAACCTTCAAATCCTCTCCATTTGATGTAATTCACCTATTGAGAAAATTTTTCCACTGCTCAAACAGTTTCTTATATATATATATATATATATATATAAAACAGAAGATAATAATTTTGTTATTAATTAGTTATATATATATATATATATACAATCTCTCTCTCTCTCTCTCTCTATATATATATATATATATATATATATATATATATATATATATATATTTGATGCCAGAAATTGACTTACACATTTAGGCAGAAGCTGATGCTGTAAGCAAAGGCAGAATTTCTTCTTCTTTAGAAAAATATCAGTTCTGCTCTTAATGCCTTTCAACTGATTTGATCAGACACACTCAGATTATCAAAGATAATCTCTTTTACTTAAAGTCATTGACTTTAGATATTAAATACATCTACAAATTCCATCACAGCAACACTTAGATTGTGTTTGATTGAATAACAGTTCTATAGACTAGGATGTTGACACATCAAACTGACCATGATGTGAAGTAAATCTGAAGATATTTGGAAAAGAGTATTCTAGATGAAAGACAGCCATGAGCCCTTTTAAATAATTTTGGTTTTGCCCTGATAGAGAACTTTTCTCCCCTCAGATATTATTGCTTAAGATAATACATTAATCTCAGTTTTAAAAAAAAAAGAGGGGACAGAATGATTTTACTCTAAAGAAATGAAAATTCATTTTATAAATTTTAAATAGAAGAGGGATAAAATTTGATGTTATTTTAACAGGATCAATGTGGCTATGTGGATGATAGACTGAAGGATAGCAAGGGCAGAAACGAACACATTAATAAGGGACTTTTTATCAAGGTGGTAAGAAGTGATACGAAGAAATGATCAAACTCTGAAAATATTTTGTAATTAGCAGCAACAAGATCTGAGCAAGAGTGAATGGAAGACAGTAGTCAAAAATGGTTCCATGAATTTGATATGAGTAACTAGACAGAGTTGCCTTTAATTATGTTGTGAAAGGCTCTGAATAAAGATGGTTTAGATTGAAGAAGAAATCAGAGGTGAAGCTTTGATGTGTCTTCTTGATAACTAAAATGGGGATGTCGAGAGGGCAGTCTGGGTGAGTCTAGACTTAAGCATGCTTAATTTAATGCAAATTTTGGAGTCTTCAACTTGTATTTGGTGTTTTAATTCATGAAATCAGATAGGAGAAGGAGAAGGAGGAAAAGGAGAAAGAGAAGAAAAAGGAGGAGGAGTGGGCGTCGCCATTGGAGAAGAGCCAAAGGTGTGGGATTACCCAGAAGCCAGGTGAAGAAAGTTTCTGGGAAGAGAGAATGAGCAAGTGTTCAGATTCTGATGACAGTAAATTTTGGATAGATAACTGTTTACTGGATTTAACAATGTAGATGTTATTGGTGACATGGTGAAAAGATAGACACTAAAAACTGATTGAAGTGGTTTTTCAGAGATAATAGCAAGAGACTAAACCTTTTATACAGGGGTGTAAACAACTCTATTAGTTTGCTATAGATGACACAAATTTATTTGGAAATATAAAGAACAGATGTGATTATTGGTTGAGGGGGATAATCTCTTTCCCAGCCAGACTCAAGTTGCCATATCTGAATGCAGGTCTTTTAATATGCCATGTATCTTAGCAAAAAACAGTTTTTGCTTATACAGTTCTAGATAACTAATCTCTAAATTTAAAAATTATTCTTACCTGCCCAATTCCATCTTGTTAAATCCATCTTATTAATAAATTCTCTCACAAGTGTGCTTACATAATTCTCTTGTTTGTTCATCTAAATTTCCTATTGTGTCAAATGTATACTTTTCTTAACATTCAATCATATTTTTATCTATATGCTAATTTTTGTTACTCTTCTTATTTCTGCCAGATTGAAAGCTACTGGAAGATGGAAAAATTTTCTCTCACTATTGTAATCTTAGCATCTAGCATGATGACGTGCATAGAGTAGGTTTTAAATAGAGGTTTGCAAGAGTAATGAGTAAAAAATGATAGTTTTTATTTGTCGAATGAATCACAATTCCAAAAAAGGGCAAAAATTTGGCATAAAAATTTAGTATTTAATTAACCTTTATATGGATAATATTAAAACACTGAATTTAAAAAACATTCAACCATTGTTTTTAAGATTTTCATTGTTCAATTAATTTGCTCTATGAATTTTCTATGAATATATTCATTTTGATTCTTTTGCCTTTTTGCATTTATATAGTCATATTTAACTCAGACCCTCATTCAATTTGTCATTACATGAAGTAGCTTTATGGTATAATGAACAACCTCATTTCCTGCAATTTTTAAAATAAGTTAACACTTAAACTAAAATTCATTTGTATGATTCATTAATGACCATGCTTCTTTAAATAATTTATTACAGCATCTTTGCAGATGGTATAAAATGAATGTCCAATAATTATAATAATTTTTTACATCACATAAAATATTTAAGTAAATTTTTAAAATGCATGAAAGATCTGAAAACCCTAGACATAGCAATATAGATTATTTTGCTTGTTTAAAAACACAAAATTAGTACAGTGGGACCCTGTCAAAACATGTTTGTCCCACATTATTATGTAAATCAATTTTCTTTTGGTTTCTAGCAATAGAAACAGACTATGACTAGCTGAAGCTAAAAGAAACATTTATTACAAAAAAAAAAAAAAATAGAGAAGCTGGAACTCCTGACAGGAAGGAAGTGTGATGATCTTTACAATCATATATGATTTACCTATAACAATGCCCCAAATTTAAATTCTGAGATGATAATATCTTATTAGGTTAATCTGCATCATCAATTAGTTATAGCCAAGTAGCAAATATTGACCATTTAAAGTTTACCTTTATGTGTCAAGAGTAGCTCCCAGAAGAGCAGAAATCAGTGATAGCTCAGGAAGTCACTCTCAGGGACACAGTTAAAAATGTCTTCAAGATTATTTTTAATTGTAAAATGCATTTATTCCCCCACTGATATTTTAATGAGATTCTTCTTATTTATCCATTTTTTTCATTTATTCTGTTATACATGAAACAACGTATACATATAGACTTAGCATCATTTCCTTGAATAGGCATTATAGATAGAGGTAAATGATAAAGTTCTTACTTTTGAGGAGTTTTTAGTTTAGCATATGTAAAAATATGTACACAAATGTTTACAAAATATTACATTAGAATTCGTGTAAGTTGCTGGGAAAACACAGAGAAGGAAGTAAATTTCTTTGAGGTATGCTTTTAACTGTCAAAAAACATAAACTCTCTAATTTGTCCAATGCTGGACACCAAGTAGCCTTAAGGTACTAATCATTTTCGAACAGTTTATAAGACTTGGGAGAGTGATCTGAAGTGAAAAGTTTGAAATCCCATTACAATTCCTTAGGCATCTCAGTCTTGGGGAAAAAAAAAAAAAAAACAAACAACAACAACATTTGATGGCACTTCTTCAGTTCTACAAAATGATAAACAGCAGAATATCACTGGAGTTTAAATATTTTTGAAGAAGAAATTCTTCACTCCCTGCTGTTTACAAGTAAAACACTGTCTACAAATAACACATTACATTAGCTGTCCTCTTTATCATAAAGCCATGTTGAATTTCGTAACATTTATAAAAAGATACCAACTGATTGCAAGATGAGCATTACCCTTGAGCAAATTATGAACACATTTATTTCAGTCTTATGCGTTTGAATCTAATTTTCTGGTAATATCAAAAGTGTTCATAGAATTAATTTCCTGTCAGTTCAGCAGTATTCAAGTGAATATTTTATGATTTTGCATTAGCTGTATTTGTCTAGAGTTGTGACATGATCGAGTCATTCTCTGAGGGAAACACATTAATAATTAAACTCTGTCCAATGTGGAGTGCTAAAGATGACAGCATAATTGTACATTTCCAGAGACCGTTTCACCAAGGCAGAGGAGAATTGCCCTGCCACCATTTAAATGTCAATTTAGAATTTCTTTCTAAACTAAAACAGAGCTTCAGAAAGAACTGGGGGTGGGGGGGTGATGTCAGATTTGGAAACTGTTCTCTTTACGTTTTTATTTTAAAATCTGAGCTAAATGCAAATAGCCACCTTCATTCTTTTCTTCTCTTGCTGAATAAACTGTCAGAAGTTATTTCTTTTGGCAATATAACATCATCACTGGTCTTTGAAACAGGACTCTTGAAATGATAAATACTACTTGCCTACATTATCTCCATAGGAAATGGTGCAGCTGACATAAGAAACTCTGATTCCTTATATTTGAGTCTTTTTTAACTTAGGTAAGTTCAGTAATAATTTAAGATTTTATTCTACTCCCCAGTCAAGTAGTTGTGGATGAATCACTGTATGTGTCCTTATTTATGTTTTCTATTCTGATTGTTAAAATAAAGGTATCGGATCATTAGAAGTGAGATTTTTTAAAAAAATTCTTAGGCATATATACTATACAGGTTAAAACTCATATCTGTGTTTCCTACCAAGACAAACTGTGGTTAACAGTTGTGACTGGAAAAAACTTAAAATTGAATTCAACAGAAACTATGACTAGAGGTGTAGAAAATTCCCAAAATTAATTTGAGTTGAAGTCTGCTGTTGAACAGAGGGCCAAGCAGGACGCCACTCAATGAACTTCATTTTATTTCAGACAGAGACATTCGTTAGCAATAATAGATATTTTCTCATTATCTAATATTAGTTGAACAATTACAATCTTTAAAAATCCCACTTCCTGAAACTTTCCTAAAGAAATAATACCAAGTAATTTAACCACAATGTAGTTTCTGGAGACATTGTTTGTAAAAGAAAAAGATGAAACTAGTTTAGTTCAGTGGCTAAAAAAAGTAGTTTGTTAAATAAATTATGATGTATTTATATCATTAAATATTCTAATGCTGCAACGAAAAACCTTTAATGACTAGGAAACTGTTTGTCTATTTTATTCATTGAGTTATTCATTCATCCCACAAATATTCATTAAATGCTTACTAAGTGCCAGGCATTATTTTTGTTTTTGGAGATGGAACAGTGAAGGGAAAAATAGCTCCAGTTTCCTGAGGCTAGCACTCTAGAACGGAGAGTCTGACAATAACCACGTGAGGACATAATGTGCCACAATGTATTAAAAGATATAAAGAAGAGTTAAGTAAATTAAGGAATGGATTGGAGGACAGAGTTATTCTGTTGAGCGACCAATGAAGAAGACCTTTGAGAGTTAAAAATAACAGGCTGGAACTCGAGACATTTGGTGAAAGAGCATCTTCAGATAAATGACTAGGAATTAGAATACCTTAGGTGGTAGTGGACTTAGTGTGATGGAGAAGCAGCACAGCATGGAAGCCGGTGTGACTCCAGTGTGTGAGGAAGGAGGCAGCAATCAAGGAAGGGTCACGGAGGAGTCACCACCATGGAATGCCTGTAGCCAGCAATTTTCAACTTTTTTCATTTCCACACACATATACATTAATTACTAAAATTCTGTGGCACACCAAAAATATATATTTTTGCCAATCTGAAAAAAGGTATACTTTTGATTGATTTAGAAAATAATAATAATAATAATAATTACCTATCCTTTTTGCTTCAAAGTGACTTTTTCTAAAATTTGGGTGCCTATACTTGCATATAAGAATTTCTGGTACCAAGAATTAACCAACCAGACACAACCTTATATTTTGAAATGACTGATAACATGCAACTCTGTTATATGGTATATATTCATAGTTCAAGACAAGGCATTAATTCATATGAGGGCTGTTGCTGTCTTGCTGTTGTCATTTTAAAAAATGTATTGTCATTCTATTAAAGGTGTTCCAATTATTACCCCACTGTGTTCCTCCACCCAGCCCACACCCCCACTCCCATGGACAACTGCCATTCCATTGCTCATGTCCATGGGCCATTCATACATGTTCTTTGACTAGTCCCTTCCCCTTCTTTCCACCATTATCACTCTTCCCCTTCTCCCCTCCCCTCTAGCCACTGTCAGTCTGTTCCATGGTTCTATTTTGCTCCTCAGTTTATTTTACTCATTAGATTCCTCTTATCAGTGAGATCATAGGGTATTTGTCTCTCACCAACTGGTTTATTTCACTTAGAATAACATTCTCCATCCATGCTGTCCCAAAAAGTAGGAGTTCCTTCTCCTTTTCTGCTGCATAGTATTCCATTGTGTACATGTACCACGTTTTTTTGATCCACTCACCTACTGATGGGCTGTTAGGCTGTTTCCAACACTTGGCTATTGTAAATAGCACTGCTATGAACATAGGGGTGCAACAGTTCTTTTGAATTAATGTTTTAGGATTCTTAGGGTATATTCCCAGGAGTGGAATCACTGTGTCAAAGGCAACTCTATTTTTAATTTTTTGAGAAAATCCATACTGTTTTCCACAGTGGCTGCACCAGTCTGCATTCCCACCCACAGTGCACTAGGGTTCCCTTTTCTCCACATCCTCACCAGCACTTGTTTCTTGAATTATTAATTATGGCCATTCTGGCTGATATCTCATTGTTTTTAATTTGCATCTCTCTGATAGCTAGTGATGTAGAGCATCCTTTCATATGACTATGGTCGATCTGTATGTCCTTGGAGAAGTGTCTATTCAGGTCCTTTGCACAATTTTAATAGGATTGTTTGTCTAATAGGATTGTGTTGAGTCATGTGAGTTCTTTATGTATTGTGGAGAACAAACCCTTGTCTGAGGAATCATTGGCAAAAATGTTCTCCCACACAGTCAATTCCCTTATCATTTTGATGATGGTTTCTTTAGCCATGCAGAAGCTTTTTAATTTGATGTAATCCCATTTGCTTATTTTTTCCTTTATTTCCTTTGCCTTAGAAGATATATCCAAAAAAATATTGCTGCATGGGATATATAAACTTTTACTGCCTATGTTTTCCTCTAGGGCTTTTATGATTTCACATATTATATTTAAGTCTTTTATACATTTTGAGTTTATTCTTGGGTATAGTATAAGTAGGTGTTCTACTTTAATTTCTTTTTGCTTGTACCAGTCCAGTTCTCCTAACACCATTTATTGAAGAGGCTATTTTTACTCCAGTCTATGCTTGTGCCCCTTTTGTCAAATATTAATTGAGGATGGAGACATAGGTTTATTTTTGGGCTCTCTATTTTGTTCCATTGATCTATGCGTCTGTTTTTATATCAGTACCAGACTGTTTTGAATAAAGTGGCCTTGTAGTATGGTTTCATATGTGGTATTGTGATCCCTCCTACTTTGCTCTTCTTAAGATTGCTAATGCTTTTCAGGGTCTTTTTTGGTTCCATATAAATTTTTGAGGTATTTGTTCTAGATTATTGTAATATGCCCTTAATATTTTAATAGGTATTGCATTGAATCTGTACATTGCTTTGCGTAGTAGGGACATTTTATTTTTTTATTCTTTTAAACATTTTATTTTATTTATTTTTAGAGAGAAGGGAAGGGAAGAAGAGAGAGAAAAATCAATGTGTGGTTGCCTCCCACGTGCCACCTACCAGGGACCTGGCCCACAACCCAGGCATGCACCCTGGCTAGGAATCAAACCTGAGACCCTTTTGTTCTAGGGCAACACTCAATCCACAGAACCACATCAGCCAGGCCTGGGCATTTTAATGATATTAACTTTTCCAATCCATAAATAAGTATATGCTTCCATTTATTTGTATCTTCCTCAATTTCTTCTTCAATGTTCTGTAGTTTTCCAAGTATAGGCCTTTTTCCTACAGGGTTAAATTTATCCCTAGGTACTTCATTGTTCTTGTTGCTATAGCATATGGGATTTTCCCCTTAGTTTCTGTTTCTGATAGTTCATTGTTGATGTACAAAAAAAGACCATTGATTTCTGAATATTGATTTCGTATCCCAATATGTTGCCAAATTCACTTATTAGGTCAAGTAGTTTTTTCATGGAGACTATAGAGTTTTCTATGTGTACTATAATGTCATCCTCTTTCTTCCCAGTTTAGATGTCTTTTCTTTCTTTCTTCTTCTTTTTTTTTTTTGTCTGTTCACTATGGCTAGAACTTCCAATACCATGTTGAATAAAAGTGGTGAAAGCAGCCACACTTGTCTTGTTCCTATCTGAAGGGGAAAGATTTTAGTTTTTGTCCATTGAGTATGATGTTGGCAGAAGGTTTCAAATAGATGGCCTACATTATGTTGAGATATGCTCCCTCTATTCCTGCTTTGTTGAGTGTTTTTATCATAAACAGGTGCTGGATTTCTTCAAATGCTTTTTCGGCATGTATTGATATGATCATGTGGTTTTTGTCTTTCATTTTGTTTATATGATATATTACATTTACTGATCTGTAAATATTGTACCATATTTGCGTCGCTGGGATAAATCCCACTTAATCATGGTGTTATGATCTGTTTAATGTATTGTTGGATCCAGATTGCCAGTATTTTGTTGAGGAATTTAGCATCTATGTTTACCAGTGATATTGACCTGCAATTTTCTTTCTTTGTTGTGTCTTTACCGGATTTTAGACTTAGGATAATACTAGCCTTAGAAAAAGAGGTTGGCAATCTTCCCTCTTCTTGAATACCTTGGAATAGTTTCAGAATAGGAGTTATATCTTCTCTGAATGTTTGGTAAAATTATTCTGTGAAGCCATCCAGTCAAAGGCTTTTATGTGCCAGGCACTTTTTGATTACCACTTCGATTTTGCTAATTATTGGTCTATTCTTGATTTCTACTTCTTTTTGATTCAGTTTTGGTAGACTTCATGTTTCTAGAAATGTATCCATTGCATCCAAGTTGTCCAAATCTGGTCTATAGTTTTCATAATAATTTCTCACAGTCTTTTGCATTGGTTGTTACTTCTCTTATGTTTCTGATTTTACTGGGTCCTCTCTCTTTTTCCTGGTTATAAGGTTTGTCTATTTCATTGATCTTTTCAAGAACAATATTCTGGATTCATTGATCCTTTGCATTGCTGTTTTAGTCTCTATGTCATTTAATTCTCCTTTGATCTTGATTATTTCCTTCCTTTTACTCACTGTGGGCTTTCTTTATTGTTGTTCCTATAGTTCTTTTAGATGTAAGGTTAGGTTGTTTATTTTAAATCATTTTATATTCTTTAGGTAGGCCTGTTTTGTTATGAATTTCCCTCAGGACAGTCTTCAGTGTGTCCCATAGTTTTGGGGTTGTGGTGTGTTCATTTTCATTTGCTTCTAGGTACTTTTCGATTTCTGTCTTGATCTCATTGTTAAGACATTCATTAGGTAATAATATTGTCATTCAGTTCCCATGAATTTAAATGTTTCTGAGGTTTTTCCTTGAGGTTAGTTGCTAGTTTTAAGCTATTGAGATCGGAGAAGAGGCTTTATATGATTTCAATTTTCTTGAATTTGTTGAGACTTTTTTTGTGTCCTACCATGTGGTCTATCTTTGAAAATGATCCACGTGCATTTGAAAAAATGTATACTTTGCTTCATTGGGTGAAATGCTCTGCAAAAATCAAGTATCCGTTTGACCTAAGATATCATTCAATTCCATAATATCCATGTTGATTTTTTGTTTGGGCAATCCATCCATTGTTGACAGCAAACTGTTAAAATCCCCCATGATGACTGTATTTTTGTTGATCTCTTTTTAAAGTCCTCCAAGATTTTTCTTATGTATTTAGGTGCTCCTTTGTTGGGTGCATATATGTTTACAAGTGTTGCAGCCTCTTGTTGCACAACTCCCTTAATTATTATGTAGTGACCTTCTTTGTCTCTTGTTGTGGGCTTTGTTTTGAAGTTTATTTCATCTAATGTAAGTATTCTTTTTTAATAATTTTTATTTTTTCTCTTTTTTAAATAATTTTTAAAGATTTTATTTATTTATTTTTAGAGAAGGGGGAGGGAGAAAGAGAAGGAGAGAAATGGTAATGTGTGGTTGCCTCTCACATGGCCCTCACTGGGGACCTGGCCCACAACCCAGGCATGTGCCCAAACTGGGAATCAAACCAGGACCCTTTGGTTCCCAGCTCACGTTCAATCCACTGAGCTACACCAGCCAAGGCTAATGTATATATTCTTATCCTGGCTTTTTTTCCCAGTTGATTTGTTTGAAATATTTTTTTCCATCCATTAACTTTCAGCCTGTGTAGATCTTCTGTTCTGAAGTGAGTCTCCTGTAAACAGCATAGATGTGGGTCATGTTTTCTTATCCATTCACTTATCTTTTTTCTTTTTTTAAAAGATTTTATTTATTTATTTATTTTTAGACAGAGGGGAAGGGAAGGAGAAAGAGAGGGAGAGAAACGGCAATGTGTGGTTGCCTCTCACATGGCCCTCACTGGGGACCCGGCCTGCAACCCAGGCATGTGCCCCAACTGGGAATCGAACCAGGACCGCTTGGTTCCTAGCCCACACTCAATCCACTGAGCTACACCAGCCAGGCTATTTTTTTCTTTTGATTAGAGCATTTAATTCATTTATATTTTAAGATTATTATTGGTAGGGATTTATTCATTGCCATGTTTTCCCTTTGGGCATGTGTCCCCTCCCAATCTTCCTCTTCTTAAAGTAGTGTGTTTAGCATCTTTTGCTATGCTGGTTTGGTGAAGATGCATACTTTTAGCCTTTTTTCATCTTGGAAGCTCCTTATTTTGCCTTCCACTTTAAATGAGAGTCATGCTGGGTAGAGTAGTCTTGGTTGCACATCTTTGTGTTTCTTTACTTGGAATATTTCTTGCCATTTCCTCCTGGCTTGTCATATTTCTGTTAACAAATCAGCTGATAGCATGATCAGAGCTCCCTTCTATGTTACAAACTGTTTCTCCCTTGCTGCCTTTAAGATTCTCTGTCTTCAAATTTTTGCCATTTTAATTATAAGTGTCTTGGAGTGGGCCTCTTTAGGTTCATCTTGATTAGGGCCCTCTGTGCTTCCTGAACTTGCATGACTTTTTCCCTCATCAAGTTAAGGAAGTTTCTGTCATCATTTTTGCAAACAGGCTTTCTACTCCTTTCCATTTTTCTTACCCTTCTGGAATCCTTAGGATGCAAATATCGTTACATTTCATGTTGCCCTCCAGCTCCCTGAAACTCTCTTCATTCTTTTTTTTTTGTTGTTGTTGTTGTTGTTGTTGCTCTGATTGGGTGTTTCTTTCTAACTTGTCTCACAACTCACTGATTCAATCCTCTTCATCTAACCTTTTTTTAATTCCTTCTAGAGCAGTCTTCATTTCAGATATTGTATTCTTCATTTCCTCCTAGCTCTTATTCATACTTTCTATGTCCTTTTTCATGCTGATATATTTCTCAATAAGTTCCTTGTAACTTCCATAGATTCCTTGTAGTTTTGACTGAGTTCCTTGACCATCCTTATAACCATTATTTTGAACTCTACATCTGAATGATTGCTTGCCTTAATTTCATTTGGCACTCTTTCTGGGGATACCTCCTTTCTGTTCAATTGGGGACTGTTTCTTTGTTTCCCCATTTTAGGAGGCTCTTTTTCTTTGTTTCTGTGTATTAGATTGATCTGCTTTGACTCTCTGTCCTCATGGGGTGGTCTTCCATGTTAGGAGTCCTGTGGGACTCAGTAGTGCAGACTCCTTAAACTCCTGAGTTCAAGGGATGTCCTTTATGCAGTTTATGTGGGCTCTTTTGTTGTAATTGGGTTTTTGTTGTTGTTGGCTCATTCATTGTTGGGTTCTCCCCTCTGACTGGGTGGCTGAGATTCACAACCTTCATGGTAGGTGTTGTATGCTCTAGTACAGGAACTTCCAGAACAAAACAAACAAAAAAAGTAAACAATATCCACAGCAGCCAAAATACCCTCCGACCACTACTACAGTATCAACAACAGATGAGCAAGATTAATAAAGGTGGCCCTGGCTGGTGTAGTTCAGTGGATTGAACGTGAGCTGGGAACCAAAGGGTCCCGGTTCGATTCCCAGTCAGGGCACATGCCTGGGTTGCAGGCCAGGTCCCCAGTGAGGGCCATGTGAGGAGCAACCATACATTGTTGTTTCTCTCCCTCTCTGTCTCCCTCCCTTCCCCTCTCTCTAAAAATAAATAAATAAAGTCTTTTAAATAAAATAAATAAATAAAAAAGATTAATAAAGGTGGAAAGAGAATAAGAATATTATACAATTAAAAAAGGAAAAAAGAATATAAGGTGACTAAACAGAAAGAAAAATTATTTTTAGAGGGTAGTGGAAGGAGAAATAAGGATAGGGAAAAGAAAACAACAAGAAGAAAAAAGAAAATAAAATATACAATTTAAACAAAATAGGGAGGGAACAATTCAAACTGGAGTAAGAAAAAGGAAGAGTGCAATATGAAGTTTTGGGAAAATATAGTGAAAATATAGGAACCAAATTGAAGAAAAGCAACCACCACAGCCATATCCCTAGCAAAGGAGCAAACATTAATACAGGTGGAAAGAGAATAATATTATAAGAGAGGAAAAGTAAAGAAAAGGAAAAAAAGACTGTGAGATATCTAAAGGAAAGAAAATTGATTTTGAGAAGAGAGAGAGAGAAGAGATAAAATAAGAGTAAAGATTAGAAACCAGGCTAAGGAAGAGAGAAAATAAAATTTAAAACAAAAATAAGACATGGCAAGTAGTACAGGGAAACAGTAAAATACGAGATTTAAAACTCGAAAAATAGTGAACTAGAGATAAAATTAAAGAAATGCAACAACAATGCCAATGTCATGACAACCAAGTGAATATTAATAAAGATGGACTGATAATAAGGATATTATAAGAAAGAGAAAAATAACGTAAGATAACTAATGGGAAGAAAGATTATTTTGAGAGGATGGAGGGAGGAGAATAGTAAGAGTGAGGAATAGAAACAAGGCATAGAAAAGGAAAAATAAAATTTAAAACAAAAATAAGCAGGAGAAGGATGAAGGAAAATGGAGAAGAGTAAAATATGCAATTGGAATTTAAACTAAAATAAAAATAAATAAATAAATAAATAAAAATTAAAAATATATAAAATAAAACATAAAAATAATGAAATAATAGGAACAAAATTAAAGACAGAAAAACAATGTTAAAAAGCTATACAGGAGAAAAAATAGCCAAAATGATGAAAAAGAATGAGGTGGAATTCATATCAGCAGAGTCTACTGTCTTTTCCCTTCAGGATCCATGCTTCCAGCAGCAGGTGTCCCAGTATGGCTTTAGGCAGCCTGTTCAAGCCTACAGGTGATCCACATTCTGTGGCTGTCTCCTTCAGGCTTGGCTGTTCCTCACTGTTCTGCCCTGCTGGCTTTTTACCAGCACAAGGCCCAGGGATGGTTCATCTAATGTAAACAGGACCACATGTACCACTTCCACCTGCTTCCAGGTGGGGCCTCTGGTGAAATCAGGAGGTTGGGATCTCTGGATCATGGGGATGCTATTCAGCCATCAGAGAAGATGCTGGGTGTGTTCCCAGCCCCCGTACCACATGTCTTAGTCTGTCCCATATCGTTTCCACTAATATATAGTTTCTGATGAATTATCTGTCTGTTTCATGTGAGGGATCAATCTGTGTAAAAGGGTCAGCTCTTTTTGGCTTGGTGCTGACAGCAGCTCTGAGTGAGAGCCGAGTCTGGGTGGGGCCTTGATTACCATTTGCTGCACCAATTTCTAATCTTTCTGCTCTGCTGTTTTCAGTGGAAGAGGGCCCAAAGAGGAGCCAGAACAGTGTCTGATAAAAGTCCATAAAGGACTTCTTTGGAGATTCTCTTTCTTTCCCCTGCAGATATGTGCCCAGAAGAGGATTCGTGAGCCTGCCCTTACTGTTCTGTGGAGTATGCAGTCCTGCAGGTAGGGGATGGGCATGCCTTCCCCTTCCAAGAGGTTTATATTCTGTGATTTGAGTGGCCCTGCCTGTCTGCAAAGAATCTCAGGCTCTCAGCTCTAGCCCATCCAGTTCCTAGCTCACTGCTCTTGCAGGAGGCTCAGACCCAAACTCTCAGTTCTGCATGCAGCCCTCAGTGCACCAGCCATGCTAGGTGGGGCCCTGCAATCTCTTCACCATATAGCCTTTGACTCTTCTTGGCTAGCTGGGTTCAGTGGGCGTGAACCACAATTTGAATCGGACCAGTTTGCTGGCAGGGCTGCTGCATGAATGTGGGTTCCTGATCAACCATGCCTCCGTTCTTCTCTTGAAAAAAGTCCCCACTTTGTACCACACTGCAGCTCTGAGCCACTGTCCAGCTCTCTGTGCTCTCCACTTCCCAAAAAGGCAAAAAGTTTTTCTCTGTCAGGGCTGGCCACTGCCTGTTGTTGCCTCTAACAGTTTTAGGAGCTGGAATTTCCCTCTTGAACTCTCCCAGTTGGCACTGCAGCTATGGATGCACTGCTCACCATGTGTGCGCAGCCTACATCTTCCTGACCCTGTATATCCTCCCAAGTCTCTCCCGATAAAGGTTAGAGGCTCCCTCTGTAGAACCAGGGCTCCCGCCATGGGAGGGGCAAGAGCGGCTAAGCTACATTTTCTGTAAATTAGTTCTCTGTTCTCTCCTTTACTGTAGGCACCTCACACAGGATGTTTCCTTTTCAACTTATAAAATCTCTTACTGGACGGTGCAAAGCTTCCTCTGTACTCCTTGGCTTCAAAAATTCGTATCAGCTAAGATTCCATTGATTCTTCAGGTCACATCAGAAGATCAGTCGATCATCCTTGCTGGGGGCATAAAGAAGTGGGCTCAGCTTTCACCTACTCGGTTGCCGGCCATCTTCTCCACTCCTGTTGTCATTCTTTTATTTGATAATCTAAAGGAAAAGAGGTGTGTGCCCCTGACTATTAAGCCAGGTATTGAATGTTTCAAAATTTCTTGCAGCACGCTATTTGAAAATCACTGCTGTAGGCTAATGGAATGGCTTAAGACTTTACTCAGAATCAGATGGAAAGTCACTGGAGAGTTCTGAGCAGAAAATTAGAATGATCTGACTTTTGAAATATTCATGATATATTAAGTAGAAAACAAGCAGTTAAAAAATAAGTATTATAACTTACAAAGTAGAATGAGATATGTGCTGGTTTTTATTATGTGATCTCTATTTCTGCCGGTGAATTCTAAACTCCAAGTGGGCACAAACATATACCTGCTTTCTCCAGTACATAACCAGCACTTAGTGTACTGCTTGGCTTATATTAGGTATGTAGGAAAATGTGTTGGCTAAATGCATAAATGAATAAATGAACAAGTATTTTAATAGATTACACATAAATAAAATCACTTGTTTTCCTTTTTTCATATTTCTGGAACTTTGTTGTAACATAACTGGTTACTTTTGCTCTTGGACCAGTCAGTACTGGAGTTCCACAAGGCTTAGTCCTGAAAAAGTATTCAGAAAATATATTTATTATTAGTATCTTCAGAGTGATTTTAAAAAAAATTAAAGAAATAAATCTATGAGTTCCACAGAACAGTGGTGTGTGTGTGTGTGTGTGTAAAATTGTGTATATAAAATTGTATCTATATATACACATTCCATATTTTCAAAACTTTCTATGAAATTACATTGTTCTTGTACTAACAAATGACAATAAATAGTAAAAAAGTATATTTTAAAGCTTACCCTGCTTTGTGTAGCCTGGCTCAGCTGGTTGGGCATCATTACCGAAAGCAAAAGGTTGCCAGTTGTATTCCTGTTCAGGGCACATGCCTGGTTTGTGGGGTCAGATCTGGGAAAATAGGAGAGGCAACCAATCGATGTTAATCTCTCTCGTACTGATGTTTCTCTCCCTCTCTTTCCCCCTCCCTACCCCTCCTTATAAAAATAAATAAATAGAAGCTTAAAAAAGATTACCCAGGAAATTTAATAAGCTTGGAATTTTAAATTCACTTTAGCAAAAAAAGAAAGCCATTTTTCATCAAAATGCACTTTTTCGGAATTGAGAAATTGGATTGCCATTTCTTCTTTGCAGCAGAGAGCATAAATTGAGGCTTGTAAAAGAGGCGAGCCACACAAACAAAAACCAAAGAGGTGCGTCTATGAATTTTTTTAATAAACCAACTCCAAGTACCACTAAACTATAATTAACAAAACCTCAATCTCTCAGAAAACTCAATTGTTAGTTTAGTGCGATTGCTGTTTCATTTTGCTTTTTCAGCACCAACTATTAGAAGAAAGAGTCAAATGACAAAAATACCTCTGGGCAATTTTTGGAATTTATTCAGAAAAATATCTTCCAGACTATATTATGCTGTCAAAATACATTCTTACTTTATTGCACTTTCTACATCTACATTCACACAATTGTGCAGTGATCACCAATATCTCGAAAAACCTAGAGGTCCGAGATCTCATTATGATCATTGGACCTGACTCATTTAGGAGGAAATTTGAAACACTGAATTATAGAGTTATCTTCTCAGTATTTCAAAATTAAACTACATTTTCCAAAAGATTCAATTAATTAGCACATATTCAATTCTAAAAGATATAAAAAATTTTATAGTCTACGAGTTTCTCTTTCAATATAAGAAATATGCAGTAATCACAAAGTTGACTTTCATACTTGGAAGACCAATTATATGATCATTTAGTAAGATGATTTGCATGAAAAGTAACATATTGCAAGATTAAATTAATAATCCTCAGTGTTCATATATAATAAAATATACAACAAAAGAAAAACACTAAGTATTTGTTTAATAATTCAAAAGAACCCTTAAAATTTAAAGGTTTCATTTGAACATTTATCATGACAGAATTATATTTAAAGAGACCCTAATAAATGCAAGCAGAGAACAGACACCTGTATTTACAAGAATGTCTAACAGGCAACATTTTATTACCTTATTGGTTTTCGTATGTGCTTGATATCATTGTAAAATTAGAAATTCCATTATGAAATTCCTTAAATAGATTAATATACTGTATATATCTCTCAAGTCCAATTTAATAAAGTTTTACTCTATGTGAACTCTGTGGTAGGTTTAGAGCAGTCCACATAAGGTCATTGCTCTAAAAATAGATTTTTTTAGTGGTTATATTTTTTATAGTAAAATGATCTTTATAGATCATGAAAGTGTTTAATTTTCTATTGTAACACGAGTGGTAAATGATTATGATGTCGTCTCTCTAAGGAAAAGGATAGAGTTGTTCTGGGCTATGGAACTTATTTTGTAGCTATCGTGAGGGGCCAAATGCTGGTCAACTTACAAACGGCTGTCAGCGTATGTGTTAGCCTCTTTACGAACTCTGATTTACTTCATTTCAGGACCTTTCCACACACTCTCTTCATCACTATTTGCACTCCCACCACAGCCACTTTGGGCAAACTGTGTCCATATCTATATCATCTATATCTATATCTATATCTATATCTATACCTATGTCTATCTATAACTTATCTAGACTATGTATATCTATATATTACATTTAATATATATTTTAAATATATAACATATATAACATGTTAACATGATTTTTTTAAACAGAAAAGTATTATTAAATATATATCTCTCTACTTCCTGTGCCCCCAAGCTCCAGGTGAACTCTCCAGAACTAAACAATGATACGAGTCTGTTGTATATCCTTACAGAATTTTGCGTATGTATGCGTATCTATGGTAAACTTCATCTACAAATCTTCCCTAGAGTAATCAGAGTATTATATGTACTATTCTGCACCTTCTTCATTTTACTTACCCATGTAGCCTGGCTATCTTTTCACATTAGTGTGTATTAATGAACCCATTAAGAATACTAACGGCACCCTATCCTATTGTATGGATATGCTGAATTTATTTAACTATTTTCAGACATAATCTTAAGTATATTTCTAGCCATTGCTATAGAAAACATCACAATAATAAATGTTGTATAAGAAGCTTTGTGTACATGTGCAATATTTTTTTCCTGCTCAAAACAAAATGTTTTGCAGTTTGCTCAAGCCCACCTCTCCACCCCTTTCTCAGGAGAGAGGTGAGTCTTTACATAGGTCTCTGTACATGGAATGCTGCATGGCCACTCTAAAAGATGATCTCTGCTACATAGACAAGTTCTGGAGTCAGAACACTTTGCTTTGTGTTCAATTCTACCAGTTACTAACATCATTGACCTTGGATAGTTGACTTGACATTTCTGTGTCAGTGCTTTCTTATCTGTAAAACAGGGACCATCATAATAACTATCTGTTGGGCTGGTATTACAGTGGTGATAGGGTAGTTGGAAGAGTGCCAGGCACAACAATAAGCACTTAATATTAGTTCATAATTAGTAGGTACAGAATAGATAGGGAGGTTAAGAACAGTAGAGGATACATAGAAGCCAAAGAACTTATGTGCACGACCCATAGACGTGAACTAAGGAGGGGAATGCGGGTGGGAGTGGGGTGCAAGGCAGAGGAGAATGGAGGGGAATGGGACAACTGTAATAGCATAACTAATAAAATATATTAAAAATTAACATTAGTTCAAATTAGAATCATCCCTACAATTATCATGGTATGCGTGCCTACATAATATTAAGGCCTTGCTACCTATATTTTACTTAGAAATGTTAATGAAGACTATATATTAAATGTTTAAGATTTCTATTCCCCATATATTGAAATGAACATATGAACCTCTTTCTTTACCTTCTTAGGAATATATAGAGAGTCATAGGTGAATGTCGGCAGTTTTGGTTTTCATAACATTACCATTTTTTTCACGGTAATGCCCTGCTTTATTTAGAAAGAGGTGTGGTGGGATCCCTCTTCTTTACACTTGTGGTAAACATCTAAAAGCATTAAAAATACCTGTCAATGGACATTTATTAAGATTCTGGATCGTTTTGCAAGTAATTGGTGCTTTGTGGCTGGCATCTCTGTGATAGTTTTTTCCATTTTTTTTGTGTTTTGTTTTTTTTTCATGTCACTTAGGTCAGTTTAGGTGTTCTACTGTTTTGATGAACAATTTTGAAAATTTATATTTTCTTAGACAAACATTTATTTCTTACAATTTCTGGAGTATATTTTATTTACAGAGATGGCCATCATATGTTCACATTGTGTTCCTTATACGCCTACCTGTGTTTAAACATCTACCTTTAAAAACAACACAAGTCATATTGGATTAGCGGCCTACTCCCTACCTCAGTATAATATCATTTTAACTCAACCAATTACACCTGCGACAACCCTACTTCTGAAGAAGGTCATACCCTGACGTGTTAGGGGTTAGGACTTCTGCATCTGAATTTAGTGAGAGGAACAGTTCACCCCATAATGCATGGCCACAGAGCCATAAAGTCCAATTCAGAGAAAATGTGCTGCATGTGGAGATTTTATATTAAGGTAATTTTATGAAAATGAAATTGCTTAGAATATCTTTTAAGACTTTTCCAAAGATGTATCTTAAAATATGCAAAATTATAATTTGTCAGGCTTCTAATTATGAATCATTATCTCTATAGTTCAAATGTTCTTGTCTTGCATTTTACAAATAGCTACACTGAACTGATTTTATTTTGACCTTTGATTAAAATGATATATGAAAAAATTAAAAATGCAAATAACTCACATATGAAATCAAGCACAGATATTTGATTTATCAAGCCAACTAAAGAGCCCTTATAGCTCTAATGATTTATTCACATGAATAAATAGCTAATCATATTCTAAAATTTGATTTCGGCATATTCCTTTTATATCTTATTGCTTCCCATACATTTTGTAATGACAGTTCTTGCTTAGTGCTTTTTATGTTTACTTTGAAGTAGATTTCAAAGACTTGAAACTTATCCATAATCATAGACATACCATAGCATTTTACATAGTGAGTCACTTCATTTAACAGAATAAATTTCTTGGCTTAGCTTTTTGTAGTTTATCTGTTCAAGAAGCAAAACTTTACCACCTGTAACACTATAGTTGTCATGTTATCACTCATTGTAAAATACCATAAATTCGTAACTAGAAATAATTTAATGCACTTGTGAATACAAACAGAAAGACTGTCATTGGTCAACTCAGTGCCGGTAAAGTTAAAACAAATGTTTTAGAGAGGTTATTTTGTTTTCTTGTTTTGTTTTAAATCTATGATCAGAGAAAGTGTAACCACTTGCATTGTTTTCTCAAGTTCTCCTCACATTCATGTATGTCAAATAACTAAGATGTACCTATACTTCTTGTTTTTAACACATAATGATATTCACATTTTGTTATTATAAAAGTTTTCATTGGTCCACCAGAGCCTCCTTCAGGAGCATTTTCCATCTTCTGTATAGATTTGTACCCCACTTTTTCTTTTTGCTCTTTTTTAATTCCTGTGAGAGAAATATCAAGCATTGTACTACTTCAATTATCCTGGAGCAACAGGTCTAACAGAAAGAAAAAAAAAACACATGATGGCTAATATAAATACAGACCAGTGATAAATGGCTAAATTAATACAACGAAGTAAAAGTCCTCAAATGGGTTGCTTAGTCTGATTATCCAACTGCCCTCACTTACAGTATGTCCCTTCCCACAACACACACAGTCCCACCTTCTATCTGTGGTTACTTTGGAGACCATTCCCAAATTACTGGCTTTAAGAATTTTTTGGAAAATCATTTGTTATGGCTGAATAGTTACTCCCTAAAATTTATACATGGAAGTACTAACTCTTAGTACCTTAGAATGTGACTATATTTGAAGATAGGACCATTGATGAGATAATTAATGTTAAATAAAGCCATATGTGTGGATAGTAATCCAATATGACTAGTGTGCATATATAAGAGGAGATTAGGACACAGACCGCATACTGGCCAAGGGATGACTATGTGAAGACACAGCAAGATGATGACCATCTGAGCTGTGGAGAGAGGCTTTGGAAGAAACCAGACCTGTTAATGCCTTAGTCTGGATATCTAGACTCCAGAAATGTGAGAAAATGCATTTCTATTCTTTAAGCCATGAGGTTTGTAATATTTTATTATAGCAGTCCTAGCAAACTAATACCCATCTCTCTCTCTCTCTCTCTCTCTCTCTCTCTCTCTCTCTCTCTCTCTCTCTCTTTAAGCAGGAGCAGCTCTCGGATCCTTGTTAATTTGCATGGCTGGTAAAACTATCTACTGTTTTTCTAAAAGTACATGCTCACTGTTGTTATTACAATTGAACATTAACAGCACTGTCCCTTACCATTCAATACCTAATACTTAGACTTCCATAGCACATTCCTTCCTGCAAGCTTGTAGCTCCTTCAAGGGAACTCACAGCACTTCACTGACAGGAAAATAGAGTGGATGGATGATTTCTGGTGTCACAGAGCATGTGACATTAACATGTATAATCAAATAAAAAAAACTTAATCCTATTCAGCATAGTTCATTAATGATGCTAGCTTTTGTTTATTTATGGAAATTGATGTCAAGAGATGTTACAGAATTTACCAGACTCAGATAACAAATATTCTAAACTGGGCTCAGATGGCAAAGCCAGTTTTCTTTATATGGTTCTACTTCACACTGACTAATGCTTACACACAACCATTTGTGTTTTTAGGTTGTTATTACCTCTACAGCAGAAGCCAGTATAATTCTGACTTTGTAAGTTCAGAAGAAATCCTCAGTAAATATTTGTTGATGCTTTTGTGGCTCTATATGCTGTTCTATTTACTTCTCAGCTCTAAACAGCTAACAAAGATACCAACATAAGGTAAAACTGTAGTAAAACAAATGTCTGAAAACAATCCACATCAAGCCTTCCTTATAAAGGATTAGGAATAGCAACATATATAGAAGAGACTCAAAATGTTGAAAGAACTCTTGAGATTTCAATATGCAGCAATAAACAGGAGACTGGCACGTGAACAATTAAATAAGGAAAATGTATTACTTTACTTTAGGGACATTGTTGATACCACAAGAAATCATAAATTTCAAATGGACATTATTCATTTGAGGCATTAAAGATCAATGCTAGAACGTTTTTAATTGTATACATCATTTAAAATTGAATCATTTAAAATGTAGATGAACAACAATACTTGACTTAAATGAGGCTTTTCCAATTAGTGACTGCAAAGTATCTTAAAACATATTGTATTATACAAAGGGCACACACAAATTAAAACATCTGGTTTGTAAGAGTAACTCTCCTATAATATAGAACTACTTTATATATCTAAATGTTTCCTCCCTTAATAATATGTCTGGATTGGAATGTTGGTTTATTTATTGGTTCTGTACTATTTAATGGTATTTTGGTTAAACCAGTATTTTATAAAAATGGTACAATATTTATACAAGCATTCAATCTATGTTTAAATCTGTGAAATAAAAAAAGACCTTGTAAAGTCTCAATTTGATTTACAGGGCACTTCATCAAGTAAAACTGTTGTTATAAATATGGGGTGATGGTGAGGATAACTTGGGTGGGTGGCAACAATGGAATGAGAACATCATTCTTGATCTTTGTTTTTCTATGCATGTAATTTAGAGCAGGCTTTCAGAGCTGGACTCCCCGCTCTATAAAATAGAGGGAGTAAAGATGTCTAGCTATATACTGGAGGGGGAGGGAGAATAGTTTCCCATGACCCATTATCAGCAGAGCCTTTAATAGTAGCCATGTAAAAGTAATTACCAAGAATTGTATAGAATTTTATCATTTAAAAATTACTTCAAAATGTTATTAATTTTACTTCCACAAATATATTACAGTATACATATAATTATTCTCACATTGAGGACACAAACTATGATTTATCCTAAATATGCTACTTCTGTAAGGTTACCTGGTAAGTGACAGAGCCTGGGATGAAACTCATTTCACCAGGCTGGACATAGCCAAAACGTGTGAACAGAATGTGAGCCTGTTCATAATGAGATATCCAATCTACTCTTTCTGGCTGCCACATTGCTTACTGACACCTTGTCAACAACTAAGAGAATGCTCTTTCTCCATTAAAACATTGGATGGGCCCTGGCTGGTGTGGCTCAGGGGACTGAGTGTTGGCCTGCGAACCAAAGGGTCACCGGTTTGATTCCCAGTCAGAGTACATGCCTGGGTTGCGGGCCAGGTTGGTCCCCCAGTAGAGGTCACGCTAGAGGCAACCATACATTGATGTTTCTTTCCCTCTCTTTGTCCTTCCCTTCCCGTCTCTCTAAAAATAAATAAATAAAATATTTAAAAAGAAACAAAAAACATTGGATGGGCTCCATTAAAAATTGGATGAGCCCTGACTGGCATGGGCCAGTTGTTGAGAGTGTCCACAAAGTGAAAGGCTGCGAATTCCATTCCTGGTCAGGGCCCATACCTGGGATGCAGGATGGTCCTGGTTGGTGATGTGCTAAAGGCAACCAATCAATGTTTCCCTTGCACATCAATGTTTCTTCCCCCTCTTTCTCCCTCCCTTTCCCTCTCTCTAAAAATAAATAAATAAAAACTTTTAAAAAAATTGGATGGAATGGAAATTAGAGAGAAAAACAGAAAACATAGTTCTCTTGTAAACAGAATGCTACATTTCTTCATTTCCATTTTTATTATGATTTGATTTTTCTGTACTTGAACTGTGTAATGATTAGAGTAAAAATATAAAGAAAAATAGAAGCTAATATCAAGAGCCAATTAACATATAAAACTATTTTGTAATATGTTGCACAACTAAAGAGGTAAAAGTGAAGTGGAATTTGATCATGAAACAAATGCAGATTACTTGGAATGATAGATTTGTCCATTTTCCTTGAGCGGTTTCCTTGTTTAGGGTGAATTAGTTAATCGGCTACCCAAACTCTTTTTCTTCTACACTTTCAGGCGGCACATGGATTTTCCATACGCCAGTGCTATATGTAACGCAGATTATCAACCAGATCTCCCACCCTGATCTTAATATGACCATAGTGAGCATGCGCTGACTTCGCTTAACTCAACTTGTGGTGGTACAACTACACTCCGAAAGTCCAACAACATATTTCCACTTTAAACACTTAACTTCAACTAACTGTTTATGCACTAACAAAGGGATTTCTATTCTGGTGAGAACCTGTCTTCTTTATAAATTCTCAACATTTGCATGCCATAAAGAATAAAATATTCAATATTTAATAAAATAATCCTAAACTAAACCTCATCCATTGCAGCTGGAGTTATTTCTTTACTTAGAATGGTTTACAAAATTTTAGTTAAAAGGAAGATAATCTGAAAAGAAGCCAAACCTCTCCCAGTAAGACCACTTTTCTCATGCATGTTATGGTAATTTTATAGCACTACATTAATGGAAAGATCTACGCAGGATTAAGTGGACTCTGCAAGTCCCTCCCACAGCCCAGAACATACTGAGGTACTTTAAAGTAATTGTTTGCATTAGAATACTCCCATGCATTAGCACCTAAATCTTTAAAATATTTTTGAAGATCATCTATTACAGAGCTTCATTTGTAAGGAAAGTGAAAAGGGACAATCGTAAGTGTAAGTTTTTTTCGACAATTATCATTTGTTGTACTCAAAGAAATTTTTGGGTCAGAATTTTTTTTTTCATAAAATAATGAACCTATTGCAACCAACTTGTAATAATTAAAAAACAGAGGAAATGGAAATATACCATCTCATAAATAGACCATTTTCCCATCACTTTAGAATTGTATTCCACATTGTAGAAAAGGTTAATATGTTTCTCATTCACAAATTGACTTCAAAATATTTACATACAGTGACCAATAATATTTTTATATTCAAGTGTACTAAGAACATTGTGTTTTTGAAAGAGACCATTAGTAATGTGAAGTAGAGATAAATTAGACATAAGTTACTCATTTCCCAGTATAGATTTCCAGATATAAAGGTAAATTATTTTAGATATAATCACAGCAAGAGTCTAACAAAAATTTTTATCTTTGGTTCTCCTCTCTAAGTTGGAGTGTTTTAGTTTCTCAAACAGGAAAAAGAGAATGCCTTCCCATTTTTGAGGCAGAGTACATAATAGTGTTTGAGCTTTCTTATGGGGTTTGGCTCAGTTATTACCTTCTCTGAGGCTTAGTTTCAACCTTGATAAAACAGGATAAAAAGGGATCAGGAAAACAGGGTCGCTTGGAGCTCTAAACATGTTAATACACGTTGAGACCCTGGCACAAAACACATTTCCTATCCATGTTATGTATAATACAATTATGGTGATTTATTTTCCACAGTATTTTTTTGTCCTATGGCTTGTTGGCTACAACTACTCTAGTACATTGATCTGAGCAGAGATTACAGAAAACGACACTCCATAATTGTTCCTTGATACCAGTGCAAATTTCTTAGAGAATTGTGAATTTCTTTCCTTTGAGGCTTCTGAAGGTGCCCTGCCTTTCTCTCATTTCCAACAGCATCAGGAAATCGAATATGGTAGAAAAGCACAGTGTTTCCCTCAAAAAAAAAAAAAAAACACAGAAAAAATGATCTAAGAATATGCTTCTTAAACACTACATGAATTAGGGAGTGATTTTAATTCATTTATTAAAAAGATAAAGATTGCATATGCTCCTAAATTTATTGCAAAGAATAATATAAACTATAATTCAGAAGACATTCAACAAATATCTCTTTATAAATTTTTTTGAAGAAAAACATGTTCCAAAAATTCTTTTTAGATTAAAGGGGCTTGTGGCCGACAAACTTTCCAACTGAAGCAACTAAAAATAAGCCAGTAAAAGGCAGAAAGCATTGCTGGTGAAAATAATCAGGATTATAGAACCAAGAATTGAACTGAATTTCTACAGCTGCATTTTTTTTCCTGGGGAATTGCTAAATCTGAGTGCAGGGCACAAATCTGTGAATATGTACTTTGCTTGATCAAATGGCCAGGGAGGCAGAGAAACCAGCAATTTATGATAATCTTTGGGAGCTGAAAATATATACAAGAATGGCCAAAATGCTAGTGAGACTTGTTACGGTGCTCAGTAATGCAGGCTGTGAAAGAATTCAGAAAGAGAAGAAAGTGCAGAGTGTAAAGTTTTTTATTCAGTCTCCAAGAAGGGAGAGGAGCTTGGTGTGGAGAGATACACGAGCACCGAGGGGTGGGGGCTTTGAGCTTCTATTGGGTGACTGGGGCGGTTGTAGAGTAGTGTGTTTCAGTTGGTCTTGTACAGGCTGCAGCTTGTTTTGATGTTACCTTTTGGTGTAGGGTCTGGCCATAGAGGTCTGGCATGTCCTGTTTCTTAAGTTCCCTGGAGCCTCTGTACCTTCAGGGTGCTTCCAATAATTTTTCTAGTCGTGAGGATAGCGGCTCATAAAACAAGTTAGTCATGTTTCATGGGGTCCATCTAGTTCTGGCAAAGGGGACTGAAAACAGGGTCTTTTATCCTATTAGGACTGATGGGCAGAACACTGAGCTGGACAAACAGGGAGCTTTCTCCCAAGACATTTGTCAAAAATCTAAAACTAGAGAGACAACAGGATAAGAAACTAATCAGAAAAATCCCTTTTCCTTCTAAGGAGATCAAATTAGGCTTAGGTATAGCTAACTGAGGATCTCCAGTAAACACAAAAGATCTCAGTTAAGTGCCCTGAATGTCTATGTCCTGGGAGAGAGCACATGTTAGTCAGTTAGATGAGGCTTCATTCAAACCGGAACCAGAACCAGAACTCAGCCTTACCTCAGTGCAGTCTCTACATGGATTCAGGTCATCAGCCTCCAGTCTGCCCAACAGTAGAAAGGTAAGAAATTGTTTAGAGGACAGTGATATCATCTGGATCATCTGTAATTTTTATATATGGGGCCTATCAGGAAAACATCTAACCATTGTTAATGCAATGAGAATGGTTTGCATGACATCTCTATAACCCGGTAGGTATGGAGAGTGCACCAGAATGTGCACGAGTGAACAATGGCGACTTCACTGCACTGGTCGGTGAGGGCAGTAGACGCTGTTGAGTGAGCATGGGTACTGTGTAGCTGTTGCATTTAAAATGAGCAAGTAGAGCAACAAATTTTGCGTTAAGCTTGAACATTCCTCCGCATAAACAATTCAGATGATTCAGAAGGCTGCACCCATGGGCAACTGGTGACTGGCAGCTTCATCAAGACAACATGTCCACTCATGCAACATCACATCTCGTGCAGAGTTTTTTGGTGAACCATAAAATCATCCAGGTCACTCAGTCCCACACAGCCCAGATTTGGCACCCTGTGACTTCTGGCTTTTTCCCAAACTCAACTTTGAAAGGGAAGAAATTTCAGATTGTCAATATTCAGGGAAATACAACTGGGCAGCTGATGGTGATTAGGTCGCAAGGTCCCAAGATGCCTACTTTCAAGGAGACTGAGGTGTCATTATCCTGTATTCAATGTTTCTTGTATCTTGTTTCTTCTTCAATAAATGTCTTTATTTTTCATATTATATGGCTGGATACTTTCTGGATATACCTCATACAATATCCAATATTTAATTGTAAAAATTATGAGAAGAGCAAAGAGCGGATCATAGAAATACTGTGTGATGTGTGTGCACACACAAAAATAAAGGAAGATACAGAAATGTAACTATAGAATGGCATTTGAAAAAAAATAAAATGATAATTCTAGACCTAAGAAGTATAACTCAATCTAAGAACTCAAAGAAAAGATTTAATAGTAGATTCGACAAAGCAGAGCAAACAAAAAATGATTAGTAAACTGGAAGATAAATTAATTAAGCCTATACAAACTGAAATAAAGGGAAGAATAAATTATAAAGAGAAAAACCTTAAAATGGTAAGAGCATCAGTGACAAGTGAGACAGTTTCCAAAGTATAACCAATGAATAATGGAAACCATTAGTGAATGGGACTGAAATAATATTTGAAGAAACAATGCCCATCAGTTAAAAAACAGAACAAAAAAACAATGAAATGCAGTAACACTCTGTGAAAGCTCTGTAAGTCCCCAAAAGAATAAATACAAAAAAGAACACCACCTAGACATATAATAACAAAACTGCTTAAAACTGAAGAAAAAAAGCAGCTAAAGGTGGGAAAACGACGCATTACATCCAAAGGAGCAACAACACAATTCGCAGGTGACTTCTCAACACCAATTAAGTCAGGCAATGACGGGCTGAGTTCTGTAAATGTTTAAAGAAAATAAATGTCCACTCAGATACCTGTCTCAAACAAAAAAATACCTTTCAAAATAAAGGCAAAATAAAGATTTTCAGATCAGCAAAAACTGAGACAATCTGCCACCAATTAACCTGCACTAAAAGATACAAAAAAAAGCCACTCTTGAGGCAAAAAGAAAAGAATACATATTGTGCTGTAGAATTCAAGATGCATGTGGGATTTCACGTTGGCTTCTTTTTTTTCTGATATGACTAGTTTTGTTTGCTTTTGCTATTCATCTGATCAATACATTTTCATCTTATTAAACAGAATATTTTGTGTAAATTGTGTGTCTCAATCTTTAAGTAGCCTATGATCCTGTTTGGTCTGTGGTTGTATTTGCTGTTGATGATCTCCCTTACCAGCAACATACACTCCAAGAGTCTCTGTCATTTCAAGTATTGCTTCACAACTCACATTTTTTGGAGGGAATTAATAATATAGTTAATTAGGATTTATTCTATTTTTAGCTTTTATTTACTTATATTTTTATTCCAGGCCTTTAAAATGTGTGTGCATGCATAGCGTATTTGTGTATGATAGACACATTTTTTCTGATGGAAATCATTCTTTAATACTTAGCACACATACTTAAACCTATGTTTCCCACTAATTATAGAGTTTTTTTTTTTAAATCACTAGATATGTTCATCTTAGAAACAGCTTTCAATTTCCTTCTTTCTACTGCCCCAATACCTCCATTCACCTATTATTGGGTATTTCAGTTGCAGATTTTTTCAATGTTTTAATATTATGTACTAACTAGGACTCGGATTTAATTAAAATTTTTATCACTCTATTTGCACAGCAAATTTATCTTAAGCATTTCTTTTCTCAGATGCATATTTTCATTTTCTGGATTATAATCTATTACAGTTGTTTTGGTGATTCATGCTTGCATACTCCTTTTCTGTGTTGGAAAACCTATTCGAGTGTGTTCAGGCATGCTAGCTCTGCTTATAAGATGACATTTTAAAGTAACTTAGGAAAAGAGTATAAAGTCCTACTAGGTTGGATGAATGATATCTTTTTTTTTTTTTAAGATTTTATTTATTTATTTTCAGAGAGAGGAGAAGGGTGAGAGAAAGAGCAATGTATGGTTGCCTCTCACATGGCCCCCACTGGGGACCCGGCCCGCAACACAGGCATGTGCCCCGACTGGGAACCGAACCGGGACCCTCTGGCTCCCAGCCTGCACTCAATCCACTGAGCTACACCAGCCGGGCCTGGATGCAATGATATCTTGATTTCTATAGAAATCTATCCTTTAATAATGACATTATCTACAAAGGGCATACCTTTTCCTATCTAGCTCAAACACCTACACTTTAAAATTCAGCCTCTGAAAAAATACTTTGACTGATACTATTGCAGGCAAGCAGTGAAGTAAGGAGGGCAGATTAGTATCAATTCTCTGTGTGTAGTTCCCTTAAAAGCACCAGCCTCCTTGTTCTTCTATCTGAAATGACTCTTTCCTCTTCATCAGCATGGGCTTTTATCTACGCATCTGTTCCTTTTTTTTTTTTCTGGTTTGTTTTTTATTGGTTCCTAGAATCAGTGGTCTGCATAACGTATTTATTATTGTGTTATAGATTATTATAAAACTACTCTTTAAAATTGATATTTAGATGTTATCTCTAGGAGGATTAATGTTTGCATAGTCAGCCATTTATACAATCTCTTAATTATTGTTTTAATCATTAATAAAGAACAAACATATACAAAATTTAAAAGAGGTATGCAGCAAAAATGACCATGCTAGTGCTAGCTGAATATTATACTTTGAGACCTAGGTAAGGAGCCTTCACTTAGAAGCCAATATCCTTCAATAATTGTTGGAATATCATGTTTACTCTGCAGATTATTATGATCTGCATCACCGAGTCTGATTGGCAGGGAAACAAAGGATAACTCAGCCACATTCTCATAGGCTAAAGTAAAATAAAACTATATCATTCCAGGTATGGATACAACCATTGTAAACAGATTTAATCAATTAATATTGGTCCACATTTCCAAAGATGCACAAATATTGTCCTAGGGAATAATAAACTCTGACATGGTTTTTAATTTTTTTGCTTGCCAGGATGGGATTGGATTATCTAAGTATTTTCTCTCCATAATACCTTCATCTATTAAAATATACACAACTAAGGGTCGGTAGAGTAAGGCAGATAGGTGGGAGGTTTGAGTGGTAACAGATAATAGGAGGAAGCTCAAAACAGGCAACAAAGGAGCTAAGCAGGGGCCCAAGGCCCGTGGGGATAATATGGCACAGGAAATACTCTACTTATGCAAAGCAGTTGTTTAGAATGTAGTAGTAGTCATCATGCTATGAATTAGTGATGATGTTCTCTACCTCTAAAGTCAGAAAGATGTGTGTTCAACTCTCTTCTCCAAATGTAAGAGTGCTATCCTTGAAAGCTGTTGATTTCTCATCTGTAAAATTAAAGTAGTAAAAATTTGCTTTAGAGTCATTATAAGGATTAAGTGTGATAATGCAGGCAAATAATTATAACTCATCCAAGACAGAAAAAAAGAATATAAATGTGAACAAGTAAGATTAGATAGTAACAGATTAAGATAATTGATCCTAACTGGGAATAAAACAAGAGTACTAGTAAGCAAGCTCATTGAGTAGATGAAGAAGCCCAGAACAACCACATTTTAGAACTCTAAAGGTTATTATTAACATGCAGAGTTTATGTGTAAAGAACCTCCAAAATTAATACAGTAAACAATTTGCATAGTCGTACTTAGTGGTACTAGTACAATATGCTAATATTAACTAATGTGTTATCCTTCTAGGTTATAAAAATAAAAGTACTTACACAAAACATGTAGTTGATGATTCATTAGCACGTCCAGTATGAGACTGAAAATGACAAATCTGTTGAAAATACATTATTTCATAATGAGAAATATGGTCTCCGGAAATGAACTATGCATTGAGAACAACTTTAAATGTCCCGAGAAGAGAAAGAAGCTCTTCGATGTGAGAGGGGGCTTCTCATAGTGGTGTGTGTCCCTGCCTGGAACAGCCCTTGTAGAACTCGTAATTACAACACGATCACAATCGGAGAACTTGGAACGGTAAAATCTCAGTTGTTGCCCTCAGGTCTTAATCTCCTACCACTAGAAGATGTCTCCTTTAAAACAATTCTGGTTGATCACATGCCTTTCACTAATTTATCACTCAAACTTCAGTCCTCTTAAAAATCCCTCAGGTGGCAAAGTCAGACTTACATGATGATTTGATACCAGGCACGGGATTGACTGGAAGATTGGTTGGTTGGTTCAATTTCCAAATGTGAGGGCGGGGCTAAATAAGGCAGTCCCACTCTTTCCCCTGTCCTTAATATAGGTGAAAGGAAGCAGTGCCTTTTAGGCCACTGTGACAAATGTTTGCCATAGATTAGCTGGAAAACTCAGTATCTCATTTATTCCTAGTTGGAATTTTTCCTAAATAGGTTATGCTATATAGTACACAGACATACAAACAAGAAGAAAAAAGAAATAAAAGTCAAGAGTTATAATTACATTCAAGTGTTGGCTAATTGGGTCCTTTGGGGCCTTCTTCCTAATTATAAGAGAGCATACAAAGAAGAAATATCACCAAAAGCGAGTATGTATAGAATGAATATGAGTTTAAATGAGTAATGCTGGCTATATAAAAGCTGTAAAATTTGATAGGAAAGAAATTCTATTACTTGCCAACATCTCCTACACATTAAAAAAAAATAAAAATAAGGCTCATAGCAGTGTCACTGACAGAATATAAAACAAGAAAAAAACATACCATTGAATAAGACAGATTGAAAAAGGAAGCCTCTTAATCTATACTCGAGATATATGTCTTACTATGTTTATTTTAGAAAATCAAGGAAATTGTATCATTTTAAATTAAAAAAAACATATTTTGTGGCAAATTTAATATGTTAAGATTTTTCCATGACTACTAAAAAGAAAATTACAGAGGCACATTACATAAATATAAGCTTGGAAATCTTCAAAGAATTTATTTTTTTGTAATGCATAAACTTTGATGATACTGTTTCATAATGAAAGCAAAGGTAGATTTTGACCTCTGACATTTGATTGGAAAACTATGTTATTGCTTTGATAATTTTTAAATTAAAATTTACAGTTTTTCTTCAGTTTCTCCTGGGGATTTAAGGTGGTAGAAGGGTAAAGAAAGAGTGTAACCATGTTAGAATAAATCGTGGAATGTTTTATAAGGTTGTAATTCATTTTATTTTACATCAAATGGTACCCTTTTACATGTCTATAAAAGTCCGAATGTTTATAGTAGATGTGTATAAAATATTACATTACACCTCATAACTGAGATAAACTGGCAAGAACCCTAAAGCTCAGTGGAACGAGATTGACTTTATCTTTTAAAACTGTCGTTTTAATTTTCCACACTAGACAATGCTATAGATGCAGGATGACTTAAGTTCCTGATGGCTCTTAGACCACAATCTTGTAATGTTTTGAATTTAGTACCTAATCAAATTGCTTTGCTTTTAGTATTCTTATGATGATTTATGTGTATTGGTATAGGGTACCCTCCTTAGTACACCCAAAGGGACAATGTATTTTATAGCTTTCAAACGCAAATCCTGCTCCCAGATTTATGCCATGGACAATACAACTACACTATTTTTTAAAAGAATTTAAAGTGAAAGCCAGAAAAATTGAAATGACAATTTTTGAGTCCAACAGTCTTTAGCAGCTGGCCCTGATACTCTGCGGGCTGTCCCGCCCAGCTTCTGCGTTAAGCAGCCTGCAATTTTAGTGTTACCTTCTGTGGACTTGGAATTAAATGCCTGGTTAATACAAAGGGAAATTTCCCTTGTGCAAAATCTAATCAAATGTAATATGTCTACATTGTAACTACCACTTCTATGACTGTTATAATTCAGGTTCCTAATTATGAGTTCAGTTCATAAGAAGAAAATTGGCTTTCATTTCAGCAGCATTTTCCATCAGAAATGGGAAACACATTTAAGTACACAGGTTTTCAATTAATTATTCTTTTTATTTCAATAACCAATTTGAGGGCCCAATTCTAATCCTCAGATACTGATATTCAACTCCCAATGCAGTCAAGTTTACACAAAAATCTTGGGCTCAGCATAAGGAAGAAAAAGGACAAAAATATTCCTTAGGAAAGGGGAAAATTAAACTAAAAAATATAAAATATATAAAAATATAAAATATAAAAGTAAAGGTGGTAAACATGAAAAAAAAAAAAGTTCTTTGAAGCAAGACTGAATATCCCAGATTAAATAATCTCAGACTAGGGATGTTTGAAAAAATAATTAAATTCTTGTTTTTTATTCCTTTCTGTTCAATATTCACGTGTAGTTTTTTCTCTCTCTCTATAGATATATAACTGCTCTATCCCCATTTATCTGTGTTGGCTTAATTTGAGACAGTTTTACTTGGGACCATACACCATAGAAATAGATTCATCCATTTATCCCTGTAAAACTCAGAAAATTAGTATTTTGGGCACACTTGCAATATCCAATTTAAAAATTAGTCAAATCCAAACATTTTCACTTATACATCATGTTTTGGGTCTCTTGCTTGTTTGTTTTTAATTTGAAAACAAATTGCCCATAAAAGTAAAGGCAAAATGGCATTGGTCCTGAGGCCAGGTCACAAAGCTGATCTAACTTTAAATGTGAAATATTTCCAAGTGGATGGAACTCTAAGTATGCCATCTTGTATGCGCATGAACCGTGTGTCCCAAGTGTTTAGAAAACCAGATTTTCTTTGATCCTAAAAAAGAGCACAGATAACTGAAGTTTGGAGACATGTGTGCACTTGGTTGAGGGAAAGGGGAGAAAAAGGTCTAGCCGTTTAGCAGCTTCCAAGACAATGGGCGTTGTTGCTCCAGTAGAACAGGATATGGGGAACGAATGAAAGGATACAAGTTTCTTTGGCTCCCAAAGAAACATCTGGATAGAAAATCCATGGAACTTTGGTCAGGAAGTCTAAGGGTAGCAACATCGATAGTGCTAAGTGATACACACAACAAGATGAGGCAATGAAAGGTCACTAAAACATAAAAGGGCATCTTTACCTTTGTGAAATTTAAGTTGTGGATGTGTTGGGCTGTCAAAAAGAAAGTGTTTCCTGCGATGCTCACATGGACCTGTATGATAGTATTTGGCAACATCTAGAATAGGAAAGATGTCTGTGACTGAATTCAGTGATTGGACAGACAAAAAGACACACTTGGATATTCTTTTAAAGTCAACGAGTTTCATTACACTTTTCAAGAGCAATGTAATCCTGATCAGAAAGAAAAATGGGTCCCTAAATAATTTATTTCAGTTTCTGTAGAGTACATGTTCTAACTGAAATGAAAAGTACTGTTGAAAAGTGAACTGTTCTTGTTTTGCTAACCATCATGTTCAAAATTTTCAGAACATAGTAAGTCTTCAATAAATGTTTTGAAATAAATGTATGTAAGAGATGTCATTCTTCAACTTATTTTTTTTCTGATCAAGCATATTAAAAATATACTTCCAATATTTCGTTCAGTGATTTATCATAGGGATGCTTGTCAAAGGAAATTAAGTGAAACTAAATTTATTAAAGTCTCACAATTAATGGACTAGGTGCTAAACATTATGGTTTGGGACACTATACACAATTAGCAACTTGATAATTCAGGGTACAGTGAACAAAGTGAGGCTTTTCAAGAACTTAAGGGTTTATCAAGTCAATGGTCAGACTGGAAATGGAAAAGCCAGGGATGCTACCAGCATTTAAGTCATGCCTTTTTAAGTTGTATTCTGAGGTCAGAAAGTTGCTACTACTACTTGGACATGAGAAAATGTCAAGAATCTACATTCAATGTCACAGCTGCCCCATGGCTCAGTGGCTGGTAACTGAGAGTAAAAATCTTAGAGACAAACTGAAGCACTTCTAGCAAAAGAGTAGGCAGCATGTGATGGTTCTCAAAACAGGTCACATGAAAAATAGTTGAAGAAACTAAGGACATTTACCTTAGAAAACAGAAAGTTAAAGAAGGAATAGACACATTTTGTGTAAATAATCTAGGAAAGCTATGGGGATACCCATCTAGTTCTAAGCAGAAAGCACCATCGATTGAAAGGAGTCAGTGAGTTTGCTCTGTGTCATTGGGATGTTCACAGCTTCAAGATTTAAAAATTTTAAAGTTCTGAGTTAGATAATCTCAGCCATTTGTTATTTACATTACAAAATTGCAATAGTGAAATGACTTAGAAATCTAGGTAAAATTAATGAATTCTTCTCTTCAGCAACTGAAGTATTCCAATGATAGCAGTAATTAAAATTTCTAACCTCTTACTCTGTGCAAGGCACTACAAAGTTCCGTGAAAACAGTGACCCTGCTTTACCTCATTCTCTAAGTATCCCCAGTACACAGGGGAGAGTCAGGATTCAAAACCAGGTCTGTGAGGAGCCAAAACATACCAAGAGAAAACTATCAGAAATTTGTCAAGACAACAGAATACATTGGGAATAAATTGGACACCAATATCTAAGAAAATTTATAATTTTTATATGTGATTCTGAAGGAGATAAACTTTTAAAATAAATCAAAGTGAGATTTTTTATGTTACAAGATTATTTTGTAATGTATATATTCTTTGGGCTACATTTTCAGATGAATTAATTTATTTAATTTAATTGTGCTAGCATGGTTCTAAAAATAATAAGAAAATTATTGAAGTCACAGTTCTATTATGTGATGTAGTACAATTGACCTAACTTTTTGAACCTCAGTTTCTTACACTATATAATAAATAAAATATGTGTGCTGCTAAACTCGTTGTTTAGAGAAATCAGACCTGGCTGGTGTGGCTCACTGGATTGAGTGCTGGCCTGCAAACGACAGGGTCACAGGTTGGATTCCCAGTCTAGGGCACATGTCTGGGTTGTGGGCCAGCCTCCCAAGAGGGGACGCATGAGAGGCAACTACACATTGATGTTTCTCTTCCTCTCTTCCTCCCTTCCCTCTAAAAATAAATAAATAAAATAGTTATAAAAAGAGATAATTCAATAATGTAAAGTATATACACCTGATATATTATATAGGTATATGGAAATCATAACAAAAAATAATTATTGAGCCTATACCAAATGACAGTTACTCTGTTTAGTGATTTATATAGATTATTTTATTTAATATTCACAATTGTCTTATTATTGCTATTTAATTTTAGAGAAGTCCTATGAAGTAGATAGTATAATTTTCATTTTACAAATAAGCAAAACAAGACTAAAACATTTATATGTTTTACCGAAAGTTACATAGTTACTAAGTAGTTATGAGGTATTTAACCCCATACTCTTAAATTCTAGTCTATTGTAAATTTTGCTCATTATTACTAAAGTGCTTATATTAACCTAAAATAATTATGGTACTAATTAAGTTTTTATTTTATATTCTCAAATCTACAAAAATCTTCAAGGAACACACACATACATTTCACTTTATCTGTTTATCCTCTGCAATTTTGAGCATTTTAGAATAAAAACATGAGGTAGTGTATTGAATTTAATTGAATTAGTAACTGACTCAGGTTATGTAAAAAAGCATTACCTTTACTACCACCTAGAGAACATTCTGATTAGGTTATTTTGTTCCTAAAGAATCTCAACAAGCTACTAATATTTAGATGCAGGATTTTAGGAATCACTCTCATTTTTATCTGTGGAGCATTATCACATGCCCCCAAGCCATGCCATACATTTTTTTTTTCTGTATTCTTTTTTTTTAAGATTTTATTTATTTATTTTAGAGAGAGGGGAAGGGAGGGAGACAGAGAGGGAAAGAAACAGCAATGTGTGGTTGCCTCTCACATGGCTCTCACCGGGGACCCAGCCCGCAACCCAGGCATGTGCCCTGACGGGGAATCAAACCAGGACCCTCTGGTTCCCAGCCCGCGCTCAATCCACTGAGCTACACCAGCCAGGGCTTTTTTTCTGTATTCTTTTTAGACAGTGTCCACTGAATCAAAATTAGTGAACTTTTGGTATTTATGCTTAATCCACACAATTTCCATAAAGATAAGACTTTAAAGCATTCCAGTGGTCCAGTAATAATGATATCCTTAAAGTTCATGACAGATTCTATGAGAAAAAGTTCCAAGAATGTCATCACAGGAGAAATTGAGTTTTCAGGAATAAAGGATACAGTTATACCTTGCTCAAAGGAAATAAAAATATAGGAGTTATGAAAATGAACATAGTGTAAAAGAGATTGTAACTTATTCTCATATTACCAAAGAGTAGCATTTCTTACCAATAACAGTCAAATCAAAGAATCTCTATTCTTTTTCACTGCTAATCTATGAGGAGCCTGCAAAACATATCTAAAAGGTACAATGACCCAGAAATATATGCCCAGTAATTGTAGAGCAATATTAGGAATTTCATGGCCTGTGATATCTCAAAATGCTAAAAATCTCTATGGAAACATCCAGAGTTGATAATTTTTAGGAAAGGAGACAAAGCTTAGTTCTCACTTGAAAGCCTTTGGATATGTAATTCTAAGTGAAATCTGAAAATGGTGGTGTTAGTGGTACCATAGGACTTGATCTTTGTAGCTTAAAATCAAATACATATGTACACACAAACACACAAAAAAAGCAAAACCAAAAAACCCATAACTAAAAACATATTATCCAATTAATTTGATGTAAAGCCTCATCAGTCCAAAATAAAAGCTCAAAACAATACAGACAAAAGAGAGGATCATTTGAAGCCAACCATTGTCAGGAAAAGACTGAAGGATAAGTCACATCTGAACAGATGGATTATCTTAATTGTGCATCTATCTATGAGTATTTATGTTTATCTAAAAAATAAAATAAGGTAATATAAGTAGCTAATTTTAGCCAAATTTAAAAACAAACCAAAAACTATGTGTAACATTAACAATTAGTTTCAACTTAGAGTAGCTTTATCTTTAAAATTTAGGAAACTCATTTTATTGGACACAAAAATTCAAGTTTCAGTGGAAGAACAGAATACTTATTTTGACTTCAAGGTGAAATCACTTTTAATAATTTCCAAAACCAAACTTAAAGATGGAATTTTCCCTTAGAATTCTATAAAAAGAATGCACTTACACAGTCAATCATTTTTACCCAGAATACATTTAATAGGAACATGCACACGTCACATTTGCATACTCTACCCAAACCCGATGTTTAGGTATGTCTATAAGCTTTGTTCTTTTTTGTTGTTGTTGTTAAAGTATTTTGAGGTACATTATAAATTTTAAGTTCAATTTTAAAGTGAATTTTGTAAATGTTTCCTAATGTAACTGAAGATATTTCAAGGCCTTCTAAAAATAGAAAATATTAAAATGAAATATAAAATATAACATGATCACCCATTATATAGATCTTTTATTACAAGAGTAAACTGACTATATCTGGATGTATCATTATTCTAAGACCTCTTTCGTTGGTATGAGAACTTAAAATACTACCTATTAATAAGAAAATGTTGATGATGCATATGTTTATATCTTATAGTATTTTATTATCACAGTAATATTAATTTAGATACTACCAAAATTTTATAATAATTCAAAATTAAGAATTGAAAGTCTTATCACTTCTAATTATATACTGGGCCATTTAATTCCAGATATAAAAAATAAAGAGACTTCATTTTATTCATAAACTTCTCTAGAAAAATGACATATTTTGCTACATAAAATAATGTATAAATACACATAACTAATTTGTCTTTTCCTCTCATATAACCTAAAAGAGAATTTATTTATACTTAGTGTTAGTCTTTTCTATAAGTGCAAATATTTCTTTCTTTTACATGTGAAGAAGTTTCATTAATAAGTCACTTCTTTTTCCTCAGACTTTTTCCTACAGTAATGTTAGGAGAATGAACCTGGCAGCCAGCTGTTTTGACTAGATTTGAGTCATGGTACTCCCACTTCTTAGCTATGGGTTTTTTGAAATTTACTCACACTTTCCTGATTCAGTTAGGCATCTTTAAAATGAGTAAAATACTAGCCATACTTGTTAAGGTAATTTTGAGGATTACATGAGTTAGCATAGATAAAGTTAGAACTCTGCCTACCATAAAAGAAGTGCTGTGTATTAGGTGTTATCATTAAGAAACTTATTCAAGAAATATTTATTGAGAGATTACTATATGCTCGATACTCTTCATTGTGCAGAGACTATCTTAGTTGCTAAGGTCGATCTGAAATGCCATCATTATCAATGAAGAATCAGTCACTTTTAGTAGGAAGTGAGTTTATCAAGATAAATGCTCTCTAATCTCAGAAGATTTACAGGCAATGGAGTAAAATGATGACTATAAAACATTGTGCTAAGTATTATGATAGAAATATGCACAGGGTGCCCTTGGAAGCATAAAGGAAAATTGTAATACAGATCAGTTCAGATCAGGTAAGGCCAAAGCGTGACCATCTATGGAAGAGGTAATATGTGTTCTGATTGATGTAGGCTAAAGGGATATTTCTTGAAAAGTGTGAGCAACTTTAAAGTACATATGTCAAAAGCAATTTTCCCGAAAGAAATAATGAGAAAAGATTGCATTGCCTCATTTCTAGGACACCTGCTACAGTTATAGGTTAATTGCTGATTCTGGTACTGATTAAAAGAGCAGCAGAGGTCTCTTCTACCAGCCCCCTAGGGCAGAAATTGCAAATGCTACAAGGCCCCCTTAGGAAAGGATGGTCAATAAAACAGCTTCTACTCTGTTCTGTGGAATGGCATACAGCAAAGGCTTTATATGACTTATTAGAACTAGAGATTCCTGTTGACCTTGATTTTTAAAAGGCTGCCATCCTAATATAATTTAAGCACAATTTGAACGATTAAAGCAAAAAAAAAAAAAAAAAAAAAGGCAAGAGAGAAAGCATGTGAAGCAAAACCACACGGGTGAAAAACCGAAGCAGCGATGAACATGCATTTACTAATGCAATGACTAGTTTAAGGTGGAGACAAGAACACTGGTAAATAGTGATTAATGTATGAAAAGCATCTAGACAGCACATGCTTTTATATTTCAACTAACAAATGCCACTAAGTTTCTACCACAAAAGTGTAGTTTATTGCCTCCTTTTCATCTGGTCTGGAGGATAGCAGCATGAACTTAAGGAGATCCTTAGGGAAGCCAGGAAATCTATTTAAAAAAGAAATGACCAAAGGAAAAATTTAAAGTCAAAAATAAAAGCCAACAAAAATATTACTATCTTTAATAAAACAACATACTTCAACATTAATTTAATTTGCTTTAAAAATATGAAATCTCATTTTATTTTACTTTAGAGGAAAAATTTGGATGTTAATACTTGAAAGAGAATCAATGAGCAAATAAAAATTCTCAACTGGATCAGTTTAGATAATGACTATGGGAACAAGTGCATAGTTAATTGTATTATATTCCTTGTGTAGGATGTCTAGATGAAATAAGTTTTACTCTTTAAATGAGGCAAGAAATATGTTCTCAGAAGAAGGAAGTAAAAAAAAAAACGTATGTCCAGTGACTGACTTTACCTAAATTTACCTTATGATGATTTATTGTAAGGATATTAGTATGTCTTTCTCTGAAATGTCTTCAAGAAAACTCATGTATAAATAAGAAGAGCGTCTGCTTTCCTTTTACAACTAAGTCCTATGAAGTGCTCACTACTCTCACATGGCATAAGGACAGCGCAGCGGGGGAAATGAAAGCCAGGAAGGATACCGACGTTTCCCTCCCAACCAGCCCCATATGGAGCCACCGCTTACCAAACTGTCAGAGTTAACTTTCTGTTCTTAACTAGCTGTTACTGATAGGTGAGTCTCACCACTGTCATAATACCTAGCATCATATTTGTGATATTATTGATAATGCCACCAGCTATTTATAAAGCATCGGTTCCTTCTGGCTCACTGATGGTGAGTAGGTTTTTCAGGATATGAATGTCTGGCATGTGGCTTTAGCAGCACTGACCTCAGTGATTACCCTGTGAAAGAAGTAGAGGAAATGTGTATTGCTACAGCTATGGTTAATTTTTTAACTCTGGACAAGTCCCCGGTGTCCTAGGGTGCAAAGTGAAAGTATATTCCAACAGTACGTCATTTATTCAGCAAACTATAATTTATTGAATAAACACTCTTCAGGGGATAGAGTGTACCCTCGAGGATCTTATATTCAGAATCTCCAGTAGGAAAGCTAAAATAATCATTGGTGGCAAAACCAAGGCTAGCATATCTTGGCTTAAACATAACTTACACTTTACTGAGTTTACTTTTTTTTTTTTACAGGAGAGTTTTAGCTCCTGCTTGGTGATGCCTCCCTGCTTCCCACCCCCCCACCCCCAATTAGGTATGAAATGCCTAAAAAATGTGGTTTTGACTATATTACAAAACCTGCTCTATTGAGAGAATGTTCATAAATACCTCATGGATTGATTAACTTAAACAAGCTCTGCATTTGAGGTTTAATGATACTAAATGCTATGGTTTCTACTATAAATTTGATGATTCTTTCATACAAAATTCCTTTTTAATATTCAATCAAAATATTTAGTGTGTTCACCATTTGACAGACACTTGGAAACTAGAAATATCATGGAGAAAGAAGGAGAGATGAGCTCTTCCTTTATAGAGCTAATGTTTTCGTGTGGGAATTAGAGACTGAGAAAACAATTGCACAGATATTAAATCAATTACAACTTTATAAGTACTAAGAAGGAGTGAAGGATGCATTAGGCCATTCATAGAAAACCAGGCCCTGACTTTGTCTTGGAGGGCTTTCCCAGATTGTGATTGAGTGCAAGTATGCAAAAGATTGTGAGTTAAAGAAGATCAAGTGAGGGAAAATGTCCAGGTGCAGGGAAGATCATACCTAAAAGCATCTGTGACAGAAAGAGCATCTGTACCTCAACACTGAAAGCTTCCTCCATTGTAATGTGCCATCTTCACCAGGGGTAGCTGTGACCAGACAGGGATTGTTTCTTATCCTCCTCCTGCATCAACAGGTGACTATGTGACTAATTTCGATTCAAGAAGTTTGAATGAAAGTGGTGTGTGTTATTCCCTTATTGAGCCCCAGGATTAAAGGAGCTGGATACTTGAAATAGCACATAAAGAAATCACTAGGCTACAAGAGACACCCAGCTCAGATTGTTAGATGAGTAAACAAGGAGCACCAATTCTTTTAAAGCCAGTAAAACCTGGGAGTTTATTTTCACAGCTGTAGTGTGGTTAATGTTACCCTAACTAAAACAGTGTGAGTTGGAAAGTAACTAAGGACTTCATAGTTACTGAAAGATGTAAAGTTTGACTATAGCACATAAAGAAAAGAGGACATGAATTGGACTGCATGCTTACATTTCTGGCACTATGGCAAGATAAATATCTTGAAAATATCTCACTACAGTACAGCTAGAAATCCTGGACAACATATAATAAACATTATTTTAAATGCATACGTGCATAGTTAAGCCCAATCCAACCTTAATTTAAAAAAAAAATCTAAGGTCCAAAATAAAAGAGAAAGGTGAAAGCTGGAATGGTAAGCTAAAAGCTCTATCTCCATCAATGTCAGGAATCAAATGTTGAGGGCGAAAAGAAGCATGAACTTTGGCCCATGCAATTGGAATGTGAGGTGGAGAGGGGGGACAGTGGAATTAAAACACCCCCATAACCCCATTTCCCAGACCAGGAAAGAGCTATATGTCCTGAGAAAGATTTTTTTTTTTAAAGAAAAGACAATAAATAAACATGACAAGTTTACTTATCTGGCTTGGCCTGTTCTGTGGCAGAAAAAGGTTTGCAAAAATTCAAAAATAGAAGCCTGCTCTCACATCAGGGTTCTGATGATCAAATTTACTCTATGTACTTTGAACAAAAGTATGCAACTAAATTAACATAACTATAAATTAAGGACAGACAGTTCCAAGGTGCATGTGTTTGAAAACATTATCTTTTAAAATATAGCCCAAACTATGGCCCCATATGATTCTCACAGAAAAAAGACTACCAAACTACATTCAAAGTCCAAAATTATAAAATATCTTAGTAAATATGTCACAATAAATGCTATTCAACAGAACTATAACAGAATTCAGCTCATAAGTTTTTTTAGATAGTTGAATTAATAGATGTAGAATAAAAATTTCTTTAAACTGTTTAATGAATTAACAGAGTCAAAGTAAGAAACAAGGCACAAATCAGAATTGACATGTAATGCATAAAAACTGCAGAGACTATGTAGAGATAGTATATATTCATACAATTCAATATGAAAAACAAGAAACTAGTTCAAAATGTGCAAAAAATCCAAACTATATTTATAGAAAAGAGAACCTGAATAGTCAATAATCATAAAAAGGTTTATAAACATGATGATGTATACAGTATGATAGTTTAAACATGATGATTAGATATATTTCTCCTAGATTTCAGTGGAACCAATTAGGAGTAATTCCTAATACACCTCCTGCTTTCTAATCTCTAGCCACTTCCAGGGACCCAACTGAAACACTGGGTGTCAATCATGCTCTGAGACTGGAGATGATGGAAGGAGATATGGGAACTAGTCTGTCATCTGGCTGGTAATAAAAGGAAAAAAAAATCCATCATTGATGGTGAGGGTAACACGAATAGCCCCAGGCATAAGGTGCATTTGCTAGAACATTCACAAGATGCACCCACTACCTCCTCACTGAGCCCTGGGTCAATAACTGAGGTTAAGTCCCAACAACATGACCAACACAAGGACATGTTAGACCTCATAAGAAGGGGTGTGACTAGTATACCAAAATGGAGCTTCAGGACCTAGTCAATATAGTCAGGAGAGCAGGCATAGAACTCAAATCTGTGGGTGCATAATTAAGAGGACAGAATACAAGCAAGTATGTGCAGTGTTTTAAAAAATCACATTCACAAGAAAAGCAAACAACTTAAAAATATTTGATGCTTATGAGGGCATGTATTATGTAAATCATTACATTTTCATGAACATATCATAGCCCAATGATTACATAGTAAAGAACATTTCTTAAAAATTCAAGATAATTTATTCCAAATATGCAAAATTTCTGAAGAATTGACATGATTTAGGATAAATATTATGAATAAAAGAGTGGATAAAGTACATATGACTTTGGAAAACTCCATGAATGTTATTACTCACAACAAAACTTTTGAAAAGAAAAACTTAAAGAGCAGAGAAGTCAAGATTATATCATCTAAGTACCTGGAGTCGACAATTTCTCTCTAACCAAATAATTGCTGATTTGTATGCTTTGACAGCTACGTGAGGTGTTTTGTGATTGAAGAGAACGCTAGCTAGAACAGGTGCCTGAAGAGAAAGCATCCAACATTTGCACAAGCAGGTACACATAGTATTTATAAGAACAAGTAGAAACTTGCCTCAGATAACTGCTCTGGGTCCAATCTAACACATTGGTGAGTGGACATTTAACAACCAAAGACTCCTATTTTAGGGATAGCTCTAATAACTTTATGCTGGAAATACTTAAAGCAGATATAGTGAGTTCTCCATTGCAACTATAAAAAGACAATAATATAACACATTTTACAACCTAAATGTATGTTGAACTCCATAATCAGAACTGGATACATAAACTGTACTTTTAGGTAACTATAATTTTACTCTGATTATCTATGATTCTTAGGTATAAAGAATTAAATATCGAGTATCATACATCAATAAATTTTAGACTAGTTAACATTTTTCAAATAAATTATTATATGGCAAACAAATACTTATTAACATAAGTTCTAATGTCATAACGAAGTTATCTAATGGCATTCATAAAAACATATTATTTCAGAAAGACATACATGTAAGAGAGTCCATAAAATTATCCAATCATGAAGCCACAGCTTTTTTTTTTTAATAGAGAAAGCAAAAAATGCATTTTGCTTAATTGTGTCTTTTTTCCATTGTTATGTTTTTTTTCTTATCCCTAACTTTCATGGCAGTATTCAGGTAACATCGATATCAAGGAAAGCAAAAAACACATGCTCCATTTGAATGAAAACTTAAGATATCTCAAACCTTTTGTTTAGACATGAGGTAACTAGTATACTTGGTTTGCCACTCCACGTTTTTGTGTGTGTGTCATGAATAGAAGCTACATTTCTAGTTTCTGCCCTTCAAGTAACTGGATTCTGAAATACTGAAAGAGCATGGGAACAGACTTAGGATTAGGAATTCTTTGCACTTGACACTTATTGTTCTATGTATATCTTGGTTGAATACTGGAAAAGAAACCAACGCTACTGTTGTGGAGCCATAATGGAGAGATGGTTGAAAGAAGAGCATAGCTATACCAAGATTCATTTGACTCTTTGTCTAAAGAAAATCCTATGTAGCAGGCATTCCTGCCTAAAACAAAACTGCAATTGGCCCTGGCCAGTGTGGCTCAGTTGGTTGGGCATTGTCCTGCTAAACAAAAGGTCACTGGATTAATTCCCAGTGAGAACACAAGCCTGGGTTGCAGATTTGTTCCCTGTTTGCGGTGTATATGCAAGGCAACTGATCGATGTTACTCTCTCACATCCATGTTTTTCTACCAGTCTTTCACCCTCCCTTCCCCTCTCTCTAAAAAGAAGTAAATATAAATTTAAAAAATGGAACAAAACAAAATTGACTTTTCCATGAATAATGTTGAAAAGTTTCAAAAGAAGGATTTTAATAAAATATAAAAGAAACATGTGGAACACATTTTTGGATTTGGATTGCTATCAATCAAATATAGATTCTTATATTAGGTGCCTATAATACCCTAACAATTCAGTATGATAGACAGAAAACAAACTTTGAAGTGAGGAGACCTGTTATCTACGTCCTTCTCTGTAATTTACTTTGTAAGTGACTTGATCTCTTATATTAACTGTGCCTCATTACTTCCATTTATAAAATGCATCCCATGCCCTAGACTCTAGTTTCTAGAGAATGATTACAAATTACAAAATAAGCTGAAATCTTATTTCCTATATACATAATATTATTAACTGAGGCTCTAGACCTTAAAATAAAAGTCATATAATAAAAATAATAAAACCTCTTTTTTCTTATTTGTTTTTATAGTCTTTTTTTTTACCTCATTGGTAAGGAATGATTTCTACCCTAGGGATATGGACATGGCCAAACACATGACACCTGAAAAATAGATGAAATTGACAGCAGTTTATTACTCACATCCACACACAGGCCACAGAGGAGGCCACTGAAAATCATAAAGGGCCACAAAATGATTGTACCTGAGAACAGAGTAAACAACTGGGGGTGTGGCAAGCAGGCTTTAGAGTATCAGAATAGTCAGGTGACACCCTGGGTCCTGAGGGAAGACCTAATTAGCCTGTTTCAACAACTCAGGGGGCTGGCGAGAAACCACAACCCAACTACTCAGGGGTAAACAGCAACTGTGAAGTTCCCCTTGATAAAAAGGTAGCTTGGCTACAGGACCATATCTGTGGGAGCAGAGTAGGGAGCAAAACTTACATTCAGACAAGCACAATCCTACCCATTTTACCATATGTCAAGGTAATACATGGCAGTATGCCTTAATTTTAGGCCTTTCAATACACTGGTCATCACAAGAAATTTGTAAAATCAAACACAGTACATAGCCTTCTAAAACAATTTGAAATCTGTGAAACTAACTACTTGATATGAAAGTTCCACCATAGGTTGTTGCTTTAAAAGAAATTTCCTATTTAGGATGAAATAAAAGATGTTTATTTTCTAGTAAATACTTTGTGGCAAAAATAGGTGCATTTAATTTTATAAATACTTCTAAAATGCATTCAAAATAGGGTCCACTGTCTTGAAAAGTTTTATTATTGATTTAATTTACCAGAACTCTTTCAAAAATGTCTCTGAATATCAGATCTTGGCATTTTCAATGAGAAATTTTTGTCCTTCATGAACATTTACTCTCAGTTTTATAAATATTAAATACCTGCTATAAAATGCATTCTTCCTCATTAATACATTTGGTTTTCCTATTGTTTATTTTTTTTTCTTTTGTTTTCCTTGCCTGAAGGGACATATCAGGAAAAAATATTACAACAAGCAATATCCAAGAGTTTAATTCCTATGTTTTCTTTTAGAACTTTTATGGTTTTGATTCTAACATTTAAGTCACTAATCCATTTTGAATTTATTCTTCTGTGTGGCATAACAAAGGGGTCTAGTTTCATTCTTCTGCACATGTCTTTCCCATTTTCCCATCACCATTTATTGAATAACCTATCTTAGCCCGTCGCATGTGTTTGCTCCCTCTCTCAAATATTAATTGACTATAAAGGCATGGGTTCATTTCTGAGCTCTCTATTTCATTCCATTGATCTATGTGTCTGTTTTCATGCCAGTACCATGTTGTGCTGATTACTGTGGACTTACAGTATAGTTTGATACTAGGGAGTGTGATTCCTCTAACTTTGTTCTTCTTTCACAATTGCTGTTGCTATTCAGGGCCTTTTGTGGTTCCGTATAAAATTTTTTAGTATATTTTATTGATTATGCTGTTACAGATGTCCTGACTTTTCCTCCTTTCCTCACCTCCACTCGGTACCCCCCTTCCTTTCGGCAATCCCCTTCCCCTTAATTCATGTCCATAGTGGTGCATATATGTTCTTTGGCTTCTCCATTTCCTATACTATTCTTAACATCCCCTCGTCTATTTTGTACCTACCGATTATGTTTCTGAATCCCTGTACCTTTTCACCCATTGTTCCCTTTCCCCCTCCCCACTGATAACCCTCCACATGATCTCCATCCATATCTATGATTCTGTTCCTGTTCTAGTTGTTCACTTCGTTTGTTTTCTTTTTTAGCTTCTGTTGTTGATACTTGTGAATTTCTCGTCATTTTAATGTTCAAAGTCTTGATCTCTTTCTTACATACGTCCCTTTAACATTTCATTTAGTAAGGGCCTGGTGATGGTGAACTCCTTTAGCTTTGCTTTGGGAAGCACTTTATCTGCTCTTCTATATTAAATGATAGCTTTGCTGGATAGAGTAATCTAGGTTTTAGGTCCTTGCTTTTCATCACTTTGAATACTTCTTGCCAGTCCCTTGTTGCCTGCAAATTTCCTTTTGAGAAGTTAGCCAATAGTGTTATGGGAACTCCTTTGTAGGTAACTCTCTACTTTTGCTACTATAAGATTTCTTTAACCTTTGGCATTTTAATTACAATGTGTTAGGTGTGTTCTTCCTTGGGTTCAACTTGCTTGGGTCTCTCTGTGCTTCCTGAAATTGTATGTCTATTTCCTTTGCCAAATTGGGAAAGTTTTCTTTCATTATTTTTTCAAATAAGTTTTCAATTTTTTGCTCTTTTCTTCTCCTTCTGCCATCCCTATGATTTGGATGTTGGCACTTTTGGAGCTGTCCCAGAGTCTTCTTATTCTCTCCTCATTTTTTGAATTCTTGTTTCTTCATTCTGTTCTGGTTGATTTTTTATTTCTTCTGTATATTCCAAATCATTTATTTGAACCTTGGTTTCCTTTCCTTCACTCTTGGTTCCCGTGGATTCTTCTTTATTTTACTTTGTGTAGCATTCATTTTTCCCTAATTCTTGTGCCATATCCATTCTCCGATTATCCTTATCACCAGTGTTTTGAACTCTCTGCATCTGATAGGTTGGCTATCTCCATTTTGCTTAGTTCTTTTTCTGTTTTTTTTTTTTTTTTCTGTTCTTTCATTTGGGTCATACTTCTTTGTCTCTTTGGTTTGGCAGCCTCACTGTGTTTGTTTCTGTGTATTAGGTAGACCTGCTTTGACTCCTTGTCTTATCATGACTGTTAAGTTGTATAGGGCAGAGAATGAAGTATTCACCAGGTGGGGCAACCCATTTCACCACTTTGTGGCTCTGTATGTGGGGGAGGGGCCAGAGAGGGGGCAATGATTCTGCTGACTGCTAGAAGCCTGTTCAGCACTCATTCCATTTCTAGTCCCTTCGCCTCCTTCTTGTATGCGACTGACACCTGCTATTGCTCATGCCCTAGTGGTGGTTGCCAGAGTGTGTGGGTTTGCATATGTTCTAGAACTGTGTGGGCCATTTAAGTGGACTATCTCAAGAGACTGGCAGTTTCTTCTACCATCCCAACAACCAATGGTTTTGACAGCCAGAAGTTATAAGGCTTTATTTTATGGTGCTGGAAGTCTTATGCTGTGTGGTCTTGCCTGGGCCTGTGATTGCTTGCTCCCAAAGTGTTCTTCCTGATTTTAATGAATGCAGGACTGCCACCACCACCTTGCCACTGCCACACCTCATCCTCACCCTTAAACCTGATCCTCTCCACCCAGGCACCCCACCTCTACAGACTCCCATACAGTTCAATTTTCTGGCAGTTCTGGTTGATTTTTGTTTTGAGGTTAGCTGTGATTCTTCTACCTATGCCTCCATCTTGATCAGAAGTCCCTCCAATATAAAATTTGTAAATATTTGTTCTTGTTTTGTGAAATACACATCATTCAACTAAAATGTTTTTGCACAGCAAAAGAAACCATCAACAAAATAAAAAGACAACTCACAGAATGGGAGGATATATTTGCGGATACATGTGATAAAGGGTAAATATCCAAAATTTATAAAACTTACAAAAATCAACATCAAAAAGCCAAATGATCTAATAAAAATGGGCACAGGACCTGAACAGACACTTCTCAAAAGAGGACATACAGATGACCAACAGACATATGAAAAGATACTCAATGTCACTAATCATTCGAGAAATGCAAATTGAAACCTTAATGAGATATGACCTCACACTGGTCAGAATGGCTATCATCAACAAATAAGCAACACGTGTTGGCAAGGATGTGGAGAAAATGGAACCCTTTTGCACAGTTGTTGTGAATGTAGGTTAGTGGACTTTCTACAGCCACTATGGAAAGCAGTGTGGAGATACTTCGAAAAATTAAATAAAACTGCCTATGCCCCAGCAATTCCACTTCTGGGAATTTATCTGAAGAAACCCAAAACACTAATTTGAAACAATATAAGTACCTCTATGTTCATTGCAGCATTATATACAATTGCCAAAATATGGAAGCAGCCCAAGTGTTCATTAGTAGATGAGTAGATAAAACAACTATGGGACATTTACACAATGGAATACTACTCAGCCATAAAAAGAAGAAAATTTTACCCTTTGCAACAAACATGGATGGGCCTGAAAAACATTATGCTAAGTGAAATAAGCCAGTCAGAAAAAAAATGCCATAAGATTTCACTCATATGTAGGACCTAATGAACAAACTGAACTAACAAGCAAAATATAAACAGACTCATAGATAGAGAGCAGGCTGCCAGCTCTGGAGGTGGGGACTAAGGGGTGGGATTGAGCAATAATAAAAGGATTCACGAACATGGACCACAGTGTAATGACTGGGGTGGGGAGGAGGGTAGGTGGAGGTGGAATCAGATATAAGGGGGATAAACGGTAATGGAAAAAATACAATAAAAATTAATTTTAAAATAGATTAAGTTTTACCTTTTTTCCTTTAATTTCTGTTATCATGTTCACTTATACCTCTCAATTATTTAATCATACTTTTATCTCACTAGAAATGTTTCTGTATATCCCATTTTCATGGATATTCCATTATTTGCTCAAAACATTGCTTGGCAGAACCATGTTATTCATTGCTTCCAATCATGCATGAATGAAACCTAAAGTTTGCTGCCTTATGGAACAGCCATCATGTTTTGTCATTGGTGCTGGTTTATTTATTGCACCGGTTTAATGTGGACTTCACATGTCCACCTCACCCACATACGGAATGTGCTGGTCTATTATCTGGAAGTTTATAGTAAGAAAGGATTTAAAATTTCAGTTCACAAATCAAATGCACTCTAGTTAGTGTTTGTTTCTAATAAATTTGTTATTATCTAATGTTTATAAACGTGTTTTTATTCTGCAAAGCTATATAGAAATAAAATTCTTCCCAATAGCACTTCCTTAGATTTTTATCAGTGTATTCCTCAATACCATGTTTAAGTTTAACTTATTAATTTTCTGTATTGATTTCATATGCTATGTTGTGATGAACTCAACTTGCCACTCTATCCATCTCAAAATTATACCTAAATTTAATGAGTTAGTCATCAGATTCCTTCAACATATTTAACAGCTCTTCCTTTGCTCCTAATTTCTAAAGTACATTGGTGTACTTCTTTGTTAACATTAGGAAGACTAGGGAAGTCTTATTTAGAAAACAAATATTATTTGTGGTTTTAATATTTGTCAATATTTTCCTCCTACAATTACAGCAGACATAAAATGAAGTCATCTAATGAGCTAAAATTAATGAAAACATACAGAACATCATTGTGCCCTTTTACGTCCGTATGCAAACTGTGCAAACACATCTGTGATTACACTCAGACCCCAGAGACTCTACTGTTTTAGTCTTCACTGTTTTCATACTTGTCTAAAATTCTCTATTAAGCCTAGATTAAACTAATTGCAATTTTCATCATAATTTATGTATACTCAGGGAGAGAGTGTTTGAGAGGAGAGCTGTCAAATTTTGCTATTGTGCTACCTTTTAGCATCTTTCTCCAATATTCAGGGTCATATAATCTCTAATTTCTTCAATTAATAATGTTTATGTCACTGAATTCACAATCTCTCTGAGTTCTTCTAATTTAATATTATCTTTCTCAATGTGAAGGATACAAACTCTATACAACTCAACACCTGTTACTACTTTCCATTTTCATATTATCCTGATTCGGACTACCTGACTCTGCCACAATGGATATTAATGATATCTCCTTGAAGTAATTCTAGTCCAATGCTCAAGATAGTTAAACAGAGCAGCCTCACATCTGAGAATCTGCCCTAATTTTAGGTAATTTTATATTGTTTTAAGTTAACCTTTTTATTGTTAAATATATCAATTCATCCTTGAAGAAAAAAAAAAAAAACATACATGTAGATCAAATGCTTTGGCTGAATATTCTGCCTGTTGGAAATATTCTTCAATGTTTCTGTATAAGTACTTAAAGATCTCCTTGAATGCAAATGACTTACCAGCCAATTTCTCACAGTAAGTTTAAGTAGATATTTTCTCATTTTTTTTGCAATCATCATAGCTGAAGAAGATAGCTTATTAAAATATAATTGTATTAAATTCATAATTTTATCTTAAATATTTGTGTTGCATTCAGTTTAGCCTGAAGCATATTTTAGTTATCACTGATGCCATCTTATGATGCTTCAAACATCGAGAGAGTAAACAATGAACTTTACCATCACAAATATTCCTGTGTTTACTAAACAGAATAATAGGACTATTTTATTAGTACTCTCCAGTAGCTAGCAGAGTATCTGACAAGATGCTTGCCACCTAGTAACAAAACAGATAATGATTAGAGTTAATACAGATGAGATATATTTTGTTCCACCTCTGATCAAATCCATAAAGATGCAAACTCCTCGTTTTGTTCCGTGGCTGGAGGATATGTATTTCCACACAAAGGCTTTGGCCCTTCCTAACAAATGAAAAAGAACTACCTTGTTTTGTTTGAGATCTAATGTTATCATCAGTTCAATCACAAAATGTAAATTGACTGAGTTTTCATTAAGATGATATGAGTAAATTAAGAAATAAGCATGTATTCAACCATCCTTGAATAAATGATCTCAATATTTAAAAGAAGCAAAATTTGGACCGTGATTAAGAGTGCAATTTCACAAAACTGAATTCATAAAATGGTGAAGAAAGGTATTAGGCAGCCTGAATCTGAGTTTCAATTCTGGCTGCACAGCCTTGAAGACGTCATTTTCTTAGCCCTCGGCTTGCTTCATCTGTGAAAATACAAATTACAATACCTTCACTTCCTCCTCTACAAGACTTCTGGGAAAGATAATGCCCTACTGCACTTTATGGTAGACATAGATGTTATTACCACAAAACTCATGGTTGAGTGGGAAAGAAGAGCAATTAAACAAATAAAAGTACAAACTATTTTATTCCTTCAATAAGGTCATAAAAATAATGTTTTCTAGTTCCTGTGGTGTAGCTGGACCTGTGGCTTCTCTCCTTTCACTATGGTATCTCATTTAAACCCTCACACAATGTACCAGGGGATATACTAAATATACAGGAAAGCAAGGACACATAGTCTGATAGATTAAAGCAACAGATTGAATATCTTCTTGGACTTGGATTTGGACTCCAGCAGTTCTGTGTGATTTCAAAGTCAAAAATTTGAGTTTTCTACAATATCAAAAGGCCAGTCTGCCTTGGCTTACTGTGTTGTAATCTGGGTTTTCCACTATAGTATTAAAGACTTTTCAATTTCCCATTTGAAATCAACACAGTTCCATAGTTCTTCTGAAAGAAGTATCATAGCAAAAAATTCCTTCTACCTGTTTTTTTTTTTTTCCCAATGAAATTATAGGTGGTTTTGGTGTTATGCAAACAGACTCATTATGATAAAAAGGGGCCACATAAAAAAATGTGCAATGATAACAATCCTAGCACTTGAACTAAGCTTTAAATAACAAGCAGAATAATGAATTGCAGTCATAATGTTTGCCAATATAAGTATATTGTTTTTTGCTTTAAAACACAATTATATTTAAGTAAGTCTATATAAACAATCTTTGGACACATTATGAGTTATTTCTGTTTCTGTAAGATCCATTAGATTATTCCTGCACCATTTACATAGACTTCTGAGTTGAGGGGATGCTACAATAAACGGCAGTGGGTCGTGGGTATTTACAGTGAGTCCACTCAGCACTATGGAGGACTCTTGATGTGAATACTTCTGCTGAAAAGTCAGAGAGCTCAAGGTTAGCTTTGCGGAGGTACCACACCACAACAAATATCACATGCGATCATTACATTTGTTTTTCTGGAGATGTGTATAGTAAAGCAGAAAAGACAATTAATGTGTTTAAAAATAGAAGACAGGACAAATTTTAAGGACAGATTAGGTGTGTAAACTGCGCCTGACAGAAGGTAGGGATTCAAAAATATTTGTTGAACGAATGATAGAGTGGGATGCAATTAAGTATGAACTCAAATTTACACTGTTTTAAGCCTTTTTAGTTCTCAATGCCTGACCCAAAAACCACAAATTATTTTAGCCTAAGGAATCAAAGTCTCTGAATAGATCTTTATATTACAATATCATGGATTTCATGCTTTCTTTCCCACTTTGAAAAAACAAGCAGAAGTGAGCGTGTGGGTCCTCTGAGAATCTGGAAGATGTTTTACCTTCTGCCCGTGGCACACAGACCGCTTTCTCTACGGAGCACCTGGTGAACGGCGTGCATGAGCTGGGAAGCCCAGGCAGCCCTGCTGGGAGCAGGGTGCTCTGTCTGCTAAGAATGTACATTGCTGTCTGCAGGTTTTGTCAGCAGGAGCCTTAAAAAAGCAAAATAAAATTCAGCAGAGGTAATTCACAGGGGGTGCAGAATACACGCGTCAGGAAGGTGGAGGTGGCAGAGTGTTTCAGCATCCATCAGGGAGCACGATCAGAAAAAATGAAAATGCTGCTTCAGATTGTAAGGAGCAGCATGGGGTGCACTCCACAAAGAGAGAAAATAACACAAATTGTCTACCTGTGGTAAACTAGTCAGGTTCCTGGAGTAGTGGTTTCAGAACATTCTCATTTCTTCCTTCTGGTCAATTGAATGTCTTTCATGTGGGGTGATTCAGTGCAGGGGTTGTATTTATAGCAATCAAGTGTTTGAGGATAAAACATTTGAAAATGTATAATATCTAAGTAGTTATGGCCAGTGAACACTCACTTGGGCAAAAGAGTGGAAAAGAAACTATCGCCATGTAGAAAGAAAGCATATTTTTACTCTTCTAGACCTTTAAAACATATGGCAAGCCATTTTGAGCAAATAAAAGAAAATTTTCAGAGCCTTGTACAATGTGGCATTTTGAAAGGCTGACATTCACCCCGAAGAGATTATAATAGACTGTAATAAAATGCAACCCCTCGCCCTACTTTTTACATCCTGATATCTGGCAGTGCTTTTCAAATCAGCAAGGAATTTGATAATGCTCACATAATTATTGTGCTTAAAAGACAAGAATAGGAGCAAAGAAGCCAAAGGTGGAGTTTCTGTCTTATCTAATGAGTAGAAACTTGGTGTTTTGTTTTTCGTTTTTATTTTTTATTTTTCAGCCTGTGTGGCTTCAGAATAAGTAACAAATACAGACAAACTACTGTTCCTTTTTACTTTAAAAAAACAAGGGCTTCGTTATTCATGCATTCATTTAGTGCATACTACTGTGGATTTTGGTATTCTCTGTTTTGTGTGCCTCTAATGCAAAATCAAGTAAGAATGTCATTAAAATTTTAAAAAAGTATTATGAAACCTATCAACCACCTGACATTTAATTTAAATCAGACCTGCCATTCATTTTTAATAACATTTATGAATCTCTGAGGTGGAAGAAATCAATACACATTTTTAGAAAAACAAAATCAGCAGGAAGTAGAAGACCCTCAGCAATACTTTGATTTTCTTCTGGAAAAGCAACAAACGATGTTTTGTTGCCCCTGTTATCTAAACGCTGCTGAATTCCTTTAGTCATACCCATGCGTTTTTAGAGAAACATTTTTACTAAAAAGCTGAAGCCTTCAAAGTGATTGTTTACTCTGATCTTTCACATACCTCCCTCCCTCTCTTTCTTTGTGCCTTCCATTACCTAAAAAGACAAACAAAATTGTATGAAAAAGACTCTACTTCTTTTGTCTTTCCAAGTCTAACAGAAAGCATGGCAGCGGAACACTGTAGAGGGGAGGTTGCCCCAGCTGGAGGGAGAGGGGTGAGCCCACTGTGCACACGCACTGCAATGACTTGAGGGAGGGAGACGTGTAGTGGACAAAGAGATTTCAAAATATGTTCTGAGGCCTGAGAAGGACATGGATTGGCACATCTGAGAAGAGACTTTTTACCTTAATTTGATGATAAGGCTAGTTTCAGTGACTAAGGAAAGCAGATTTCTGAAGAAAATGGAAAGTTTTCCAGAACACAGTGAAGACGTTCTCAAAGTTGATAGTAGAGTGTTAATATATCGATTATCAAATGATAAATGTTCTGGAACCTCAGGGAGCTACTAAAACAGAGTTTAGATAGCCATCATAATGTAGCATCTTTATGATTACCTCTCAGGCTCTTTTGATGTGGATTGCAACCCAAATTCTTATCTTCAGACTCCACCGCTCTTCCTAGGTGCCAATTTTCTAGCCCAGGGCTTCTCACATCAGTACCACTTTTGTCTTGGGTTAGACACCCATTTGCTGTGGGAAGCTGCCCTGTGAATGGGTGTTAACCTCATGTCTGGCTTCTACACACTAAATACTAGTAGTAGCTTTCTATAGTTAGAAGTTTCCAGACATTGCCATATATATCTTTGGTGTGGGGGAGGGGCAGACAAAATTACTATCCATTGAGAGCCCCTGCTCCAATCTTAGTGAACTACTGAGTTACTTTTGAATTAATGAATTATACAATAAAATATATTGGTGCTCAAACATACTTCCTAAATTACTCATTTGCTTTAGAAAATTGTCTCAAAACTCCACAATTTTAATGAATAAATTTGAAAGTAACAGGTTTCTTAAAAAAAAAAAACAGGAGAAATAAAATAATATGTTATAAATGCATTTAGATATTTTTTAAGATTATTAAATTCTTCAAAAATCACCTCTGCAGATAATTTTACTAAAAAGCATGACGCTCTTCGGACACGTTCATATCTGTTTAAGTTTCAACTTGAAATTCTCAGCTGCTCTCACACAGTTATCGATGGTTGGCACTATCAAACTGAATTGGTCCCCTAGGTATCTTTGTTTGCCAATAACAAGATATATGAGAATCAATGGAATCATGTTACATATGTGGAGTATATTAGAACTTCCTTGCAGGTATGGGAAAATATCAGACTTAATTTTTTCTGCAGCCATTTGAGAATAAGGTTATTCTTTGTAGTGTTCTGAAATTTAACAAACTGAAACAAGCATGTAAACACAGTGTCAAATTCATGTACATCATCGGTTGTCATTCTCTTGCTAATGGTAGAATCTGGTCATTCAGCCATTGCTAGCCTAACAGTACTTTAATGTTTAATCTTTTAATTAAACGGTATATACAAATGAAATGTTTCAATGCCCGAACAACAAACATTATGTTCTTGAAGGTACCACGGACGTAAAGGACAGAGAAATCCTCCTCTAGTGTCAGTAGATTGGCACTAGGAGTGTTTGTAGCCCATGTACTAGTACAGCTGTCTGCCTGGATAACCTTCCATGCGGTGGTTCAGTGAGCCAGGCACTTTTCATATTGTGTTTCTCCCTTTCACTCCATCATCAAGACCCCTTACATTCAGTTAATGAGTGGAAAAGAGAGTAAGAATCACTTGAGAGAGGTTTCTAAAGGCCTGGATTCACCATGCTCATGTTCCACAGTCAAAACTCAATCACATAGCAACCCCAAACTGTAAAAACGACTAGAAAATGTAGCGTCGTTCTGAGACTGGATGAAAACGGGGTTGGTAATCACGCAGCATTCACAGTCAAAGCACTCTGAACAAAAGTAGATATATACATAATTATGTGTCTTATGTGTGTATCTACTTTTCTACATATATAATCAGAACTGTCTCTGCAGATTTATCCTCATTGTGACCACCAATCTTTCCCCCTCATGTACTGACAATATTAACCTAGTCATGCTGTTTCTGTATTTCCTTGTTTCTGTGCGTCTTACCCTGCACTGATCTCTGTTGCTCTTTTCTTGCATCTTACACAAGACACAAGACTTCTTAGTGGCATTTCCTATAACAATTGTATTAGTTCGGTAAACAATCTCCTCTCTCACTTTAGACTTGCAGAGGAATTCACTGGATCTCAGTACCCACACAAGACTAGATGAGGAAACTTTGGGAAATGTACAAAGACAGCTGGGCCTCAAAAAACCATGGCGCCTCTGACTCCAAATCCACCAGGTTTCTGTCCCTAATTCCCATCTTTGCTTCTATCTGCGTGTCGGATGTACTCTGTCTCTACAGAACAGATTCCGAACATTGATTTTACATCTTGGAAAAAAAAAATCACTGGAGAGTAACTCTCAGTTTCGATTAAAAAATTCCACTTGGTTTTGTCACATGCCCAACTGTGGATCAGTCAGGGTTTCTGGGGGAATGTCACCTAGGATGATGGCAGCTTCTTTGGGAGTGAGAGATTTGTAAGTATGCGAAACAGTTTCCAGAGAGATGGGGTGGGAGGATGAAGTGAGATTGGGGGATGGGAAGTAAACCTTTGGTACTAGGAGGCAAAATAACACATCTACTTCTTCAGAAACTCAGATTCTCTCAGTGAAATTTTCAGTGCACTTACTATACTACAAAGATTTATCAAACTTACTGGAAACCTTCCCTTTTTTTTAATTAAACTGACTGACTGTCTTGCTTCTTTCCTCTTTCCTCCTTCTTATGGATCCTGACTTATTTCTAGCTTTCTTTTCATATTCTTAACAATTTAATCTCTCTGAACCTCTATGACAAAAACATAGTGCACTGCCCTTAAATATCACCTACCTTCGTATTCTCAGCATCCTTATCTGAGGCTGCATTCTCTCTTTGCCACATATTTCCTGAAAGTACAGTCTGGGCATGGCATCCTCACGCGTAAGCCTTGAAACTTTTTTTTATTGCAACCCAAATAAGAAATATTTTATAATCATGGCTTAATATAGACACAAATATATTAACACATATATGCTCATATAATGGAAACAAAAGTTTTGTGAAAATCTTTATTTGTGTGATGTACTCATATTTACTTTATATATTATTTGTAAAATACCGGCAGCAGACTACTGAATTTATTTCATGATGCTTGTCTCTAAGGTAGCTCACTCTGGGCATCTGACTTCTTAGAATATTGACTATCTGGGGTACACTGGCTAATGTCCTCCCTGGTCCCACTGGCTGTCTGCCAAGCATGCAGACCTGGCATTCCCTGATAACTACTCTGGGATGTGATCAAGTGGCGGTGGCACCACCAACTGTAGGACAAACTAGAACATTCCATATTCATGAATTGGAATGTTAAATTTCTTCATTATGCTCTATCTACACGGGGCTAATGACAATAGCCAAAATAGTAATAGTTCTGGAATGAAGAACTATTCTCTGAACCTATATTTCCTGTTTATAAAATAGGAGTAAAACGATACAAAATTTAACCATCTAAAAACCTAAAGCAATCTGTAGATTCAACACAATCCCTATCAAAATACCAATGACATATTTCACAGATTTATAACAAACATTTGAAAAATTTATATAGAACCATAAATAACCCTGAATAGCTACAGCACTTCTGAGAAAGAACAAAGTAGGAAGGATCACAATATCTGATATCAAACTGTATTATAAGGCATGTACTCAAAACATTCTGGTACTGGCATAAGAACAGACACATAGACCAATGGTACAGAAATAAACCCATGTCTCTATGGTTGATTAATATTTGTCAAAGAGGTAAGGAACAAAAAATGGAGCAAAAATAGCTTCTTCAATAAATGGGTGTTGAGAGATCTGGACAGGTACATGCAAAAAATTGAAACTAGACCACCAACTTATACCATACAACAAAATAAACTCAAGATGGATAAAAGACAAATATAAGTCATGACACCATGAAAGTCCTAGAGGAGACCATAGGCAGCAAAATTTCAAATATCCAACAAAGCAATATTTTCGCTGACATATCTTCTAGGACAAGGGGTATGAAGGAAAGAATAAACAAATGGAACTACATCAAATTAAAAGGCCTTTGCATGGCTAAAGAGACCATCCTCAAAATGAAAAGGGAACCAACCATATAGAAAACGTGTTTGCCAATGACACCTCGGACAAGGGTTTGATCTCCAAAACATGTAAAGAACATATACAATTCAACACCAGGAAGATAAAAAATCCAATTAAAAAACGGACAAAGGACCTGAACAGACACTTCTGCAAGGAGGACATACAGAGAGGCCAGAGACATATGAAAAGATGCTCAACATCACTAGCCATTAGATAGATGCAAATTAAAACCACAATGAGATGCCACTTCACAACAGTCAAATGACCATCATAGGCCCTGGCTGGTGTAGCTCAGTGGATTGCGCGCGGGCTGGGAACCAAAGGGTCCCAGTTCGATTCCCAGTCAGGGCACATGCCTGGGTTGCGGGCCAGGTCTCCAATGAGGGCCATGTGGGAGCAACCATACATTGCTGTTTCTCTCCCTCTCTTTCTTCCTCCCTTCCCCTCTCTCTAAAAAGAAATAAAATCTTTTAAAAAAATTAAAAAAGTGATCATCATAAACAAATCAACAAACAAGTGTTGGAGAGGATGCAGAGAAAAGGGAACCCTACTGCACTGTTGGTGGGAATGCAGACTGGTACAGCCACTGTGGAAAACAGCATGGGATTTCCTCAGAAAGCTAAAAATAGAACTGCCTTTTGACCCAGCAATTCCACTGCTGGGATTATATCCCAAGAACCCTGCAACACCAATCCAAAAGAGCCTACGTACCCCAATATTCATAGCAGCACAATTTACAAGAGCCAAGTGCAGGAAGCAACCTAAGCGCCCATCAGTAAATGAGTGGATCAAAAAATGATGGCGCATTTACACATTGGAATACTAAACAGAAGAGAGAAAGAAGGAGCTCCTACCCTTTGCAACAGCATGGATGGAACCGGAGAGCATTATGCTAACTGAAATAAGCCAGGAGGTGAGGGACAAATACCATATGATCTCACCTTTAACTGGAACATAATCAACAAAAGAAAAAAGCAAACAAAATATAACCAGAAACATAGAAATTAAGAACGATTTGACAGTAACCAGAGGGGAGGTGGGAGGGGATAATGAAAGGAAAGGTTTTCAGGAACTGCTATGAGGGACACATGGACAAAACCAGGGGGAAGGATGGAAGCGGGGTGGCAAAGTGGGTTTGGCTGGGGGAGGTGCTGGGGGGAAAATTCAGACAACTGTAATTGAACAACAATAGAATAATTATTTTAAAAATACAACAACAAAATCAACAACGACCTTATAAAATCAATTAAATATTTAATTCTGATTGGCCTATATAGTCCAGTGGCAATAAGTCACCAGAAATGCATTAATGCAAGTAAAATTATTGACTATGTCTATACAATCTTGGTATGCTCGAATCATTCATTCATTCTTTCTTTTATCAACTTGCACCTAGTGACAGGCAGTGTGACAGACACAAAGAATATATAAAAACATAGTAAGGTTATCCTAAATCACACATGCTGTGAGATCATGTCCTCCGTGGGACAGAATTTTCATCAGCTTTGTAACCTGCTGAATTCATAACAGTATTTCACACACAATAAAAACCTCTAAGATACATTTTTGAATAAGAAAAAAGAAGTTATTTTTTCCATTTGTATTTTTTCATGTTTTGACCATGATGCAAATGTATATAGAGAAAAATAAGGTGAAAGAAGCTGGTCAAAATCCTAATCCCATTCGGCTTGCCCACTCCCCGTAGACAGGGTTTTAATGTACTTTAACTCAAAGCAAAATTTTCTCACATAAAAACTTCAAATAAATCTCCAATGTGTTACTTAGATACTGCTTTTACTAATAGGTTTAAAGGGTAAGCTAAATTATAAATTGAAACAGCAGGCCTAAAATAGATATGAATTCCTTTGTGGTACTGGTCATCACACTTCACAAAGCTTATTCCATGAAGCGTTACTGGAATTATGCCAAGGTGAACCCCAGATGTTCAGGAACGTTCACTTTTCTGGGCAAAATTAAAATAGAAACCCCTCATTCTGGTAGCAGAATGCTGACAGTTGGCATGAAGCCTCTTAGAGACTAATGAGAAAGACGAGGGTGATAATACTACTTTGAGAGTCTATTTCATTATTCATCCCTCGCTCTCTGTGGAGGCTCTGCAAACATTAACTAATGCTCAAAAACATCCCTAGGAGCTAGTTTATCATTGATGTCTTTGTCTTATTAACGTGGAAATCGAGGCACAGGGAAAGATGAAATTATCTAGTCTAGTTATTTTAAAAAGATAACTGCAAAATGTATAAACCACAGTTTTATAAAGTCCAATCTCTTGGCAAAATCCTTATTACAGCAATAGAAATAAATGGAACAAAATCCTTTAGTAGCCAAAATCTTTTCAAGTGAAAAAATCACTAGGTTATATCAAAGACCTTTTAACCTGATAACAACCAGATTTTCTACAGGGGAAAAAAAGGGATTTGTTTCTTAGTTACTCTTAGTTACTTTAGTTGAAGTACAATAATAGAACATAGAAATTCCATCTTCTTGTATAATTTTCTAGGGAATTATTGGCATTGTAAAAAGTCCCCCCATATTATTTGTAAAACCATGTCTTATTCTCTAATTTGCTGTGCCATATTTCACCATGTTATCAAATAGTATTAAAACAACTTTAATAACATAATATCTTAAAATATTACTGTGCTATGGTTTAGATAGGTTTACCTTTTTTGGACTTTTAAGTTTGATCCTATTTAATAGGAATATTAGGAATAGTTATATATTTGTTAGAATATTAGTTAGAAATAGTTAGGAATATTGCAGGGATATTTAAATTCTTACAATGAGCATTTCTGTATATAAGTCTGTGCCCTAATCTCTATTTGTTATGTAGTGAATTTTTAGAATATAATTCTATGGGCATGATCAAAGGGTGGGGAAATTTTGAATACTCTTGCTACACTGCTAATTTTTCTTCCCAAAAGATAAAATCAATTTACTTTGCCACTAATAGCATGGTAGGGTCTACTTTAAGACACTTTCTCCAAACCAGAATATAAATATTTTTTCAAATAAATAGTTCATAATTTTACAGATAAAAGTTTGTATAGCACTGCTTAATATATGCTTAAGTATGAATATTTCAACTAATGTTTAATGCCTCCTTTACTTATTTCATATTTAGAGAACCATTCTATTAAGCCTAAATACAGCACTGAAATAAGTATATACTTTTGACAAAAGAAATGGATTATTTTTGTACCAATGTTAGCTAATAATACATAGATAATTATAACACAGAACATAACTTTTTAAAATTTTGATTTGCAAAATGTGTATACTACTTGTCAACGTCAAGTGTCTTCAAATATGAAGGTGGCGTTACTGCCTCCCCTTTGGTGATGTATCACGGCAGTACAAGAAATGTTCACTTAGGGCTCCAATGCCTCTATCTTTGAATGCTGGGTTTGTGATTCAGCAAACTGTCAGATTTTTACCAGATAATTAAAACTTTTTGTAATTCTCAGTGTTTAGCTGGCAAATGAATGTTATAATATCTGTCTCATAAGTATGTTGCCCTGAATAAGTGGGCAGTATGTGAAAAGGTTTCCAAGCATGTTTGTCACATGATAACTTCTCAATAAATATTAGATTTTTTCCTCTTGATCTGCATTTATTTAATTCCAATAAGACTTGGAGCATTTTTCCCAGTGGAGGCAATAAACTTTTCCCTGACATATGGAAGCTCTCTTGGCTAGTCTTTTGACATAAGATGTATACATCTACTTCTCAAAAACATCATACCGGATCCAAAAAAAAACAGTCCAATATAATCATTCTAGTGAATTTAAATTATGATTCTCAATCATCTATTAAAGGACACTGGTTGTCTCCACGTCTTGGTCACTGTGACTAATGCTGTAAGGAACATATGGGTGCACATGTCTTGTGAATACATGTTTTCAAATTCTTTGGGTAGACACCCAGAAGAGGGGTGGCTGGGTCATATTGTAACTCTATTGTAAATTTTTTGAGGAATCTCCATACAGTTTCCCATAGAGGCTGTACCCGTTCATTTCCACCAGCCGTGAATGAGGGTCCTTTCCCTCCACAACCTCTCCAACACTTGTTACCCTTCTCTTGTTGATAAAACCATCATAACAACTGTGAGATGGAAATGACAAAATAAAGAAGACGTGCTACATATATACAAGGGAATACTATTTAGCCATAAAAATATGAAATGCTGCCATTTGAGACAACAAGGATAAGCCTTGAGAATATCATGCTAAGTGAAATAAGTCAGACAAAAATAGTTAAGGATCATGCAATTTCCCCCATATGTGGAGTATAAAACTGGAAACACCAAATGAACAAACGAGAAAAACCAACAAAATTCATGCACAGACAACTGTGTGGTGGTTACCGCAGGGAAGAGGGTGGGGAAGTAATAGAGAATAAAGGAGTCAAGTGCACGGTGACAGAAAACGGTCTGACTCTGGGTGGTGGGCACACAGTGCAATGTGAAGATCATGTGTCACAGAATTGTACGCTTGAAACCTAGATGATCTTATTGACCGATATCACCCCAATCCATTTAATAAAAAGAAAAATAAATAATTAATAAAGCATTATTCCCCTTTCAGAAGATTTCCAATGTATGCCCCTATCTTCATCTTTCTAGGACCACAGCCCTCTTTTGGGTAAGTGATTCGATAAGAATTAAAAAATTAGTTTTACTATTTAATTAATTCCTAATACATTATTTTAATGTGGCATGTGACATACATTACACCCAGCACTAAAAACTTTTATCTGTAATTTCTTTTATAGTTATTCTGAGACTTTTTATACTTACAGATGTGACTCTGTATTTTAATAATCTGAAATTCCCTGTTGAAGGCTATGCCACAGGACTGTTAGTTGTACCATAATATTTATTTCTCAGAGTAGTATCAAAAGAGGTTGTAATTTGGCACATTGCACTCAGGAAAAAATGTATATACATAATTTCTCATCTTATTTTGTAGCTAGTGTAAGGGAGGAAAAAATTTTCCTTGATCCTCTTAGGGTCCCTGGCTAGGTCTGAAAATTAAACTAACAAAAACAGATTAACAGAAGAAAAGTGCATTTTATCAAATTTTTGCATGTACATGGCAGTCTTCACAACAGAATAAAGACCTGAAGAAGTGACTAGCGCAGAAAGCTTTTATGTCTTTCAGATGACGGAAAACTAAGTTTGTGAAAAATTGTCAAGACGAAGGGGTTTGGGCTAGGGTAACAAATGGTGAAGAAGTAACTAAGAAGATTAGGGTCGGTTTAAGGAGGTTTGCTTGCATCAGTTTCTTGGCCCCACATTCCCTGTCTCTGGTGATAAGAATGTCTTCCTTTTGGTACAATGATGGCACCTTTCATAGGGGAGTTTTATGGCTTGTTTCAGATAAAAATGAGGGGTCAGAGTGACCTTCCTGCTTTTGCATTTTAAATATTCCTTCAGCTTAAGATATCTAATATACCAAAGTACCATATTTTGGGGTAGCATGTCCTGAATTCCAACACTAGACACAGCCATTTGAGTAAGTGGTATATACGTTCAATGGGGTATAAGCAATCTTATGGCAGCTTTTGTAATATTTTTTTTTTAAGATTCTACTCGTGTATATTCTTTCTATCTTTTCTTTATCTTTTTCTTCCTGCCTGGAAAGGAAATATAAGTGTTGGTGCTGGATAAACCATTTTATTGTAGGTAATCATTAGGTTTAATATACTCTAATTTGGAGTTACCTGCAACTCACAACTGATGCTAATTCTAATATATCAAGTATCTGAAAAAAAGAATCTCATGAATATAATTATTATACATATTTTAAAAGCATTCTACATATATTGATTCTTTACTGTAAAACACAGTATTTAAATTGGATTTCATAACCATTTGTTGATGGCCATGTAACCAGGCTCTTACAGCCATTTGCTGATGGCTGCCTCAGTAACAGAAAAACAATCGTTCTGGTATATAAGGCAAATAATACCTTCTTCCCTGCATAATAACATTCTGTCACCTGTCCCCCCATTCTTCCAAAGTCCCTCTATTAGTTCCTCCTCACACGCTGTTCCAATAGATATGGAATCCTCTGTGTCTGTAACCCAATGACAGATACTGAATGGGAGAATTTGGATTAGTATTTACTGTATGTTCTATAGTCTTGAGAGAGCTTTGCAATCATTGTTTACTTAATACAGAAAAAACATATAAGTAAATATTATTATTTCACAACTGAATAAAATGTGAGGTTCAGTGCCTTGCCTAAGGCCACACAGTAAGAAGTAACAAAGTAAGTAGAGACTAGGATTTTAAGTTTTCTGGCCCTTTGTGTTTTCATTGCCCTGTTCTATTACAAAGCAACTATCTTCAGCTCTGGAGGAAGTTTAATTTTTACAGAACTTGAAATTATTCTTGAATATGAATTTTTAATATATTTTAGGCTTTTGAATTATCAATGGGGATTTTCCTTTGTTTTAGGGAACCAATATTGTATTCATATGTAGTTAAAAGTTTCCAATATTAACTGATACACATAATCTAAAATGAATTATTCATTCATTCAACAACAGTATTATAGATAATTAATAATGCCGTAAAATAGTTGTTGCTAAGACTAAAGAAGAGTCAGTAAGCCAAGGTCCCTACTTTTACCAATTTCTGTCATTAATTCACATGTTGTGTTAAGATGCATAAATATTAGTAAAATGTACATATTTCATGTACAAATTTAAGATTTCACAGAAATCATTAATTTATACAACCACAAAATATTCAGATAATCTTTAAAACTACCCTACTCAATCAATATGCTATGTTTATTCTTTATGTATAAAGGGGCTTTCAAATTTTAGTCACTATAGTTAAGTGACCAGTTTCAAGTGATAAAGACATTTGATTCATTCATAGTTACATCAGTTATACTGAGAAAAAATATTAAAATATTCTTTTACCAAATATAGACCTGTTCAAAAGAAACAACAGACCAAAAATAGAGTCATATGTGCTAAGCTCCAGGTCAGCAAACTCAAATTTAATAGCAGACCTAATTACAGTCTCAATTTCTTCCAGGTCAACCTGTAATTAACCTGGTCAGCACCAGGAAGATAACCTGCCCGGTAGGTTCCTTCCCTTCCTGCTAGGAAGGCAACCTTCCCTAAAACAATGCATTCTTTGCTGATTTTCTTTTCCTGGCCCCTTTTCATCTTTAAAAAGCTTTCTTTTTTGACAGCTTGGCAGAGGTCCTTTCTAGTTGCTAGATTAGATGCTGCCTGATTCATGAATCCTTTAATAAAGTCAATAACATCAATTTTTACTCAGTCAATTTTTGTTATTTAACGGGCCTAAGGTTTCAAGGGTGACACCTGAAGGGTTAAATGTTTGATTTAAGAAGAGATTCTTTAAACACAGCAAACATCTTTAATTCAAAGAGTGTTTTATATGACTATATATAAACACTAAACTTGTGTTCCTTGAAATTTAATATTTTCTTTGTGTGGGAAGAATTAATTCACTTTGGCTCTAAGATATAAAGGAGTGAATGTCACAGGAGGAAAAGCTTGAATTCTCATAATCCCTAAGAGGGGTTATTGTGGCAGATATTGGATAAGATACATTTCTAAAGGACCAATACCATTTAAGAAGAAAAAGTGGTACAGCCTAATGAATTTTGAGGCCCCTTATGCAATTAATGGTTTGAAGTGTTGTCTTCTGTTGTTTTTTCTTACTTGTTGTATTAACTTTGTTAAAATTATTTACTTGCTTTGCATTTAAATACATTTTTAAATGCTATCTTTCACACTTCAGTACAGCTAAACCTCACTATTTTAGAGAAACATTTGAGAATGATAGCAGCAATTTGTTTTATGGAATGAAAACCTCAGAAATATCAGGGATCATCTAATAGAGTGGGAGTCAGATTGCATTCCAAAGTCTTTGTGTTGGAAGCCCAAAAACTTTAAAGAAAGCATATGTTTCAGTTCTTTCTTTTAGCCCACAAATGCATGCTTTATCTTTTGTGATAAGTACAATAGACCTTCTATTTTTTAAAATTATGAATATATCTAGCATATTTCATATATATGCATATATATATAGCAATTTTCCCAGACATTCAGAATGTGAATATCTTACATTAAGATACTTGTTATTTCATTCCTTTTGAAGTCAGTAAGTACCTCAGCCTTATTTCCGTGTTACTGATAAGAAAATGGAGGCAGACAGGGTTCAGATGACACATCCACTTCAGCAGAGAAAACTAATGGCAGCTCTGGCATGAGAACGCAGAAGCTCCTGGCTCATCAGCTTAGAGTTTGCATACTTGTCTAAAATAAAAACGTCACCCAACGATCTGATTATAAATACTCCGCAGTGCTTCTCTCATCAGAAAATCTGAATTCTCTCTTAAAAAAAAGATAATCCCAAAACATTCAATTTCTCATTTTTGAAGAAGTTCCTAAAAATGAGAAATAGTCTGGTGTACTTGTGTGTAAATTCTAAGTGGAAAAGTTTCCAGGCAGTAAGTGCCTCAAAGAGCTAACTCAAATGTTACATGACATATTACTGTGAGTTTCAAGGGAGTTTGAGACTTGGATTGGACTTGGGAAAGATTCTAACATTCCATCTGGTTATAAACTTTTTTTATGTGGAGTTTTTCTTTATGTTTGTTTCCATGGAGATGTGTGTACTATAAAAAAAAAGAAAAGAATGAAAAATAAATCAGGGCTTTTATATTTAAATAGAAGGGTAATAAATGGTGCAATTTTAGAGAAAAAGACCTGGATGCCTAGAATGAGTTCATTAAAACTATGTAACTAGATAGCGATTTATTTTCTTCTATTATGAATGTAGTCAGTTCTGTTCATTTTTATTAAATATACTAGTAATTCATAAGACACTAAAATGGAGAGATTAGTACCTGAGACCTTCCAATGTTCTCAAATTTCATTTCTTCAGAGTAAGTTTGCGAGTAACTGAGCTAAATGAGATATAAATACTTCTCCCCAATCAGAGAAAATGGCTGATGAGATAACAGGAATAATTCTAGACCAATAATTTGAAGGAATTTATCCTCATTTCCACATGCAAAAAAAAAAAAAGATTTTGCATTGTGTTTTTCTCTTCCTTTAAATTACAGCCTACTGTAGAAGGACTGACTTTTCTTTTATTAAGTATACAGTGTCTTTTAAATTGGGACAATTTAAATCAAGTCATATGTACAAAAGACTGAAGGTTGGAAATGGGAGCAGGACAAGATTGATGCGTACAGTGTAGGGCAGGCAGGCAAAGGAAGTAGCTGTGTGGCAATAATACTCTTTAGTCTTGAATATGCCATCACTCACAATTTTGGTTTTTAAAACTAAAAAAAAACGAGAGTGAAAAAGAACATAAAGGGGGAAAATTGAGAAGGCTGGTGAAAATGGGCGTGGAAGGAATTGCTACAGCGTGATTTGAAATGCTCCAGTAGCTGTCCCTGTGACAACTCTCACCAGTCACTGCCCCTTGCACTAAGTAAAGGGCACGGAAGGTCTTTGCACGGAAGGTCCTCTCTGTGCACGGAAGGTCCTTGAACAGCATTTGCAAGAGAACAGAATTCAGCCTGTCTCACAGTCAAAGATTTTGGCTGATAAAGTAAATTCTCACAACACCCTATATGAGTCTTTAGAATATAGTGTTAGTACAGTTCCGTGTGTGTATGTGTGTAATACATTGTTCCTTAAGTAGCTGATTTACTCCAAAGAAGGTAAGAAAATATCCAGGATGCAGGAATGTAGATTGTGTATTTTAGAACTTAATTCCATCATACATTTTACCCTTTTCATATTAGTATTAAAATATTCATTTCTGCAGTAGTGTTGCACATGGCGACTTCCTGATTGTCTGCAGGGCAGTGGGCAGGGTGGGGGGTGGCAGTGGGCAGTGTCTCACCCTGCTTTACCCATAGCTCTCTTTAGAGTACTTTTATTTTTATTTTTTTTGCAATCAACACAGAAAAAAAATACAAAGGAATTATTATTAATCAGGTGTCTTCTCTGTGCACAAGGCTAGACTCATTATGTAAAGTAATCATCATGTTAAGATATTCAGAATAAAAACTAGATTCAAATTAAAATGTACATTTAAGTACATGCGTCCTATTAAAAGTAAGGTGAAATTGTACTATAATTTGTATGATATAATATCAAATGTCAAGCCAATCATTATTTTGTGGACCCAAAAGTAAGTGATATACTTATTTTATTTTAAACTTGTATATATTACCATTTTTACTGATCTTTTTTCCCCCCATTTTTCATATCAGGCAATTAAATGCATGTTCTGTCTTCTGGCAAGGTGAGTAAAAATTAAATATTCATTTAAATAATCTGCATGCTTATGTTCAACAATCCACATCTAAAATATTATTAATGTGTTAAATTATTAAACATAAATCACAGACTAAAACTTTTAGCTTGTAAAAGTCACCAAGGTAAGTCATGGCAATCTGTGTCATTTCGTTTTCTATTGCATAACTTGAATTTTTAAAAAGGCATGTAGAGTTCATTTACATAAAAATAGCTATACAAGAGTAATTGTTTCATTAAGCCAAATGAAACAACAAACTCTATTAATTTATCACAATAAAAACATTTCTATTAATTCTGTTAAGTTTTATTTTCCTCTTAATAAGGCTTATTTTTCTTGAAATTTAAATACCCATATATTAAACATATTTTCCTGTTGTAAATAAAGCTTGTGCAGATACATGTGCTCATTTACAAAGGGTAATACACATGTGTTGGAAATAATAAGAACAAAAGAAGCCACATGAGGAATCTGATCATGGATATTCCATTTAAAGCAACTCAAGTAGCATGATGATAGTATAAATCTAGACTTTCTAAATAACGAATTTTCAGTTATTTTATTATAAGTCCTGGAGATATTCATCACAAGCATGTTTCTAATAATTACAATGTTTAAAGAATTAAAATATTCATTGAATAATAAATATGTACCCTAAGACTCATTTGTGAATCTATTCACTTGTAGCCGAAGCCTGTGCCCCTATGAGCTGGCGTGATCTCCTCTGCAATATCTAACACAAACTACGGCACTTTAATAAATGATCGCATTTGAAAATGTAAATGCACTTCTCTCAAGGAAAGATCAAAGAGAACTCTTGTTTAATTCATGTTGTGAATATACTTTTCAGTTCAAACACTCTTTCAAGATGTTTTCCTGGTGAAATCCATATGTTACATAAACAAACATATAGGGAATGAGTGTGAAGAATGATGCAGAAGTTTTGCACTTTGCAAGTCCATGAATGAGAGTCGGGAATGCATGAGGAAACATAAGCCCATGTGACATGAAGCTCATTGTAATGAAAACCTCTCTTACACACCTCATTTGTACAATTCTACTGAGCAGCTTAAATTCCTCAACTGTCACTTATTGAAGTTCATACTGGACCAAAATACATTCCCTCTCCTCTCCCTCAGTTTCACTCCTGCTGAGTTTGTGTTCTGAAGGCCACTGATTGCTTCTGACAAGAAAGTAAAGCCCTGCAAACAGTACAGGAAGGGCTGATTGTCAGTGTCGCTAAATGTCTTCTATCAGAATGGTTGTGTAAAATGATCGATGTTCTGAAGGAGAATTCCTTCAGGCACACAACATTTTCTCAAAGTTTTAAAATGTATCTCCTTATTTAGATGACCGATTGCCCCTCGTTGACTTGAATTTTGTTGATTAATTGGTATGGAAAAACCAGGAGTAAAGCATATGTTTTTTTTTTTTTTTTAGTGTAAACTCACCCGAACAAACTACTCAAAGTCAGTATAAAATATAATCAACTATAAAGTGTGCTCTCCCTGAGAAAAAGGACAACAAAACTTTTGTAGATCAAAATGTGAAAAATACAATTACTTATTTATAGCTTGTTGGACGTATTCCCACCACTCATTTTATTTGTTTTCCACAACTTCAGGAACATTTTGAAACACTATCATTAAACCTACAATTTTCTTGCATCTCAGCTGTGCCCCAAACTTAAAAAACATTTTTAAAGTATCAAAAATTTCCATAGAAATTCCCCAAATATTAAATATTGGGTTTGACTGACCAGCTGAATCTTTGTTGATGTATTTGAAGACATTGTAATTCATTACTTTTATACAATGGATTCTTCTGCTATAAATTCATATTTCCTATTAAAATGAAACAACATTTTCACTGCCAAATATATTTTAGTCTCTAATTAGTAAAAGCTTATACAAATATAAATTATCATTATTAATACATTTTGATTATCCTTGCTGTACTTATGTACAGTATCTATGACTTGGTCAAAGTACATTTTAGGCTGGCTGGTGTAGCTCAGTGGATTGAGTGCGGTCTGGGAACCAGAGGGTCCCGGTTTGAGTCCCAGTTGGGGCACATGCCTGGGTTGTGGGACAGGTTCCCGGTGAGGGCTATGTGAGAGGCAACCATACGTTGTTCTTTCTCCCTCCCTTCTCCTCTCTCTGAAAATAAATAAATAAAATATTTTTTTTAAAAAGTACATTTTACATAATTTATTTCTATGATTTTTTTTCAGCTACCAAAGTCTACTTTTTTATACTTATTTCTAGTTTATTCTTCCTTACATTCAATACCAAATTCAGGCCATTCTATCCATTTGCACCCTTCAGATGTCTTTGACCATGTTTGTGCCTTAATTTATTTCTTTTCTACAACACCCTCAAACTAATAATTCTGGATGATCTAACATTAGCACACCTGAATCACAGAAAAATCTGCCTTTCTTCAAATGAAATGAACAATAGCTTCCACTGGTTGTATGCCGTTTACAAAAGGATATATTTGAAAGTTGGTAGAAAACATTTCAAGAATAGCCCAAGAATCCTATTTCTCTCATATTCTTGCTTGCCAATTATATCAGGCAATCTGAAAACCACCTTGTATTAGAACTGGAAATGGGGTACCACCACATTTTTTAAAAGATATATTTATTTATTTTTAGAGAGTGGACAAGGGAAGTAGAAAGAGGGGAATGGAGGGAGAAAAAAAGGAAAAGAAATATTGATGTAAGAGAGAAACATCAATGGGTTGCCTCCCATATGAGCCCCTACCATGGACTGAACCAGAAACTTAGGAATGTGCCCTGACTGGGAATCAAACCGGCCACCTTTACCTTTGTGGAATATAATGTCTAACCAACTGAGCCACAGTGGTCAGGGTACCACCATATTTTTTAAACACTGTCTACATGCATTTGGTATATGCTAGTTTCCTTGAGGCCTGTACAATTTCTTATTATTTAGTGTAAAATTAATGGATTATTTTATTTGGTATATTTAGGATGCCAAATACAAAAGAAAAGAAAACCGTTCCTGCATTTCAAATTATTTAACTAATGTATGTAATTCTAGAATTTTAAAAGTTACCTATATTTAAAAAAAGTTTTAAAGAATTCATAAAATAAAGCACTAAGTAGTGGATTTCTGATTTTAAGAATGTGTCATAAATCATTGATAGAAATTGTAAACCTGGCATTAAGATTGTATAGTTGTGATATTGTGAATACACACACACACACACACACGCACGCACACACACACACACACACACACACATGGTTTTTGCCCCAGTACCTGGCATAGAGCTAGGAGTTTAGGAAAATTTTTGGAATGTCCTCAATGATAGCAGGTGTACTAAAGGTGTATTTTGTTATTGATAATGAGCCCCACTGAACCTCACCTGACTTTTCATTAACAAGGTGACTGTGGGACATCTCCTAAGGACGAGAGATCATTGATAGGGGAACCAAAAATTAGAGGTCGGAACTTTCAGTTCAATTTCCTTCACCCCCTCCAAGGATGGGGCAGGGATTGGATATTGACTTAATCGCCAGTGACAAATGATTTACTCTGTATTGCATATTTAACGAAGCCTTCATAGAAATTCACAGGACAGACTGCAGGGAGCTCCATATTGGTGAACACTTGGAGATGCAGAGTGGCATGCCCTAGAGCAGAGGAGGCAAATACAAGGCCCGGGGGCCAAATCCGGGCCTCCAACTTGTTTTATCTGCCTGGCACCCTGTTTCTACCTGGCAGCAGCGCCGAGCTCTGGCTTAACTGTTAAGGAATAGTTACATTTATACAGTCCTAAAATTACATTCTGCCCTTTGAAGGCAACCACGAGGCTGATGGAGCCCCCAGTGAAAATGAGTTTGACACCCCTGTCCTGGAGGGTGCATATATTTCCCTTTGTGTGCCTTCCATCTGGTTGTTTCTGATGGAATTATCCCTTTTGAATTCAACCTTTTGAAATCTGGTGAGTAAACTGTTTTCCTGAGTTCTCTGAACAAGTCTAGAAAAATAATCGAATTTGAGGAAATGACTATGAGAAACCCCCATTTACATCCAGTCAGTCAGAAGCACGGGTAATAATCTGGATTTAAAGTTGGCGTCTAAAGTGGTGGGTGGGGGCAGTTTTGGGGAACTGAGCCCTTAACTTGTGGGATCTGATGCTAACTCTAGTTGGTGTCAGAATTGAGTTGAGGTATATGACACCCACTGGGTGTGACAGAATAACTTGGTGTGGGAAAACTCCCTACATATCTGGTCACAGAAATGTCAGGAGTGAAAAATTGAAAGAAAAGACACACAGGAGGATTACATAAATTATAGACCTAACATAAAACTTATATGGTTTATATATTCTACTTAAGTATCCAACTACTATTGAGTACAAGTGGTTGCTATGTATCGTGTTTTTTAATCACTCATGCAAAACCTATTATATGTTCTGACATATTTTGGATTTAAAAAAGTCATGATTGTCACACACTATACTAAGATAGAGCCAAAAATTTTTTATGCCAATAAATTAAGTAAGTTATATGAATTTTAAGAAGACAGTATCTTCATATATAACATTTCAAAAAAAGAGTATAAAAACTGAAAAGTAAATTATATAGTTGTAAAAATTATGTAAAATAAATATTTTATATATATATATATATATATATATATATATATATATATATATATATATATAATTGTGACGTATCCATCGTGTTAGTTTCAGTTTAAAAGTTAAAAATGATCTGACCATTATTATACTGGTTTAGTAACTGCTCTGATTGATTAATTCATTTATTCCTTTGTACACATACTGCATATTAAGTAAATCTTATTAGAGAATAGTATGCAAAAGTAACACTTTCCCTGAATTATTTACCATGTAGAGCCTCTACATTCTTCAGAATCTCTGTTTCTGAAAGTCCTTCAGAAATGGCTCCCAAACAATTCCTTTCAGCACCAATAGCCATGTTTTCCATTCTGTACCATCCCACCATCCCTTTAGAAATATTGCACACTCCAGAGGCTTCAGTTTTTCCCCTCCATCAGTGAACAATATGCTCAAATCCTAACACACACACACACACACACACACACACACACACACACTCGGTTATCTACCAAAATTTTCTTACCTTTAAAATATATTCAGAATCCATTCCCTTCTCACTACCTCAAATGGCTACAACTCTCAGGAGGGTCATCACCATGCCTTGCCTCCAAATCACTTGCTTCTAACTGACCTTCCTGTTGGAACCCCTTTTCCTCTTCATTTTCAACATTTCTGCCAGAGAGCTATCTATCATTGCTCTGCTGAATACCCTGCAAGACACTTACATGTAGAGAAAAAGCCAAATTCTATAATGGCTTAAGATCTATCTCTTCACCACTTCTCTTACTTCATCTCCACTGATTTCATCCTTCCTTACTCTGCACCAGCTGTTACCAGCTTTGGGGTTAGAAATTGAGAGAAAACACCAGAGAAATTTCCAGATGGATTTTGTTAAGCTTATTCTTGAGCACAAGGGAGGTAACACTGAGGAAAGGACAGTCTTTTTAACTGGCTCCAGGGCTGGCTCTGCCTGGCTGCTTTTATAAACTAAGAACGAGGTAGGCTGTGCAAAACAACAACAAAAACAAACAAACAAAAAAACCCAGGCTTTTTGAAAAAGGCAGACTTGTGCAATTTTCCATTTCAGGACAGGATGGCTTTTTTTTCCCAGCTGGGTAGCCTGTTGGTACCTGAGCTGGGGGCAAGATGGCCAATTGGTCATTACCACCACCCTACAAAGGTCAAGTAGTGGTCAAACCTTGATCAACTGTGAATGCAGGTCAGTAGTCTTAGCAGAAAGTTTGAAAGGAGATAAAATCATATATCTCTATGGTTTTTGAGTAGACAGTGAAAGTGTCATGTCATCAGTGAATGTTTTATGATACAGTCTTTTCTGTAAGTCAGTCCTCAACCCCCTCTTAGGTCCTCTGACCTGGGCCTTAGGAACAGAAAGCCACAAGTCTTACAGTTAACCCAGGCAAGAAGGAATGACAGTAGGTCAGCACAGGTGATTACGCTACTCACTCAGCTTTCCTTAATGCAGATTCAATCCAAATCTATAATAACCCAACAACAATAATAATCACAGAAACAATCAGCAATAACATCATACAAGAGAATTGAGGGAAAACAAACCTGAATCCCAAAAGTGCAAATCAGAGTCCCTGCCTGGGAGGAAGTGGTCAATATCTTGCAAGGCAGAATCCAAGGCACTTTGGAGTCAGCTAGAAAAGAGTTGATTGGAGTAGCATGGCATTGCTCTGTCCCTCTTGGCTGTCTCAGCAGTCAGTGGTCTACCTTAATGCTCCTGCTTTTATGTTCCTCTTGGTTGCAAAGTTGTGTTGTTCTTGAAATCTCTTGTAAATATGTTTTTCTCAGTCTCAATAAGCACATGATGTTTTCCTCGGTCCCTATAGGTACATACTGTTTATGTCAGCTCTGATAGGCACCTGTTGTTTAAGGTGCTCTACCATGCATGCTCAAAGGATTGCATCATTCCCAAGTCATCGCTCTATTGCACATGCTCTAAACATGGCTTCCCTCTTATTTTCTACAGATGGTGACATTTGGGGGGTCATCTTAGCCCAAGTTCTTCCCGAGCACCTGGTCTTAACTTGGCTTCATGTCCACCCAGTATTAGTATTTTCTGTCCCCAGACCCAAATCCCTACGCTGTCTCACAATGACACAGGCCTCCTCCCAGTTCCTCCAAAATCCCTTGTGTGCTGTAGTCCCTGGGCATTTGCACTGCTATTCCATCTCCCTGGAATCCTTTTTATCCAAATAACTTCTTGGATAATTCTTGTTCTGTCCTTAAGAAGAACAAGAATTATATAATACCTTCTCATATAACACCTGCTTTATGAACAAAATATTTAAAGTTGCAACCTTTTCTTACTCTTTTTCTTTTTCCAAAGTATATAACATCCTCTAACATTGTATATAATTGTATTCATTTACTTATTTTTCTATGGTTAAGTGCTATCTCATCCGCTAGAATTAAGTTGCCTATACCACATGTTCCCATTTCACTTTGTAGTTTCTTTGCTATATTAATTATGTGTAATATTATAATTGTCTAGTAGCATTTAACCTGCCCAACAAACTAATCACTGCAAAGGCAAGATCATGGATATTTGTAATTCCATGCAAATAATCAGAACCTTTAAAATTGTTAATAGTTGCATCTTAATATTAACACACTCTTTCCTTGTTAAGTAAATTCATAGTTAAATTTTGAATGTTATGTTAGTCTTAACATGATGCATTAAAAATCAAGGCTTAAAGAAAAAAGTGTCTGTTATTAAATAAATACATAGAGATTAAGATTTTGAATAAATGTGTGCCTGGAATAATTATTTATTTACTTATTCATTTATCTGTGGGTTTTTTTTTTATTTTACCTCCTGACACTAGACATGACTTTCCAGCTCTGCAATTCTCTTACACAATCTAATTAAATTCATTTCAGTTCTAACACTAATTACCTGGTGCTAGCATGGCTTCATCAGTTTACGGTTCATTCCCATAAGACCACACTCTCTTCCCATGCCAATAGCAAGTATCTGATTTCCTGTACTTCTGAATGACTAGCTATAAATCAAGGTTTGAATATTTGTTATTACAGTTCATAGAGTTCAGGAAGACCCCTTTCTTACGTTTATCAGTTTATCATAAAGTTTATCAAAGAACAGTCAGAGAAAAATGTACATATGGCAAAGTTCAGGGGGAACCCCAGAGAAAATGCTTTTGTTTCTGTATTCAGGTGACCCATCCTCCTGGAACAGAGATGCATTAGCCAATCTAGGAGCTCCCAAACCTCAACATTTAGGAATTTTTATGAAGGTTTCATTACATGGGCATAGTAGCTTACATCATTGGCTAATCTCTGGTCCCTCTTCCCTCCCCGGAGACTGGTGGGTGGGACTAAGAATTTGAAGTTTCTAATGAAGGCTTGGTTTTTCTGTTAACCATTCTCCATCCTGAAGATATGTAGAGATCTGGCAACAGTCACCTCCTTGGAATAAAAGACGGCCCGTCTCCCTTACAACTCAGGATATTATAAGGGTTTTAGGAGATATAGACCAGTAACTGAAGACCTAATATAGGTATGCATGTGTTTGTGTATGCATGTATGTATGTATGTGTATATGTATGTATTAGAACACAATGAGTTGTTTCTATTTCCATATGTATCCACAGTTTCAGCATTTCGCGGTGCTTAAACTTCTTAACTTAAGAAGACTGTAACACCTAAAATTTCTTCAATTTTTAAAAGTGAAAGCAATTATAGGAAAAGAAAATGCATTCAGAGGGGTTGTTTGTGCTTATAAGTTTGTTCATGTGGCCCTTCCCCAAGTGTAACCACCAAGGACTCTAGGAGCTGGCACATCTGAGTAACCCTGGTAACTAATCTTTTCACCATATCAAACTCTGAGCTAAAAACAAAAATGTCTCAGCTAATGATGACAACAGAGCATGGCAGGGTTAATGACCTCATACTTATTTTGCAGGCTAACCGAGAGTAATTAAATGTGGTTCCAGAACTAAATGAGGGAAGTCAGAGACTCTGTCCAACCTCACCTGATGGCCTCCAGTTAGGGTGAGAAAGTACCACAAAACGTGTTGTGCAGTGACAGTGCAAGCAAGGAACTTGAAAAAGAGGAAGGAAAATGCTGCACTCTTCCATGAAGATGGGGGAGAGAAGATATGGGAAAAGCCCTGAATCCCTCACCAAATGCCAATATCAAAAGGAAGTGAAAGGTTTACAATAGACGCTACAGCCAACGGTAGTATTGAGGAGAGTGGGCAAAGGACAACAGTTTCGGGGGTAATCACAGTGCAAGTCTTAAGTAACAAGAACCCAATAAGACAGAAAAGTACCCCCCACCCAACAGTAGACCCGCAGGTTGTAACCTGAAACCTTCATATCTAAAGCCACCCCAAGATGGAAGGTTTTTTCCAAAAAAGGGAGGAAGGGCAGGGAGGCAGGGGAAGGTGCTGGGAGAGAAGGTAGAGACCCCAGGCCATATAAATAGCAGCAAAGTGATTATTCAATGTGTCTTCTTACATTTAAGTAAGATATTCCTCACCAATTATGATTTAAAAATCAATTTAAATATATTTTCTTAATCCTGGAAGTTCAGCTAAGTGGACAGTGGTTACATGTGACAGAGTTGTTATAGTACAACTTACATATTTCAAATGAACATAACATTAGTCTCATTTATAGTACTTTAAGATAAATTGCTTCAAATGAGACTTTTCCCCCAGTACTTTAATGTCTATATGATGCATCTAGAATATTTACCACTTTAAGCTGGAGACAAGTTAAATCAAATAGAGGGAGAGGGGAGAGTCTGTGCTTTTTTTTTTTTCTTTTTGTTTAATTGCTACAACACTGTCCTTCAGGTGGCCAAGGGGTTTCTCATCTCTTTCCCAGATTATTAGGTGCTGAATATCTTGTAGAGCAACTTTGATGCTATATGAATTTTGCTTTTTGGACTGATAGGGCTCTTGATTTCTCTTCTTCATTAAAACTATTAACTCCATTCACATTAATTATTGTTATAAATCTTACAAAGGAGCTGCTACATATTCAGTTTTCACAATTTTTCATTGAAGGACCAATTGGCATCCCTGTGCATCTTGTGTCATGTCTGTCTAGACCTCAGCTAACCTTACCATCTCCTCTTGTTTTCTGGCTTTCTTTAGATTCTTCCAGTATGAGGGGTTTTACTCGCAATCCCAGAGTGGCTGCCAATTTGAGTTGGTCTTCAAAGGCCAGTGTTGAAGCCTATATCCATGGACTGAATAATGAGTTTGTGACCACCTAAAGCACTTGGCTTAACCTTTTCCTCAGGTTTAATGGTACTTAGATTGACCAATCACATATTACATGTCAAGTTTTCACATTATATCTCACTACCTACTGACACGAAGATGTCAAACAACAAATAAACATCTTCAGAGGTGAAAATTTTCAACAGTCCTTCTACTCCCCTGCTTTAAAACATGGGCCTTGCATCGATTTTGTACTTTCTCCAGGAAGTTTCAGAGAATGATTATTCCCATAAAATGAGTCATTAAAAGGCATGTAGCCATAATTAATTACATAAGTGTCAACTTTAGACTGACTATGATGAGGCATTTTATAAAGATTGTTTGTAGCCATAAAAATATTAATGCTTCTAAGTATGTGGTGAGGATGAAGAAAACTCAGTTCTTGCTAGTAAAACAAGGAACCTTCATTTAATTAAATTTAATTAAATTTATTGCACTTAAAAATTCCTAATATATCACATTTGAAATCCCCACTGAAAATTCTGTTTGGTCATTATTAAATGTTCACACATTTAAACGAATACTAACATTATTTTGTCTCATTACAATTAAACTCTTTTTCCAAAAGAAATGATATAAACTCATGTTCCTCAATAAAAATTATTGTAGTGGGACTGTGACTGTGGTAAGTAATATCCTGTGAATCTTAAATTGCCTGTGATGCCACATTTTCCAGAGTTCCTGGAAATTAAAATAAGTACATTTGCCTAGGTATGCATTGATTTTTGGCCCAAGACAACAATCATTTGGTTCATTTATATTTCTTTTATATACTGTGACCTCGATTTCTACATGGATCTCTCATCCACAGCCTTCCACCCTGTGCAGCCATGCGCTCAATTTAAAGCATGAATTCTTAGGTTATTATCAAGAAGGGAAGTTAAGTCATAGTTTCCACGTAGAGGAAAATAAGAGCAGGGACTTCTTTTCTTTGTTTTTTAAATTGAAGTGCAAACATCCTAAATGTAAAGCCCCATCATCACAAAATGAACAAACTCAGGAAACTACCGACAAGATCAAGAACTAAAACGTAACCTGTGCCCCAGAAAATCACTCGTGACCCTTCCTCACTACTGTCCCAGTCCTCCTTCCAAAAAGCAACCAATATCATTCTGCGATGCCGTAGAGCAGTTTTCAACTTTATATAAATGAAAGTGCATGATGTGTTTATGTGTGTGTTTAAAGACTCAAACTTTAGAGTGATTTTAAATTCATAATAAAATCAAGAAGAAAATACAAAGGTTTCAATGTGCTCCCTGAGCCTAGACATGCATGCCCTCCCCCTTTCAACGTTCTTCATGAGAGGGGAACATTTCTTAGAATCAGTTCACCCATATTGACAAGCCATCACCACCTAGAATCCATAGTTTACCTTGCAGTTCACTCTGGGTGCATGGACAAGTGCATAATAACAGGTATCTACATTATAGTATTGTACCAACCATTTTTACTGTCTTAAAAATCCTTTGTGCTCCATCCATTCCTCATTTCTTATATCCTAACCACCACCAACTCCAGTGACCACTGATCTTTTACCATCTCCTCAATTTTGCTTTTTCCAGAATATCATATAGTTGGATTTATACGGTATGTAGTCTTTGAAGATTATTTTCTTTCTCTCAGTAATACGTATTTAAGTTTTCTTATAGCTTTTGAGTGCTGATATCATTGTCTGAATGTAATAAGAGTTTATTTTCCATTCACCTACAGAAGGACATCTTGGTTGCTTCCAAGTGTATGCAATTATGAATAAAGCTGCTATTCACATCGGTGTTAAGGTCATAGTATTGACATGAGTTTCCAACTTCTTTGAATAAATACCAAAGTGTATGGCTGCTGGGTTGTATGATAAGGCTTTGTTCAGTTTTGTAAGCAATCTGTTAAACTGTTTTCCAAAGTGACTGTACCACTTTGCATTTCATCCAGAAATGTGTAAGAGTTCTTCTTGTTCCGTATCTTCACTAGAATTTGAAGTGTTCTGAATTTTGGCTATTCTAACTGGTATGTAGTGGTATTTCAGTGTTGTTTTAATTTATACTTCCCTGAAAATATATGATGCAGAGAATCTTTTTATATGCTTAGTTGCTATCCATATATCTTCTTTGGTGAGCTGTCAGTTAAGGTCTTTGGCCCATTTCTTAATTGGGTTGATTTCTTAATATTGAGTCCTGTCCTGGCTAATGTGGCTCAGAGGGTTGAGCATCGGCCTGTGATCTGAAAGGTTGCCAGTTTGATCCCAGTCAGGGTACATGCCTAGGTTGAAGGCCAAGTCCCGAGTTTGAGGTATGCAAGAAGCAGCCTATAGATGTTCATTATGCCCTGGCTGGTGTAACTCAGTGGAAGTTCATCAATGTTTCCCTCCCTTTTTCTCCTTCCCTTCCCTTCTCTCTGAAAAAATAAATAAAATATATTTAAAAATATTAAATCCTCCATATTTTATATAAGAGTTCTCTATTAGATTGTCTTTTGAAAACACTTTATCCCAATCCGTGGCTTCTTTGTCATTCTTTAGATGCCATCTTTTGAAAAAGAGTTTCAAATTTTAATTAGTCTACCTTATCAGTTTTTTATTTTGTGGATCATGACTTTACTTTTGCAACTAAAAAGTCATTACCACTGTCAAGTTCATCTAGGTTTTCTCCTATTTTATTTTCTAGGAGATTTCAAGTTTTGCATTTTCCATTTAGGTCTATAATCTACTTTGAGTAATTTTTTTAAGGTTGTAAAGTCTGGATTCATATTTTTTTCATGTGGCTGTCCAGTTGTTCCAGAACCATTTGGTGAGAAGACTCTCTTTGCTCCATTTTATTGCCTTTACTCTTTGGGCAGAGACTGCATTTACAGTGTTCTCGTTCTAAGCTCTCTACACAGTTACATTGATCTGTCTAGTCTTTCACCAACACTACACTGTTTTGATGATTGTAGTTTTATAGTGTCTTGACATGGAGTACTGTCAGTTCTCCAACTTTGTGTTTCTCCTTTATGTTGTGCTGACTATTCTGTGTTTTTACCTCTTCATATAAACCTTTGAATCATTTTGAAAATATCCACAAAGTAACTTTCTGGAATTTTTACTGGGATTTGATTGAATCAATAAACCAACTTGGGAAGAAATGACACTGATAATATTCAGTCTTTTATGCAAGAATATGGAAGATGGCTCTATTAAGTTAGTTCTCTGATTTTTTTCATAAGAGTTTGGTAGTTTTCCTCATATAGATCCTGTACAAATTTTGTTAAATTTATACCTAGGTATTTCATTTTGTAGTGGTGCTAATGTAATGTTATTTATATTAAATTTTATTTTTATATTTTATCTTTATTGTATTTTTTACATTACTTTTTTGTCCATTTATACCCCCTCCCCCAGCAATTGCCACATTGTTGTCCATGTCCATGAGTTCCTAACTACCCCCAAGCTACTAGCTATCAACTGTTTTCCATCTATGAATCTGTCCCCATTCTCCTGTTAGTTGAGTTTGTTCATTAGATTCCATATATGAGTGAAATCATATGGTAATTGTTTTTCTCTGACTGGCTTATTTCACTTAGCATAGTGTTATTTAGGTCCATCCATGCCATTGCAAAGGGTAAAATTTTCTTCTTTTTTACAGCCAACTAGTATTCCATTCTGTAAATGTACTGTAGTTGTTTTATCCACTTATCTACTGATGGGCACTTGGGCTGCTTTCATTCTTGGCAACTATAAATAACGCTGAGATGATCACAGGGGTATTTATGTTCTTTCAAATTGGTGTTTTGGATTTCTTCAGACATATTCCTGAATGGGATTGTTTTATTAATTTTCCTTTCTGTCAGTTTAATATGAGCATATAAAAATACATTTGATTTCTGGATATTAATTTTGCATCCTGCTATTTTATTGAATTCATTTATTAGTTCTCTAGTTTCTTGGTGGAGTCTTTAGGGTTTTCTATGTATAGTACCATGTCATCCACAAATAAAGACAGTTTTACATCTTCCTTTCCAATTTGGATAACTTTTATTTCTTCTTCTGGTCTGATTGCTGTGGCCTGGACATCCAGTATTATGTAGAATAAGAGAGGTGAAAGTGGACATCCCTGTCTTGTTCTCAATCTTAAGGGGAAACACTTATAGTTTTTGTTCCTTAAGTATGAGGCTGGCAATGGGTTTGTCATATATGGCCTTTATTATGTTTCATTATTTCCTTCTAATCCCACTTTTTTGAGAGGTTTTTATCATAAATTGGTGCTGGATTTTATCAAATGCATTTTCTGCATCTACTGATATTATCGTATGGTTTTCATCCTTCATTTTGTGTATATCATGTATCACATTTATTGGTTCATGAATATTGTAGCAATCCCACTTGATCATATTGTATGATCTTTATGATGTATTGCTATATTCAGTTTGCTAATATTTTGTTGAGAATTTTAACATCTATGTTCATCAGGGATATTGGTTTATAATTTTCTTTCTTTGTAATGCCTTTATCTAGTTTTGAAATTAAGAAAATGCTGGCTTTGTAAAATCCTTCTGAATTTTTAGAAATAGTTTGAGGAGAGATGTTAGTTTTCAGAATGTTTAGTACAATTTACCCCTTTAAACATCCAGTCCAGAGTTCTTGTTTGTTGGAAGTTTTTTTGATTACTGCTTCAGTTTCACTAGATGTAATTTGTCTGTTCAGATTCTCTGATTCTTTCTGATTTAATTTTGGAAAATTGTATGTTTCTAGGAATTTATTAATTTCATTCAGGTATTATTAACAACTATATGCCAATTTTTTGGCATATAGTTGTTAATAATATTTTCTTACAATCCTTTGTATTTCTTTGTTGTCAGTTGTTATTTCTCTGAATTTTTTCTTTAATTTGGTTCCTCTCCCTTTTTTTCTTCTTGAGTCTTGTTAAAGGTTTGCCAATCTTGTTTATCTTTTTAAAGAACCAGCTCTTAGATTCATTGATCTTTTAAAAATCTTCTTTAAGACTCTATTTCATTTATTTCTTCTCTTTATCTGTATTAGTTCCATTTTTCTACTCACTTTAGGCTTTGTTTGTTGGTCTTTTTCAAGTTTGTTTAAGTGTAAAGTTACAATGTTTATTTGAGCTTTTTCTTATTTCTTGAAATAGGTCTGTAACGCTATGAATTTCCCCCTTAGGATTGCTTTCCCAGTGTCCCACAGATTTTGGATTGTTGTGTCCTCATTTTCATTTGTTTCCAGTTCTCTTTAGATTTCTTCCTTTATCTCATCATTGACCCATTCATTGTTTAACAACATGTTATTTAGCTTCCAGGTCTTTGTGTATTTTTTGGTGTTCTTCTGTGATTGATTTCTAGTTTCATAGCATTGTGGTCAGATAAAATACTTGATATGATTTTGATCTTCTTAAATTTATTGAGACTGTTTTGTGTTCTGACATGTGGTCTATCCTAGAAAATGTTCCATGTGCACATGAAAAGTATGTATATTCTGCTATGGGGGATGAAATTCTCTGAAGATATCAATTAAATCAATTTGATATAGTGTTTTGTTAAGACTTCTGTCTCCTTATTGATTTTCTGTCCGGAAAGTCTAGCTATTAAAGTCAATGGGGTGTTAAAATACCCTACTATGACTGTATTTCTGTCAATCTCTCCCTTTATGTCCATCAAGATTTGCTTTACATATTTAGGTGCTCCTATGTTGGGTGCATAAATGTTACTGGGGTTATATCCTCTAGATGGGTTGTTTCCTTTATCATTATGTAGTGTCCTTCTTTATCACTTACTATAGCCTTAGTTTTAAAGTCTATTCTGTCGGATGTAAGTATTGCTATCCCAGCTTTTTTCCCCCTTCCATTTGCATGAAATATCTTCTTCCATCCATTTCCTTTTAGTCTGTGTGTATCTTTCAGTCTAAGGTAGGTCTTGTTTACTTATCCATTCAGCTACCTTATGTCTTTTAGTTGGAGCATTTAAGCAATTTACATTTACAATGATTATTGATAGATACATATTTATTGCCATTTATTTTTTAACTATTTTCCTCTGTTTATTTTTCTTTTTCTTCTACTTCTTAAAGCAAGCCCTTTAACATTGTTGCAGTACTGATTTGGTGTTAACAAACTCCTTTAGCTTTTCCTTGTCTGGGGAGCTCTTTATTTCTCCTAAAATTTTAAATGATAGCTGTGCTCGGTAAAATAGTCTTGGTTGTAGGCCCTTGCTTTTAATTAATTACCTTGAGCATTTCATGCCAATCCCTTCTGGCCTGAAATGTTTCTGTTGAGAAATTAGATGACAGTCTAGTTAGAGGTCCCTTATAGGTAACTACCTGATTTTCTCTTGTGGCTTTTAGGATTCTCTTCTTGTCTTTAAACTTTGCCATTTTAATTATGCTGTGTCTTGGTATGGGCCTCTTTGGGTCCATTTTGTTTGAGACGGTGTTTCATGGACTAGTGTGACTTCCCTTCACCAGATAAGGGAAGTGTTTGGTTATTATTTCTTCAAATAGATTCTAGATATCTTGCTTGCTCTCTTCTCCTTCTGTTATTCCCATGATTCAGATGCTGTTATGCTTCATGTTGTCCAAATTTGTATTAAGCTCGCCTCATTTTTTTTAATTATTTTTTTCTTTTTGCTCTCTGCTTGGGTGTTTTTTTCTACTTTATCTTCCAAGTCACTTCTCCGATTCTCTTCTTCACTTAATCTACTGTTAATTCTTCCAGTGTCTTATTTATTTCAGGTATTGAATTATTTATTTCTGATTGGTCCTTTTTTATGGTTTCTATGTCATTTTTAACGCTTTTGAGTATCCTTGTAATCATTACTCTAAACTTTCTGTCTGATAAATTGCTTACCTGCATTTCATCTAGTTCTTCATCTGGAGAATTCCTTTGTTCTTTATTTGGAGTCTGTTTCTTTGTTTTCCCATGTTGGCTGCTTCACTGTATTTGTTCCTATATATTTGGTAGATTTGCAAAGACTCTGGTGCAGACCTATGTCAGACGCTGTGACTGGCCCAGGGCAACCTGTTTAGAGCTTATTGGCAATCCACAGCCTGTAGGTCCCTCTGCTGGCCCTGTTTGTGTGCAGAAAGAACCAGGCTGTGCACCAAGGCCAGCTTTTATCAGCACTGGCCCTGGGGGAGGGTCAGCTAAAGTCTCAGAGCTCAGGGAGATATGCCTTGGCGGTTAGGCTTAATCATTGGAATAACCTCCAACTGTACTCAGCAGTTTGGCTTAAGCTCCACAGGGTGGGGCAAGAGGGATTCCTGTGCATGAGGTTATTGCTTTCCTTTAGGTTGATTCTACTTAGAAGTGAGTGCTCTGCCTGAGAAAGATGGCTTCTACCATTTAGGGATTGACTCAGCACAGGGATCCTGGCAGCTATTCCTTCAGTTCCCTCCCCTAATCCACCAAAGCCGGACTCTCTCATGAATCTCTAGTCTACTCTGCCCTCTCTTTGCAAGAGCCTAGGGTAAGTAAATGAAACAAAATTTTGAATGTTGTTCCTTTTAAGGCTGTCTGCATCTCAAGCTGTCTCTCCCTGGCTGACAGAAACCCTGCTGCTTTTCACAGCTGGATATTATCTCTGGTGCTGTAGGCTGAGGAGCCTGGCTTGGCATTTAGACCCCACACTTCTCAGGAGCAACTCCCAAGCTGCTGAAATGCCCCTCCAGCACTTCAACTGCCACCTGTCATAGCCCAGCCAGCCCTCTTGCGCCTCCGCACTCCCTACTAGTTTTGATATGGTGAAGTGGTTTCTTCCTTAAGTCCTTGGTTATAAGGCTCCTATCTAGCTAGTGTTCACTTGGTTATTCAGGGTAATTTTTCTTTAATTTAGGTGTACTTTCATTTGGTCCTGGGAGGAGTAGCTTCCACTTACTTCTCCACCATCTTGGGTTCTCCTTGATTTCTAATATTAGTAATTTGTAAACTTCTCTCTTTTTCTTTCTTAGTTAGCCTTGCTAGAGGTTTACGATTTCAGTTGATTTTTTTTTTCAAAGAAACATCTTTTGGTTTCACTGATGGTATACATATGAACATCCTTTATAATTCAACTGGAATATAATGCCATTTTTATGGTCATAATAATGTTTGTTTATCTGGTAAAGAAAATAATTTCTCTACATGAATTTTTCTTGTTTTTTTCTTTTTCTTATTATTGTTCAAGTACAGTTGTCTCCATTTCCCCCCACTACTCCCCCCCACCCAGCCATCCCCACTTCCCACCTTTGACCCTACACCTCCTTTCTTGTTTTCTAATATATGCATTTAATGCTATAATTTTTCCTTCAAGCACTGTTTTTAACACATCTTACAAATTATGCTAAATTGTATTTCCATTCAATTTAGATCAGACTATTTTTAAATTTCTAAACATAGCGCCTACAGTGATCTTTGTAAAACATGAAAATTTAATCCTATAATTGTATTCTTTTAAACACTTTGATGATTTCTTATTGCTCCAATGATAAAGTCCAAAGTTCTTATCATCACCTGCAAGACATAGGATCTTGTCTTTTTAAATCACTCACCCTGGCCAAGTAGCTCCCTTGATTAGAGCATCATCCTGATATGCCAAGGTTGTGGGTTCCATCCCTGGCAGGGCACATACTAGAATTAACCTGTGAATGCATAAATGTGTGGAACAATAAATTGGTGTTCTTCTCTGTCTATACCTTCTTCTCTCTCTCTCAAATCAATAATAAAAATAAAATTATAAATAAATAATTTATATTTATGCAATATATACTCATGATAATTGTAGTATACAATGTAAAACTCAACTAGAGATCCTCATTTATCCAGATTTATTCATCTATGTAACTAATGATATATACCAAACACTGGTAGTTTCACATATATTTTCTCATTTAATTTCCACAAAAAGTATTGGAAATATGTACTTTTATTTTTACATGTAAGAAAAGTGAGACTCGGAGAGGCTAAGAAACTCACTTGAAATCAGACAACTGAAATAAAGGAGGCAAAAATAAAATAAATATGTTGTTCTTCAAAATCTATTCTCCTTTTTCCCCCCAAAGATTTCTGTAGATGTAGTGTAATTACAAATAATGATGCAAGCAGATTGAAGAAGATTAGAATTTGTCACAATTCTTGGGTTTCACCGAAGATTACCTTCACCAGGATAAATTATACCTTCCTTAAGTATTTCAAGCAGAGATTACTAGCAAATCTACATTTGCTATTAAAATTTCGCCACATTGCATATAAATATTTGACAATGACTTACTCTCAGTGGGCATTCTGCATTCTTACATAATATTGTCGTCACTGTGCACCTTTGCACGGAGGTACAGGCTCTTAGATAATCATTTAGAGCCAGGTTTCTCTATTTCTAGTAGGTCTCATTATTTCCACTATTGCAAGATAACAGAATTAGCTGAGCATATAACTGCCCACTTGGGAATAGATTTTTCCAGCTTCCCTTGTAGCTTCTGGTAGTTTCACTAAATTCTCATTCATGGTATGTGAGCATTTTAATATATGCAACTTTCATGAGATTTGCTTAAAAATAAATTATTTTTCCTGGATTTATTTCCTTCTTACCACAAACCAGCATATGGATACTGCAAGCAATCTAGATTTAACCATGTATTCAAAATCAACACACAAGGGATCATACAGAAAAATACAATTAGCCTCAGCCACTTCATGACATTATTTAGTAGTACTTGCTACCCCAAGCCTGGATAGGCCAGATAGTACTTAAAAAGGACATAAACTTTTGTTTCATTTACTTTGTTAAATTAGTTTAGCCTTTACCTTTTCACATTTCCAAAACGTCAAATTCAGGGCTATCTCATTGTGCCTCATGGAGTCTCTGTCATATATAATGCATTTGTTCACAAATTGTTTTGTGTAATCTTCCTTCCCTAAACATACATTTTTAAATGTATTTTTCACATGGTGGTACTCAATATATATTTGCTGATTTATTTATTTTCATATTTATAGAACTACTGTGGAAAGTAGTTTATCACCTAGTAAAATTATTTAAAGACAGAGTTCGAATAAATCACTGAACATTAAACTGTTGGTTAGCAATGTCTAGAGCATTGATGATACTTTGGCCTTTCTCTCTCCATTTCCCAAGACATATACAGGTTGTCTCATTTTTTTTTTTAATCATTTGATTTATGGTGATAATGCATCACTTAAAAATGCCTGCCTAAGTATCAAAATTCAGTGACAGATTTCAGATCTGCAATTCCAGTAAATTCTTAGTATTAAGACTTCCCTTGTATTAGAGAGTCTCTGATAGTTTCAATTTCCTTAGCTTATTGCCAATCATAGAATTATGCTTACTTTCTAAAGCCTTTATTAATAAATTGAATATTTATGTACATATCAAATATATGTCAGCACTAGTCCAATAGAAATATAATACAGGCTCCTATGTGATTTTATTTTTTCCAATAACTACAGTAAAAATAATTTAAAGAATATTTGCAAGAATATTTGCAAGAATTTGAAAATATCCAGTACTCAACAAGGTGAAATTCTCAAGTTCTGGTAGTACATTAAAACTCTCCAAGTATACAGCAAAATAATTTAAAAAACAACCCATACTGAAGAAATAAATCAATCAATAGAAACTCAGACACAGGTATCATTATTAGAACTAACAGAAAAGGCCCTGACTGGTATAGCTCAGTGGATTGATCACCGGCCTGTGAACTAAAGGGTTGCCAGTTTGATTCCCAGTTAGGTCACATGCCTGGGTTGCAGGCCAGGTCCCTAGAAGGGGGCGTGTGAGAGGCAACCACACATTGATGTTTCTCTCCCTCTCTTTCTCCCTCCCTTTCCCTCTGTCTAAAAATAGATAAATAAAGTATTAAAAAAAGAATTAGTGGAAAAGAACATTAAAATAGTTATTATATTTGTATTCCACATATTCAGAAAGTTAAGAGACACAGAAGATATAAGAGACCCAAACTAAAATTTTAGCATTGAAAAATACGGTGGCTGAAATAGATAAATTACCTATCAATTACATATAACTTGTCCTGTGATGAATACTCACAGCATATTAGACATCACAGAAGAAATTATACTGACCTTGAGACACAGCAAATAGATAGTATTCGTAAAGAAATAAAGAGAAGGGAATTTTAAAAAATTAAAAATGTATCATTGAGTTGTGGGGCAACTTAAAGTACTTCAGTATATGTGTAATTATATTTCTAAAAAGACAGTGGAGAAGGAGTCAGATAATTATTTGAAAAAATAATGCCTGTATTTTCCCAAATTTGATAAATATTGTACTTTGCAAATTAAAAATGTTTAATAAACCCAAGTACAACAAACATGAAGAAACTATACAGGGCACAGACTATTCAAATTGACAATAACTAAGAGAATTTTTTAAAAGTATCTAGAAAAAAAATACATTTATACAGAGAACAAAATTAGAATGATAGCAAATTTGATTTCAGAAAATGCAAGCCAGAAGACAGTAGTGCAGCATCTGTAAATACTGTACAAAAACTGTCAATCTACATTTTGATACTCAACAATAGTGTATTTCTAAAACAAAAGCAAAATAAAGACAGTTTAGACATACAAAGTCTGGAATACTTTATCACCAGCAGACCTACACCATCGGAAATGCTAAATAAATTTAACTGGGCAGCAGAAAATGACCCCAAAGGGATATCTGAATTGACAAAGCATTAGAATAATATTTATAATGGTTAGTATAAAAGTCTTTTCTTAGTTTTTATAATATCCTTATAGAATCATTTATTATTTATAGCAAAACTATTTTCATTGTATCTGCAGTTTTAAACATATGCAAAAGTATAATACCTGACAGCAATAACACAAAATTTGGGAGGGAGAGATGAAAATATGAGGGAGACCCACAATCATTACAGTCAAATGTGTGCGCTCATTTCTCAGTGGTTAGGAACAAGGACTTTGGACTCAAACAATCGTGAATTTAAATCTCATCTCTACCACCTAATAGACATGTGAACTTTAAAAAAAAATATGTTATTAAATTATGATGTGCCTTGCTTCAGATAATATCTATCACAATGCTTTAAAGTTTATTTATAAATAACCTTCAGTTAAAATATATGTAAAGTGGTACCGAAAATTCTAAGTAGTTAAGATATTTAAATTCTGTATTGATATACAAATGTAAACTGTGTGGTAATGTCTTTTTTTTAATTTTTATGGACAGCTTACAATTCAATAAATACAACAGAATCAATTGTTACATGAGTAAGAAGTAAACTTAATATTGGGAATGCGGGGTTTTTTTTTGTTTGTTTGTTTTATTGTTGTTCAAGTACAGTTGTTTCCATTTTCCCTGTCCACTCTCCCCGACTCTAGCCATCCCCACCTCTCACCCCTAATCTGTGCTATCCCCCCACCTTGGTTTTGTCCATGTGTCCTTTACAGATGTTTTAGTATAACTCTTCAGTACCCCCTAGGTAATCTTTGTTTCTTCTCTTAGGAAATTAGTACTATGTTGATATAACGTGTAGATGAGACTTCAAAAAATCACTTCTTCAGGGTTTAGCTTTTGCTACAGAGTTCTCACAGTGAAAGAACAGGGACACAGCTAAAGTATTTTAGTTTTATCAAGCACGTTTTCCTCTTCTAGGGTATATAGGTATTTGAGGTAGGAGAAGGGAAAGGCATGAAAAAATAAGTAAAACAGGCTCAGATTAAGGTTTATATTAATACTTACAAGGACTTTTCTTTTTTTTTTTTTTAACTACACAAAAACTCGCTTCTGAATCTTGACCACAGTGCTGCATTCTATTTTTATTTATGAGGACCTTTTTGAGGATGGAGGACAGCAAAGTAAGGCTTATGAGATAAATTGATATTTTGATGAGTTATGTGTGTTAGTTTCCTATTGCTGATGTAACAGATTACCACAAACCTAGCGGTTAAAAACACTACAGTGTACATTTAACAGTTCTGGAGGTCAGAGTCTAAAATGCCTCTTATATGTTAAAATCCAGGTGTCAGTAGAGTTGAAGTCCTTCTGCAGCTTTAGAATCTGCTTCCAGCTTCCAGGGGTCCCCTGCGACACAGCTTATGATGCCTAACCCCATCTTGAAAGCTTCTCACTCCAACCTCTGCTTCTATTGTCACACTTCCCTCTCTGTGACCTTCCCACCTTCCTCTTATAAGGACACTTATGTCTACAGTGGGCCGGCCAGGAAAGCAATCTGCCATCTAAAGAGCCTTAACCTAACACACTGCAAAACACTTTTTGCCATGTAATATATTTGCAGTTTCTGAGAAACACAATGGGACTGCCTTGGGGAGAGGGAGCAGTATTCTGTCTACCACACTATGCTTTCCTAACAGTCTTCAAGGCTTTTATGAGTATACTTATGGCTACAGTTTAGCTGAAAATTGGAAAAAAAACTAAGAGTTTTCCTATGCATAGTTCATCAAATTTCTCAGTCTTGAGGGATCAAAGGGCTTGGAGCATTCCTGAAACAATCGCGTGACTGAAGCCTGTGTGGAAACTTGAATTAAAATTACTACTCGCTTCAGACCTTGAATAAGTTGCTTATCTTCTTTAAGTAAAGTTCTTCTTCCTTACACCTGGGATATTACTATTTCATAAGGTTTTTTGATTAAAAATATATCTACAGTGAAAAGCCATCAGCAATCACTGAAGAAGCACTTGTGACTAAAAGGTCAGTAGAGAATGGTCTCAGTTGCCTCCTCGGGGTCTCTTTGCATTTGTTAGTGATTGTGTGTGCTGGAATCTAAGGCACTGGGCTAACAAGTGAAAATCCCTGCCATTACTCTCAGCTCCATGTGCTTCATCTTCTCTTGCTTATGTTCAGCACCTTTGTCAATCAAGGGATTTAAATCTCCTATTTAAGTTCTTTGAGATACAGTAATCAAGCACAGCCTGTGTGTTCTGAATAGATTTCAAATTTTATGTACATACTTATGCTAGTTCCTATAGCTAGGCATATATTATATATTTAAAAAAGAATGAATTGTTTTATATGAGCACATTTTTCTCCATGTATCAAGTAAAAGTGGCAAATTAAAGGTACAGCTTTTAATAGTCCCTCAAAAGTGTGAATAAAGGAGATGTATATGAGTATGTGTGACACCAAATTGTATTCATGAATTTCCAAAATCTACCCTAATTTATTTTCCACTGATTATATATATATATATATATATATATATATATTTTAGCAGGCAACTTTGCCAACACACTAATGAGTTCTCAGTTGCAGAGTTTTCCGTAAGGTTCCACTTAGACACACTGTTTTTATTGTCAGGAAGCCTGACAAGGATATGTCATTTTCAAACACTGAGCTGGTAGTCAACAGTGAGTGATTTAAAAAAAAATGGTTTTTATTTCACAGCATATTTGTTGGCTAAGCATAATCACTTTTTAAAAAGATATATTTTGGGGTTTTGTTGTTTGTTTTTCTGCCAGTTGTTTAGCTAGAAATTGGATTGCACTTTTTGTCTCCTCTTTTCTACCTGGGTGATGCAATGAATATTACCTGCACTGACTTGCAATGTGAGAATGCTGAGTGATCTAGTGATTATTAGGGGCTCATATTAGGGACTCAATGTTGGGGTTAAGAATGAGTATACAGATATACATATATGTGAGGTGAGAAAGGAAAATATAATTTCATTCTTTTCTAAAACATTACCTTTCCCATCATTTTTAGTGTCCACAAAATGTTCCATGTGGGAATTAGTAATTTTCCACATCTTTGTCAGTAGGCTGAAAAAGAGAGAAAGAGAAAGAATTTGTGAAATTATTACAGTATAATGAAAAAGGGTGTTAAGACTATTAAACAAAACTACCAGTGCTTTTTTACATTCTGGCTATGTGATAAGATAGCACCTCTCTGTCTCTTGATTTCAGATGGAGTTATATAATTGTTTTTACCAATGAAATATGAACAAAAGCGAGGAATCATTTGTAGACAGTAACAATAGACAATAAGTACTTCTTAAAATCACTGTTTCTGTGGTATAGTGACCAGTAACATTCAAAATGCTGTAAGCACCATTAAACTATATTTCTAAGTGACGTAGATGAGCAGCAAACACATGCTGACCCAAGGTAAACATATAGGAGGAAACGATCCTGTGTTATTTCTAGCTGTCGAGATTTAGAGTGAGTTGTTACTGTAACAAAACCTAACTCAGCCTGATGTATAGGTAGGTCTACACTTAAAGTTCTCTGCAATTTTCTAGCTATTATCTTTTAAATATTATTAATTAATTAAATTTAATTTAAAATATTTGTGATTTTAAAAATTATTTTAAATTCTAGGAACTGAGGTCATTCAGGCAATATCTTGAGCATCTTTTATACATATATACACATATATTACCCTATTTATATATATATATAAACTTATATGACAAATTTGATAGATAAATATTGTTAGCCCCATGATACAGATGAGAAAATTGGAGTTCAAGAGAATTTATGTAACTTGCGTACGTAGAAAAACTAAATTTTAATCTGGGTAGGTATAATTTTTTTAAAAATCTACATACTTAATTATATTTGTGTTCCAGACCTGTTCCGAACTTGTATTATAATATCTGTAAAAATAAACATAGAATTGCTTTCTCATAGAGATTTTGTGAAAACTCAGTAAAGTTTCTGACATGGAATTAACTCAATAAACTATAACTTTCCATTTTTATCTGAAAATTATGTATGATGCCAAAAATAATATGAAAGAAAGAAATGAGCAAGATATAACAATTATTGTACTCGAGAATCATTTTTGACAAAACATCTTGGTTATTGCCCCATTTTTAAACATGCAGTGGGGTAAAAGTACATTTACAGTTGAGAATATGTGAAATACAGAGTTTATTCTTATTATTTCTTATTATATTATTTTCCATACTAACAACAATAAATTTACTTTTCCCTGACTCTGTATCTAAGCTCTTCATTTTTACATTTGGGAAAATTTTGATTAAGATGACTACCATTATTTAATTTTTTTATTTGATGTCATTTTTCATATGATATTAACTAATATACCTTTTCTTCGTATTTATAACAAATAATATAAACATTGTTTATGCAGAAAATACTCCCTTGCTCACCTTTAAAAGGGGAAAGAAAACTTAAAAGTGTTGTCTTTACACTTAATTTGTTGGAAAAGTGGGAATAGGGACAAAGAAGAGGACTGAACAATATCCACAGTATTGCTTTCCATTTTCTCTGGTTCAGAAATCTACAGTTTAATCCATTCAATATGGTTTAAAATTGTCCTCACTCAAACCTATCACAAGAAAATTCTAAGTACCAATACGAAACTCTTACACTAAAACCAAATGACCAAAGAACTTTGGAAAAACAAGATTAGAAATATTTGGAATAAACTCAGGAAAGTTATTTCTATCTAAACAGTAATTAAAATAAAATTCTATTATTAAAAATAAAAGATCTGGAATGTAAACTGACACATGTATACTATGGAATAGTTTTCTGCAAAATAAATAAATAAATAATAAATAAATAAAATAGAACTATCAATAACAGGCAAACACTTGGGTAGATATGCCCCGAATTATGCTGAGTCAAAAAGGGCAATCTCAAAAGGTTCCAGACTATATATCTTATTTATATCAATTGCTAAAAGAACGACATGTTGTGCATGGAGAGCTGCAGTAATTGCCAGGCACTGGGGCGAGGAGTCAGAGGTGGGAACAGGGTGTGCGTGCAGAGGGCGGCACGAGGGCCTCCCGTGCTCATAGCACCTTTTGTTCCGATGTTGACTGCGGCGGTGAATGTACGAAAGATGCATGCTATAAAATTGGATAGAACTAAATAGAAACACACATGAGTGCAAATAAAACCAGAGACATCTAAATAACATTGATGTATTATGTAAATGTCATTATCCTGGCTGTGATATTCTACTATTGTTTATAAGTTGTTACCATTAGGAGAAATTGCATAAAGACTATGTGAGTTATCTCTTCATTATTTTTTATATTACTTTATTGTTGTTCAATTACAGTTGTCTGCATCCTCTCCCCTCCCCTCTCCCTACTCCCTCCAAACCCACCTCCCTCCACTGCCTCCACCCTTCCCCTTGGTTCTGTCCATGTGTCCTCTATAGTGGTTCCCGAAAACCCTTCTCCCCAGAGTTCCCTCCCCCTCCCCCCTGGATATTGTTAGATTGTTCTTAATTTCAATGTCTCTGGTTATGTTTTTCTTGCTTTTTTCTTTTCTTGATTATGTTTCAGCTAAAGGTGAGATCATATGGTATTTTTCCCTCGCCACCTGGCTTATTTCACTTAGCATAATGCTCTCCATTTCCATCCATGCTGTTGCAAAGGGTATAAGCTCTTTCTTTCTCTCTACTGTGTAGAATTCCATTGTGTAAATGTACCATAGTTTCTTGATCTACTCATGGATCGGAAGAATCAACATCATCAAAATGTCCATACTACCCAAAGCAATTTATAGATTCAATGCAATCCCTATCAAAGTACCAACGGCATATTTCACAGATATAGAACAAACACTTCAAAAATTTATATGGAAACATGAACAACCCCGAATATCAGCTGCAATTTTGAGAAAAAAGAGCAAAGTAGGAGGAATCACAATACCTGATATCAAACTGTATTACAAGGCCACTGTAATCAAAACAGCCTGATACTGGCATAAAAACAGGCAGATACACCAATGGAACAGAATAGAGAGCCCAGAAATAAACCCAAGTCTCTACAGGCAATTAATCTTCAACAAAGGGGGCAGAAGCATACAATGGAATAAAAATAGCCTCTTCAACAAACGGTGTTGGTAAATCTGGATGGCTACATGCAAAAAATGAAACTCTTCATTATTTTTAATAATTTAATTTAAAAACATAAGTTGAAATTATTAACCTAAAATTGTCTTTAAACTTTCAATAAAAATAAGGCACTTGAATTTCAAATTAATGGTGACATAAATGTACTTAAACTAGCTTTGTTATTCAGTAGCATATTCAACCTAATTATCTACATCCACCATTTTTTAAAAGATTTTATATATTTATTTATTAGAGACACAAAGGGAGGGAGAAAGAGAGTGAGAGAAACATCAATGTGTGGTTGCCTCTCATGCACCCCCAAATGGGGATCTGGCCTTCAACCCAGGCATGTGCCCTAGACTGGGAATTGAACCAGTGACCCTTTCATTTGCAGGCCAGTGCCCAATCCACTGAGCCACACCAGACAGGGCAGTTATTTTCTGTTTATAATATGAAAGCCTGTTTTCTCAAGTATAATCCAGAAAACAGTTCTTAGAAATGCCAAACATTATTTCGTGAAGATGGTGGAAGATGTTTTTTTTTCTTTTTTTCTTTTAATAAGTTTGTTTACATTTATATTTGTTATTCTTTTGTGTACATATCATTGGGTCCCATATGTATAAAAAGGGTAATTTGTGTAACTTGCAGATCATGTTGTCATACAGATTTGTAGACAAAGATGTAGATATACAGATGTTTGTTCAGTTTAAAGTTTAAAATGTTTTATTCACACTTCCTCTGAAAGCATGTATAGTATAAACTTTAAATTCAAGAAAATCATGCTGTAGAAATACATTATTTTATGCTGAATTCAACCTGGGAAGCTATTGATATCATTTATATAAAAAACATTTATAAAATGTTCCCTTACCAAACCTTTTAGCATGTGAAAATATTATTAAAAACCAGCTTCATGCATGAAAGGAAAATATATTTGAAAGGTCATCATAATAAAGGGAAAGTCTCATATAGATTAACAAAAGAAATGTAAATTCATTCCCAGTAAACAGAGGTTATCAGAAACTCTACCTGGTTATATATATTGCCACATTTTTCTTCTGCCATTTCTGTCTATACCACTCCACTAATACACTAATACGTCACCATGAGAAGTGGACTTTACAAACATACTAAGCTGAAGTGTCCAAACTTTCAATGTGCTATCCATAATAACTTCAGAATAATAAAGGCTTTTAAGAAACTACTCTCAAATGTTTCATTATTATAATGATTATGAAGGCATTGAAAACTGTTCTAAAGTGCTGGATAGATACTTCTGTTTGATCCACCCAATACATCTTAGTATGCCAATGTAAATGAAACTCTTATTCCGGGATTAGTATGATAATCTACCTTTTCTGATTTTAAACAAGTTTTCCTGAGTGTCTGTCTCTCCCTCCCTCTCTCTCTCACATACACACAGAGTTAGTGTCATATTGACAAGGACTCAAGGTTCGCCTCCATCACTTATTAACTAAGCCAGTTTTGGCAATTTATTTAATACCTCTATATCTCTGTGCCCTCATTTCAAAATTATATAGCAATAGCATCTAACTTATAGGATTGTTATTGCAATCAAATAAGGAAAACACAGGTAAACGATCACACTGGCTAAAAAACAAACCTACCATCCAAAAAGCAATCAGTATTCAACAAAAGTTAGCAAGAGGAAATTTGGGGATTTTCCTCTGGCTTCTGTGGACCCATATTCTTAAACCACAGTTCACACATAATTTCTTTCTACAAATACATTCCGCCAAATAATAGTTACAGAGAAGTAAATTTTGAACTTTTAAACTGAATTTATAAACTCATAGCTGAGATGATAGCCTTCATATATAGGGTTTCTATCATAAGAACCAGACTTCTTGATGACAGAAAAAGATGTTTTCTACAAAAGGCTAACAGCAGTGGTACAGAGTGGAGCTCTAAAACTCTTCCTATGTTGTGCTAGGGACTTTAAGAAAAAAGGAGAGCTCTAAAAGAGCTGAAACATGACTGTTGAGCTAGTTGCTGCTCCCATATTTCTCTCAGGATGAGAACTAAAGGAGATAGAAACTTCGTATAAATTCAGGGAATTATTTCAGTAAAGGCTATTGTCCCACTTCCTGTGGTATGAATGCCATAGAGAGGCTCCATGCCCTGATTAATGATGAATAGTAATGTGTTAATGGAGAAAGAAATGGTCCAGACCAAAGGTTGGCAAACTATTTCTGTAAAGAGCCAGACAGTACATAATTTCAGCTTTATAGGTCACATGATCTCTATTACAACTTTTCAACTGTGCCCTTGTACTAAGAATACAACCACGGGCAATAAGTAAAAGAATGAAGAAAAATCTCTTCTGGAAACTGAAATTTGAATTTCATATAATTTTCACATGTCATGAAATAGTGTTCTTCTCTAGATATTTTTGACCATTTAAGAATACAAAAAGCACTCTCGGCTCATAGACTGTACAAAAACAAGACATGAGCAGAAGTGGTCCATGGGCCTAGTTTGTGGTCCCTAGACCCAAACACAGAGAGGATCTAACACTCTTCTGCTGGATTTCCAAGAGCAGCATAGGAGAGCATAGAAGCATTCTCTTTTCTTGGGAGAAGAGAGAAAGTAAATTAGAGTGAACAAGAAGAGACCTTTAGTTGGGAAAATGAGGATATAGACTATGGACTGACAAAAACATGCTGAGATGGGGACCACATTCATCAACAATATAAATGGTATTGAGAAACCAAGGCACAAATTAAGGACAGCCAAACCAAGCCTCAGCCCAAGACTAAAAAGGACTGAAGATGACCAAGAAACTCAAATATCATTCCTACCTTTGTTCTCTGAGGCCATGTTGCTGTCTAAAATTCTCTTGATACCACATCCTAATCAAGGAAAAGATTTCAGGCTTTGGTCCATTAGAGAGGACAGAATGAGATTAAGAAGCCATGAGGAAGTGCAATCGATGCTAAGAAGCTTCATATAAACTTAGTGACTGACCAGGTTTCCTATTCCTTCATATCTGCTAAGAACCACTGATTCTTAGAAGACCATTCACTACCCATCAACCTTTCAAAGTGTAATGATGCTTAACCATACCCACAGATTTCATCTAGGAGCATGATTTAACACTTTCCTGTAGGAATAATCCACCTAAGGAGCTAATCCCATCAAATAAAGATAGTTAGGCACATGGCTGTATAGCATTGAAGAAATTCTCATTCATTTCCATAATGGAACTGGAAAGGAGTTTAAATTCTCCCAAGCCACCGCCGGGATGGAATATGCTCCTCTATAATAATCGTTATTTAACAGTACACCAGAGACCTTATCTGGTGATTGAGTTTTCCATGTCTTTAGTCAAAAGATTTCAGTCAAGAAGATTTAGGTTAAAAAGTGAATTTAAAAGTCCCACTGCTCTCCCCTGGTTCTTTAAGCTACTCTCCTGTTCCTGAACTTTCCATGAGGACTTAGGATTCATAAATCTCACCCATCTCCTACATTCAATGTGGCCGCCTAATCTTATTTGCTCTACCCCTTATTGACTCCCAACTTTATTTCCCACATTTTAGTCCCATCTTCACAGCGACATTTGGGGCCTTTACCTTTCTCTGTTGGCACTAGGTTTGTTCCTGGTCTCTCCGACATTGGTGTTATCATCTCTATTCCTTATTGGCTCAATTATATTCTAAATACATTTCTCAAAAATAGTTCTAAGATATAAATCTGATTACATCAGATGCCTGTTAAAAATCCTTTAACCACTCCTCCTGGCCTCACAGCCTATCAATAGTGTATGAATTCCTTACCAATGATGATCAGGACCCTCTTTCTGTTAACTTCGTAAGGCTCTTCTCCCACAGTGCTTGGTCTAACCATTCAAAACTCAGTCATCCCGACATATAGCTTGCCAATACAGGCAACTGCCTTCTTCACTGTATAACTATTTGTTTTTCAAATTGTTTTGAACAAAAAGTGTCCTAAAAATATTAGTTATTTATTTTTAAAAAGATTCACAAGGTCACAGAATGTGAAAATCATACTTAATTATAATTAAATGTGTTACATTACTGTGAAATTTCTCAAGACCTAAAATTTTTACATATTGTTATTCTCTATAGAAATAAAACAACATATAATACACTTTTGATGCCAAAACCTATGTGTTCACAGAGTAGGTACTGACATTGACTTCATCCTACTTCATCCATTTCACCTATTTTCTTATGCCAAATCCCCAACAAACCCTTTCCTATTTTTCTTAAAGTACAATGATCAAATATTTCCACCTTCAATGCTTATGTCATATACTCTTGGCTATCTGTATTCAGGGGGGGAAATTTATCTGTAAGAGTATAGCCAAATTATCTTGGGTTAAGCTCAAAACAGTTTTTCTGAGTCACCAAACTTCATTTACACTGCCACTTCCCCGTGCTTTATTAATATAACTTCAATAGATTCAAAGTGGTCCAATGTTGATTTCAATATTTCTCACCCAATGGTTTTCTGTGCATTAAATTCTTCTAGGGAGTAAAAGTAATCAAATATACTTTGAGATAAAATGTTCACTTAAGATCATGAAATTTATAATTGATTCCTTTTCTTTTTTCTCTTTCCTAAAGAAATTCAGGTTACAAAGAGAAATATCCAGTTATAGAGAAGTGGAATTGTTTGGTGTCATGCTGAATTATGTTGTAGAAGATCTAAGGAGGTCAGGGGGTAACTATTATAGCTCAATAGAAAACCTGAAGAATTTTTCTCTTCAATCATTGTGTTAATTTTGAGTAAGTATGGGCTCAGTTTAGAGATATTGAGGTTCATTGGAAAATTCCAAGTAAGTTTTGATAAGTATCGAGTATAAATAATTCACTTTGAGAGACCAGGTGGGTCATCAGATTACATTATCTTTCCCTTACCCATGTGGCTTATTTATTTTAGTTTATAACTGTCTATATATATTTTTTATACAACCACCTATATGTTTAAATATTTTAGACAAAGCTTAATTGAATTGACAAGAAAAATCTAAGGACTTTTTATTTGGTTCGCCACATTTTTAATATTAGCTTGTCAATGACTTGAATTTATTTGAACATTTTTATTCTCTTTAAAAATGTTTAGCAATGAAAATGTAATAAATGGTTGGTTTATTTAGGAATACCTCATGCTATTTTAGCAGTTTTATTTTGCAAGATACATACTATGTTGCCAAGCTACAGCTATAGACAAATGAAAAAATGATTTTCCTGACTTTTGTTCATTTAAATACTCAATCATGACATTGTGTTAATGTTATTTTCAAATACAATGTCCTTGCTTTTCACATGAAAAATGAAGGAAAGGGAATGTTGTGATTGTTCAAACCTTTGAATTGATGCATATTCATCAGAATGGATGATACAAAACTCAAATAGACTGGCTGCATTTATTTAAATATTCTCATATGCTTTTCATGAGTAACCATTAAAGCAAGTGCAGCAATGTGCTGTTATGCCAAGACTTTTTTACACATATGCCCATGACAGAATTTTAAGTTACCTATAACCTATAGCAATTGTTAAGTCAGGATTTAAGTTAAAGCCTTGAAATATTCAGGACTGTGACATGGGAATTTTAAAAACATCTATGATCTTGAGTTTGCTTGATATTTATGTCCAACACATTTGAAAAAAGTCATGGATGAATAATTACTTTCAGAATAGTTCATCGTGTATTAATATCGACTTAGAAAACAATGATTACAAATGGCAGAGATAGAAAAGTGACAGAACTTTAATTTAAGAAAGGGAAATCTTAAATCTTGTGTAACAATGGTATAAATTCATAATTAATGGGAAAAATGCCTTTTGACCTAAAATGTATGTGGGCAGTTTAAAATCTACCAAATTGCAGACAAGCCTACTCAATCAGAGATAGTCCACTAATAAGTACATGCTACATGGAAATTCACATCTGAATCACCAAAAGTAATCTGAATTGACAGTATAAAATATTTTGGGTTAATAATCTTAGCAGTACTGTATATGAATTCCCCACCTGGAAGCTACAATAAATGATCAGAATTAGAAGAAAACTGGTTATACTTAAGCAACTCTTCTGCCATTAGATACCTCCACTGGCAAATCTATAACAAAGGCTTGCTATTTTAGAAAGAAAGGAGGTGATTTTTTTAATTTTTATGATATTTTAAGATAGAGCATTTGTGTTACAGACATAATAAACACATCTTTTATTTAGAAATTTAGAGGAGTGAATATCTTCATATTTAATCATCATATTTATGAATTAAGTCCTTTGGTCTCATAGACTTATCCTGGGGTAAATCAAAATAACAATTATTAGAAGACCCTAAGCCTTATTCAGGGATAAGCTGAAATTATCAAGGATGCAATGAAAGCAATGAGAGTTTGTTTGTTTGATTGGTTGGTTTGTTGTAAATAAAACTCTGTGTGTAAGATTTCAGAGAAAGTCTTAAATTTGGCTTTTACAGTGATTTGTGGAAGTATATGAGAATATTTAAGACTTGTTGCATAGAGCAGTTTTTGAAGGTATATCAGGAATTACTTAGATAGCTACTTTAGCCAATATCTTAATTCTTATATGATTTCATGCTAAATATGCTAATATTTCCCTTTTTTAAGATATTTTTAACAAAAAAAGATATTTTTAACAAATCAGGTACAAAATTGGTATTAGTGACTACCGTATCACAATGAAAAAGTGAAGATATAAAATGAGTACAATATATTCATTAAAATAATTTCCATTATACCAACAAGACAAAAATGCAAATATAAAATTATTCTTTGGTTTTATGCTGATTTGAATTTTGACTCAATAAAATATTTTTTAATTTCAGTGAGCAAAAAAATAATATCAGACGAAGAGAATAATCTCATGCAAACAATAATATGCAATTGTATATTAAACTTTGAAAATAATATATGATTATTTTTTAATTTAGTAAGAGTTATTGTTTAAAATTTTAAATTAAAAAATTTATTTTTTTAAGATTTTATTTATTTATTTTTAGAGAGAGGAGAAGGGAGGGAGAAAGAGCAATGTATGGTTGCCTCTCACATGGCCCTCACTGGGGACCTGGCCCACAACCCAGGCATGTGCCCCAACTGGGAATTGAACCGGGACCCTTTGGTTCCCAGCCCGCATTCAATCCACTGAGCTACACCAGCCAGGCTTAAAAAAGTAATTTTTTAAAGTTAACATTCATTATGCTTATTCCAAAAAATGAATTCATATAGAAAATATTCTAAAACAGTCATTAAAGCTTATTGCAAATAGTATTATCAAATGCACAGAGCAGAAGAGAAATAGAGTATGGAAAACTTGTGGTAATGCTTAGAAATTTGAGTTAGAAGAAAACCAGAGTTATATAAAGATATATACACATGTTTATGTATACATACATTATACATCATTTATTATTCTATATATACATGTAGTGGCCATTCATATATATTATAAATATAAATAAATGATAAATATAAACATAAATACAATGGATACTACAGTAAGAGGCATATTATGGGTGTCTGTTAAGAAATAAGTGAACACAAATATATTAATTTTTAATAAAAATACATACTGCTACAACTTAGTATTTATGTTTTTTCTATTATTTGTTATATGCATTTACTTTCAATTTAACAACAGAGTATTTCTTCTAAGATGAAACACTTAAAGGTTTTGGATAGTATTGAGATAAAAACACAGCCATCAGTAGGTAACCCCACACCAATGATCTAAACTGTAGCTTATCAACTGCACTGTCCTTTTGAAACTAACAGGGTTTGGGCTGATGCTGGCAATCAAAAAGAAATCTGTTTTTTGTTAAAATTTCTCTTTTTCTATTCAGAACTCTGAATAGCATAAATACCAAAAATAAATAAAAAGTAATGTTTGTTTTTGAAATTCCTTTTATCCTGGAAGCCCGCCAGAGCCTGTGCCACATCAGTTTCAAAGCATCAGTTCCAGCAAAGGAGCAGCTCCGGTTGAACGGGCTGCCGCGCAGCTGTCTGCAGTGGGCTTTTCTTGTCCATTTTACAAACACACAGAAATTGTTGGGGAAAGATGGAAAATAGCATTTTACAGTTCAATTATAATGTTATGTACATGCTTGACTTCTACATCTAAAATATAAAATATATTTTACAAAAATATTTCACATGTTTTGATTTGAATTTATTTATGTATGCAAACATTTTTCAACTTTTCTGCAGTTATTTTATTTTTATATTTAGAAAATTATTCATAATATTAGATATAAAGGGCAAGTGATTCTAAAACTTACCTGGCTCTTTAATTTAGTGGTAATTATTAAACAGTACGTGAGAGTTCTGTTCACATTATGTTTAAGAAGATCAAACATAAAAGATTTTAAGGAGAATGAAACATTATTTTTATTATTTAATTTTGAATTTCTCCAATCAGTGTTTTCTCATTTAAACATCACAAAGTACTAATAAAATAGCTATTGGCAGCTAAATAATTTCAATTTTTGCATTGTCACTCAATTGTGATATTAATTTTCAAATCAATAGGGTGTTATATTTTCCCTAGCCTTAAAAAAAGTACTTTATCATAATGTTTTAGATAAGTAATACAAAATTATGTTAAAATATAATTTTATCTGCACCACAAATAATAAATAAACAATATCATACCTGCTTTTAAGTCAAAGCAAAACCAAACAAACAAACAAAATTTCATTTGGGTAACACAGAAATAAATATGCTGTGACCTTAAAAAACATTGAGTGAAATATATCTCTTCTATGGATTTTTAAAGAGGACTTGTAACACAATAAATCAGTTTCTTCCAAAGTATAAATAACTCTGTAAGAATTTGTTTTCTATGTCATATTTAATTGAAAAACATATGAGAAATAAAAATCTAAAGATTCCTTTATGTTTAATGCTATTAGAAATAAGGTTATTGTTGTTTGTAACTTAAACAATTTTAATTACTTCTCAAATTGAATATACATATTAAATATAATAAGTTTTATGCTATTTTGCCACCAATTGATATACAATAATAATTTCTGCTAACTAAATAAACTAAATAAAAATTGAATAGGGAGATCTTAACACAAGAATGACTACTACGAAGCTTTGGGTACAGAATGCATGTAAATTATTTTTATACTGTTATCTTTTGTTGTAAAATATTTATATGGTATTGCTTTAAAAATGCTTAATTGCAAGCAGAAAAACAATGTTAAAAATAGACATTCCTTAAAAATAATTTTCATTGAAAGGAAGGAAAATTACATGATTTTCTTACAATAAAGAATAGATTTAGTCTCAGAATTGACAGAATCATTCATATAGATTTTCATTGCTTGCTTTCATTAATAGAAAGATAAAAAAGGTAAACACAGTCTGTCTCAATGGTGTGAGAAAAGGGAAGATGAGAAGGACATTATTTTTACTTAGAAAACCAGCATTACCTACACATTCATCACTTTAAAAGTAACTGCGTTTGTTTTCTCCTCTCCTGTGACAGAGTTGTATTATACACACATGCGATCTTGCAGAAGTGTACCTTTTTCCACTGTATGGAAGGCTGCACTTGAATGTTAAACCTACGAGTGACAACAGTGCTTCTCAGGAGCTCTTCTCTATTAAAACTTTTCAAGTGAACAGTGTGCTGTGCATGTTGAAATGTCTGCTGCCCATTTCCACAGCCAAAATTCCTGTATTTGTGATCTGAATGCAGAAACGTCCATAGTCACTCTCAAAAGGATTTGTATAATCCATGTCCTGATATCATTAGTACTGACAGGGTTTTTAACACTCAGGGAGATAAACAGTTGTGATACATTTCTTCAAAGAATGTGTGTCAGTGAGCTTGGCCTAAAGCATCTGAGCATATAAACATTCCTCAAGTGGTTTACTTATCAAGTATAAAATGACTGGGCTAGGAGAACACCAGCATTTTGACAGTGTGTGGTTTGAAATTAAGCATGGCCCTTTGTACTGTTAAACAGAATTTGTCTATTTTTTTTAATCTATCGTGATTTAAAAGGGAAGCTGTCACTGCTAAACATGGAAAAGTGAGGGTAATTATGAATATAATTACAAAAATCAATTTAAAATAAAGATTCCAGCACTGCAAAACACCTTGAAGTGAGTCAAAAATGGACGGGCTTTTCTCTCATTGTTTTTAAAGTACCACTATAGAAAAAAATTGGAGGATTAATCTAGTAACAGGAAGTTTGAAACAGTTGTTAATTTATTTTCTGAGCCATATTCCTACACTAAATAAGTATTTCACTTTTTCTACAAACATTCTAGTCATAAACTACCTATTTTTCTTTAGAGTGTCAAGTGTTTTGGGTTTGGAAATAAATTGTTATACTATCTAAAACATTCTTCTATGAGGAAGAATAATCTTTTACAACATATTAAATCATAACTAAATCTATTCTTGAGGAATGTTACCGAGGATTGAATGTAAATACTTTGTGGTCAAAGCCCACAAAATGTGATATGAGATGTGTTTCTTTAAGAAAACTAATATTTTACAACTCAAATCTCTCTCTCTTTCCTGAATCAACGCAGTGCATTTTATTAGGTGACAAGCTAAGGTAATTAATACAAATAAGTAACTTGTACAATAATAAATGTTATTTATAAAAAACAAACACACAAACAAACAAAAAGACTGCCAGGGCAGCAGGACTTACTGGATTTAATCCTCATTAAATTAAACAAATATCACGAGTGATTACTGAAGTTTCCAAAAAGTCTCTCCATGTGTGAAAACAATTTAATTTATCTGATCATTTTATTCTTTTGTAGTTTTATTCAAATTATATAGAATGGATTTTTTAATAAATAGGCAACCTAAACACAGAGTAGCTCTTTAGTTAAGACTGAATGCCTAAATCATCAGGTCATGCCTAGGTCATCAGGAGAACAAACACTAATCCTTATCTTACCGCTTATAAAGCTCATAATGATGGGACCATGGGAAGGGAGCCTAACCTGTCCCAATTTCGCATTCATTGCTCTTGGTAAGACAAGTTTCTCTTGCAGGTCCACAAGTCAGAGTCTGAACTTATAGTCAATGTAACACATGTTTACCATCATACACATGCACATTTATCTCACAAATAAAAAATCAAACATACATCTTCTAAACTGTTTTAATAGTTTAATTTATTCATGACAGTTACATTTTTTTAATCTCAGTCAGTATGTTTCATAGTCCTTGAAAGAAATATCTTTTGACAAATCTGTTTCCCTTTGCAAATCTAATCAGTGACTTTTATGCTCCATCCTATTTAGGAAAATACTCTTGCTCCATTCATTGAAAAGAGGAGAGAAAGAAGACATATAGCTGCCAAATCTTTCAAGTGTTTTTATTACAATTGGTAAGTTACCCTAAACAATCTAATGTCTATCAAACACTGAAAACTCATTATCTCTCTCTCATATACAATTTAAAGACAAAAGCACAAATGCATATATAAAAGCACATATACATAAATATGATCTGACTCTAAATACTAAATGGGAATAAAACTTTGAGTCATATTTCTGACAGTAATTTTGACCTTATAATATGCTATTATTTTTTCATGATAATAAATCTGTATTAGATGGTTCTGGGGATAAACTTTCAGGACATTCCTGGAAAGTTACTGAGGTTCCTGAACCACCCTTTGAGCATGGATTTTTATTTTAAAGAATGTATTCATTTGCCCTGGCTGGTGTAGCTCAGTTGGTTGGAGCATCATCCCATAGACAGAAAGGTCATGGGTTGATTCTTGGACAGGGTATATACCCAAGTTGAAAGTTCAATCCCTGGTCGGGGTGTGTACAAGTAAGCAACTGATTGATGTTTCTCTCTCACATAGATGTTTCTCTCTCTCTCCCCCTCCCTCCCTCTGTCTCTAAAAGCAATAAACAAATGTTCTCAGGTGAGGATAGTACTCTGTCAAGGCAGAAACTTGGAGATAGAAAAGTTCAGTAATTTTACAATATTTTTAAATATACAAAATAAAGTGACTGAATGGTTAACTTCTTTTTTTATCTGCACTATCAATTGGGTAGCATGGACTTGATAATGATAATATTTCCAGTCCTAAATTCCAATCCATATCGTCCTTTATGGAAGAAAATGACCTTTGAAATACTGGTAATATATGCATAGATTATAAGAGGTACGTAAAATTACCCAATGTAAAGTAAATTTGATTATGCAAAGCCTATTTTATGACCTTCAAGAAATATGTATGAACTCACAGGACATATGTCAAATATGTTAAACCAGAACACCTTGTAGATAATCCCCCTTGTTCCTTTTAAAGGACAATTTTAAACAAAACCTACTAATCTTTTCTTACTTTATTATATATCAACAAAGTAGAGGGTCAAGACTTTAAATTCATTTTAAAAGAAAGAAGAACACCTTGTGATGAGGAGTAGAAGAGAAAAGGCCATTTTTCCTAAGGCAAGGTAACAAAAGTTTAAGGGCCATAAAATTATTTGGAGGGAGTGGGGATTTCTTTAAGAGTTTGACAGCCAGGCCCCTTGACATTTCTGTCTTTCCCTTTCTGCTGGCCCTGCCCACGCAGGAGGAAAGGAAGATGAAAAGGCTCCTAAGAAATGTAAGTGATCTTTATTGACCTGTGACTTTTGTATAACCATAGCCTCTGGCTTGTGACTGCAATATGCACTGCTTGTCAAAACAGGTGAGGGAATTGAGCACTGGGCAGAAGGAAACAGCATGTGTTTGTGTGTGTATTGTTTGTGTTCAGAACCGAAAGGTGAAGGATTTGAATAAAAAGTAGAGAATTGGGGAAAGTTAGGGAAGGAAAAGGTAATTATCGTAACTATTCTCCTTTTGAGAACAGTCAAAATACTGTTATTCTATGTTTTACTCATTCTCAATCTTTGCTCACTCTTTCTGATTTTCCATCAAAGTATTTTTTCAAAGAAATATGGTCATAAATTTGGGAAGAAATTGAAAAAGAGCTTGCAGCCTCTAGCAGACTTTCCCAGCTAGGATAGGACCTGTTGGGGGCAAAGAGTTTTTTTTTTTTGTTTTGTTTTGTTTTTCAATCTGTTATGAAAAAGAATAAAATTCTATCTCAGATCTTGGAAAAACACCCCAAAGAAGCACAGGATACATTAGGAAAGGGAAAGTAGAATCCTTTCCCTTTCTCTGAGCCTTATCTTCTTGAAAAAAAATAGATCACTTAAAATACAGTCATTAAAACTTGCCATAAATTACACTTTTTCCCCAGGAAAGGAAACAGCACAGAGAAAGATGTATTTTAATGACAGATTCATTTCCCTGTAGAAAATGACTTAAACATTGTCATAAAAAGTAGAAAATTATTTCACTCATATTTCCTTTACCTTTCAGGGCATCTACTCAGCTTTGTTCAGAGAGTCATTTTTACAAATGCATAAGCAGATACTGTAAAATTTAAAATAAAGATGAAAGGAAAAATCAACTCTACCATCATCGATACTCCCCGCTGAAAAATCCTACTCAATCTATGCTTTTTTTCCCTGAGTTCACAGAAATGTTTCATACAAAAATACAAAAAAGACACCCTGGCCCTGTGCTTCCACCTGACGGTTGCTTTTTCACATCAATCTCACCAGCTCGTTGCATCCCAGGAGCTGCAGGACCAGACCCCAGAACACAATGTCAGCAGCGGCTGCTCTCAGCCAGGGCTGCCTAAGGGGAAACGGCGGGGTGTTTGTGAGCCTACCAGGGGGCTAGTTTGCTTTGGTTCAAAAATCAAACTCGGTAGAGAAGCTGACACCAGCTCTCTATAAAATGTGCTACCTGGCTGCCATCTTGAAGGTGAAAAAGGTTTCCTAGGGAACATACTTTCTGAGAAAATGAGACCTAAACTGAATCTGTGAAAACTATGATAACATGCTGAAGTGGGTTCACATTTGGTATTTGCGCTATAGACTTCAATGCTGTTGTGGCTTTAAAAAAAAATATTGCAGGGTCTTTGGAATTTAGTGTAGGCATGCTATTAAGTGACACAGAGAATTAATAAAGGTCATTGATTCTAAAGGATATTACTTGGGAGGATGTGTATAACTTGCACAGTAGATATTCCACATTATAGCCAAAAGCAACTCTATCCATGTGCCTGAGGCCAGTAAAGTTCATGCCAGGTGAGAAGTTCTGAATGCTGATTTCAATATTTATCATTCTCCTTGGACAATGTTAGCATAGGTAGAGGGAGAGAGCACCCTGGTAAATGCCTCACTTACTAGTAAGGTTAATGTGGGTCTTTATCTTTTTAGTTGAGAGCCTCATTTAAGGAACTTAGTTACTTGACAGCCCCAGTTAACAACCCCATTTAAGAACTTAGTTACTTGAACATATCTAACTGCAAACTTCCAAAGACGTAAAAAAGAGAAAAGAGAAGAGAAGAAATGAAAAAAAATGAAAAGAAGAGAAGAGAAAAGAAAAAAAGAAAACTATTACGATGGGGAGACAGAGGGGACAAGTATTGAAGGACAAGAGGTATTGGAGGATCTCCAAGGTGGTTCCATCAAAGTGATGAAATGAAATACATTCTTCCACTTGAAAAAATCCCTTTACTACAAAGTATTTTTCGTTTCTTTTCTCAACTTTGAGAACACATTGTAAAACATAAAAAGAAGCAATGCAGTGGTCATGCCAGCAGAGCTTATAAGTAGGACTTCACGATTCCCTCATACCCTGGAATTCCCTGAAGAGGAGGTAGAGCCTGGAGCTGGGGAAGTGGGACACAAGTGATGCGAGGGCAGTAAGTGGGCATTTCAGCCAATCTGTCCGCACGCTCTGTGTCCCCTGTGTCCACTGTATGTGCGCAATGTGTCCTCATGTCCACTATCTTTATTGTACATGTGAAAAGTCTCTGTCCGCAGACCAAAATATTTTATTGTTTTAAAAACATCCGACTTTAGAAGGGTTTGGATTTCTTTTAGAATATTTTTAATTTTCTCAAAAAAATGTAGCCTTTTAAATATTCTGTCCGCTTGCAGTTCCTTCATTAATATTAATTTAATAATTACCATCTATTGCTTTTGTGACAAAAACATATCTGCAGCAAATTGAAGTGGATTATTGATAGAATCTACTCTGTTATTTCCACAATTTTATTGTATGTTTTCCATTATCATTTACTCCCCTTGTGTCCCCCTCACAATCACCACACTGTTGTCCATGTCTGTGAGTCATTTTTCCTTTTTGCTCAGTCCCTCCACTCCCTACTCTCCCCCGCTGAACTGTCACCCTGCTGTCTATCTATGAGTTTGTTGCCATTTTGCTTGTTACTCCAGTTTGTGCATTAGACACTCCACCTTGAGTCTTTTAAACTCTATTTGAAGTTTTCAGTTTATACTAACATTCCTAATTTGTTCCAGTTTTAAGTCTTATTTTTTCATTTCATTTTAGAAAAATAGAGTAGTCCTATACTTCAATACATTATATAGCACTTTCAGCAATGTATCACCCCACATGCATTAGTCTACATAGTATATGTCTATTATCATCAGCAAAAGAATTCAGAATCTGGCCTCACATTTCATGAAAGCTGTAAACTAGATCACTTTGATCTTCATTGTCTTCGCTTTGATTCTCACAGAGTATTTACATCCTCTTATATTTATATGACCTCATGAACTCATGAGAGTTTCAAAAGACAGTCAGTTAAAATATACAGTATGTTTTTAAAACCGAATGTGCTTTAATAAGTCTGCTAAAAGCTGATAGCATTTCTCAGACTACACCAAGCACTAATTATTCTTCCACTTTCTTGAGTCAAAGATTATGAGGAAAGAAAGGGGCATAACCTCAGTCCATCTCTACAGCCAAGATTGCAACAATAAAAATATCAAAATATGTCTTGTTAAAATGTTGATGTTAACACTTAAAGACTTCCTGAGATGCCTCAGTTGGCTACATTTCTGTTTATACTGGTCATAAACAAGTTCAATTTAGATACTGGTATTTGACTGGCTTGGTATATATTTAAAAGAATAATGTTTGAGATAGACGTAGACACAAAGTAAATACAGAAAAGGTCTATTATGTGAACTTTGAGTTGCAAATTCATCAATTGTTTACATTTTTTGTGGTGTTTCAAATATTTCATTTCATTGGCTTGCTATTATCCTGGAAACTCCTGATCAAAACAAGAAAAATCTTAGGTATAATTTGAATTGATAACTAGTTAATTTTGTTACAAATTCCAAGAGTAACCAATTAAATTTAAAAGACATCTTAAGGTGAATATTTAAATCTCGATTAATGTTTGTTAGAGATTGTTCATTTGTTCTTTTTCTAGAGTGAACTACAAATGTTCTCATTTAATTTTCTTTGCCTGTATTATTTATAAACTCAGTGAAAATAGAGACAACTGCTTCAAAATAATCACTAGCCTCTATATACTAGTCAAAAGATTTTTTTAAATATTATGCTTCATCCTTTTCTAGGAACTGATTTTCATTTCCTTTTACAATTACTCTAAAGACAAATACCATATGATCTCGCCTGTAAGTGGAACCTAATGAACAAAACAAACAAATGAGCAAAATATAACCAGAGACACGGAAATAAGGAACAAACTGACAGTGACCAAAGGGGAAAGGGGAGGGGCATAATGGGGGAAAGAAAGGAAGAGTCTAGTCAAGGAACATGTATAAAGGACCCATGGTAATAGGCAACAGGATGGGGAATATCTAAGAGAGGGGGCTGACAGGGGAGAGCAACAGGGGAAAAATTAGGATAACTTTAATTGAACAACAATATAAATAAATAAATACTCTGATAGATATCCTTCCAGTCTGGATCTCAGCTTTATATTGCAAATCAAATTATCTTAGTTTCTTCCTGGCCAATCTATCTGTTGATCAATCAAACAACATATCCAGTTGTTTTTAGTATTGGTAACAATGGCAACAACAATAATAAATACTATCCATCCATTGAGCACATACCAGCATTGTGCGAGCATTGTATATGCACTATCACATCCAATCCTCACAAAAATGCTAAGAGATTGGTTCCTTCATCCTAACTGAGAGTGTAAGGAAACAGAGCACAGGAAATAAACTCCTAAGAGCATAACTGAGTTTGTTTTTTCTCTTATATTATCTCTAGTGTTTTCTACAAACATTTGATGAATAAGTAGAAGGAAGAAAAAAGTAAAAAAGAAATTAATTCATTAAACAGAGGTGAACTGAATCAAGTTACAATATGAAACAAACAGGTCTGGGTTCTCTAGAAAACAGAGCCTAAGTCAAAGCTTACATACTATGGTTTTATTAGAAAGGGCAATCCCAGAAACGAGCAGGAGTGAGAAGATAAGCAGAGAAGGGAAGAAAATAAGAACAAAACGCTAGTTACTGAGCTGGCTACAACATCACAAGAAACTTTAACCTTAGTCCTGCAGAAGATCTCCAAAATAGGCCTCTCACAAGTGACGTATCTATGATCACTTCTTTTTAATCAGAGAGAAAGGGGAGGGGTTTATTCGCTCGCCTCTTCCTGCCCCTTAGCTCTCATTGGTCAGAGTTTGTTTTGACTTCCTGGACCTTGCCCATTGTGCCCTCCGAGGAGGCAGCACCTATACATTCTCCCGCCTTCACATTCCAAGTCTGAAACTAGTGAGGGATGGGCATACTGTCAGTGTCCGCGCAGAGGAGGCCAGTTGTCCCCCTGGGGAAGGCCCAGGTGTTAGGTGATTTGATGGCATGCCCCGGAGCACTTCTCTTAGCAAGAGTCTGGGTCAGAAAAGCAGATGCTTTCTAGAGAGGTGTGTAAACTGAGCAGGCATGACCCTAAGGTGGCAGAATATTTTATTTACTGCCCCTTGGAGCCCATAGATAACCACCTGAGTTGTTTGTTTAAGCTATTCATACAAGCTGAATGGATTGATAAACTGTGAGTTTAGAAACTGATTCTATCTCACAACACTGAATCCTCAGCCAAGTCTAGTGCCAGTACAAAGTAAATATTCAACAAATATCCATTGAACTAATAAATACAATTACAATGATCAGTGTTACGGCCCTTCCGATAGATGTGTGTTATTTATGATTAAATACACAATTTCTTCTTTTTTATTCTCCATATTGTTCTTTATTATGAACACTGAATTAGCAAATACTTAATCATTGCCCCTAGAGGAAATGCAGGGTTAGGTTCCTGTGAGTCTCAGTTCACACACATTTTTGTCAACTAATCAATACATGTCCGTCTTTCATGTGTGTTTTTGTTTAAGACACTCTATTTAATATATATTGTTGATTCATTAACATTGAACTCAAGAGCAATGGCTCTATAACTCATGCCCGAACGGTGCTGGGTTAACGCATGCGTCTTCCGTGTAAGGCACATCGTAGCCTTCCTGTACTTTGAAATACTAAACAACACTTCAGCGCTGCACTGGGGTGCTGTTACAAATAGTGAAATCCCAGGGAAAATAACAAAAATGTGAAAAAGAAACTTGTCCATAGTCCTCTATGAGAGCTGAACAAGAAGGTAGAAAGAGCTGTTTGATGGGAATGAGTACATCAGGCAACTTAAAGTTTTGCCCCGCCCTCTGCATCTGTCTGAGAAGGATTGCTGAAGTATCATGAGCACTGACTTTGTGGTTACAAATTAATTTTAGCAAGTAGGCAAATTTAAAAACATAAAATCCAGGAAAAACAAGAATCAACTCTATGTTGAGTGTGCATGAGGATCTATGTGTGCACCTGTGCACACATATTTTCCAATACAAATCCTTTCAACTTGAAATTTGTTTTATTTTTATGCAAAATCTATATTTGGGGACTGAGAAATAATCTAATTATGTTGTCACAGTTTTGCTTTTTCATTTTAATTTCAAGCTCTATTACTCTTTATTCAACTTTTTTAAACTGTTTTCATTCATGATGACTCCTTCAATTAAGAAAATCAATGAGTTTTAACCTTATCTTTGTGAGGAACTATGGTTTAGACTACTGGTCAATTAAATTACCATCTCTCAGAATGGGTCTAAGCATCAGCATCTTTAAATACTGATCCGGAGGCTCTCTAGATGATTCTAACGAGTAGCCAGGGTTAGGGACTAGGTTTATTATTTTTTTAAGTATATTTTATTGATTATACTATTACAGTTGTCCCATTTTTTTTTGCTAGCACGATTCTGTTTTATTATGAATGTTTTGTAACATCATTTGGAGTCAGTATTTTTATGCATAAAATAAACATTTTATCCCCTGCCTCAGCAATTTTCAACTAGTGTGCAGTGGCACACCGGTGTGCCAGAAGAATTTTCAAAACATACAATACTTAACTAATCAGGGCACTGACCTCTTTTCCCTTAGATTATAAAATAAAAATAAATAAATAAATAACAATGGTCAACACAACAAAATCCATCCAATGTGAATGAATAAAAGTTACATCAATTTTTAGTCATATCAGCAAACATGTGTTTTGGTGTGCTGCAGAATTTCAGTAATTAGTTTATGTGTGCCATGAGAAGAAAAGGTTGAGAATTGCTGCCTTGACTCATAAAATGTGTGGATTAAATGAAATATCATATGTTAAATTCTGGGTCCAGAGTAACACATTCAATATTTTTTTTTCATATAGAAAGCCTGGCAAACCTTCTTTTTTCCTCTGAAGATACATTTAATTTCAGTAATTCTTCTTAATGTATATATCACACTTACCTCTTTACCTTTACAGAATAAGATGTATCTTACCTTAGAGTGTTAATCAAAATTCACGTACAATTTTTATATTCAACCTCCCACTATGTTCCTTCATACCCTTCCTGTGATTCACATTATACTTAGCATAGTTTTTCATACATGTCCCACATATTCCCATCTCCATGTATTTGGTCACAATAGTTTCACTGCCTGGAATGACCACTATCTGATAGTCTTCCACAATAAAATCCCAGCCTCAGTTTAAGCAAAACTCAAAACCACCTCATCCCAAAGGCTCTTTCCTTCATCCATCTCCTCACCATTACATAGCCCCCAAGAAAAACTAACTTGGTCTCTTCTACAAATCAGTGGTGTTCTGCGTGCTTCCCTACTAAGGCATTATCAATTCCTCTTACACAGCAACTGCCTGTGTGTGTAATAGCTTTAAGACTAGAATATATGCTTATTTAAGGTAGACATTTTATGTTTAACTTTTGCTTCTATCCTGTGTCTATAAATGTGTATGAAAGGGAAAAAGATTTTTTTTTCTGTTCTTGGCTAGATGTTAAAGGAAAATACTTTACTCTTTTTCTCAGTAGAAATCAATATGAGAAAACACCCAGCCAAGGAATGGCTCAGGGTTAAATTAATCTTCAACGCCTTCCAAGCTAAATGGTGTCTTTCTAAAACAATTCTCCACTCTAATCTTGGAGGACTCTCTTTTTAATAAGACAGGATGCTCTTTTACATAGATATTAAAAAAAATTGTAAAAGGAATCAATTGTGAACTATATGCCCCTGTAATATGTTAATAACTATAACAAACATAAAAATACTTAAGGTGATTACTTCTTAATATTTACATTATCAAAACCTGTATTCTCTGCTTAGTGTTAAGCAAATTAAGTTATGAAAGACAGCAATCAAAGTCAATATGGCTTCTGTCTATTCTTTCTCCTTAATTTGCTCAATATGATGCATCTTTTATTCTATAGAAGATTAGTTTAGTTAGGCAGAGCTTAATCTTCATGAATTCAAGTAATTTTATCTGAACTTCTGTTATTTTTTAAGGTTATGTATATAAATTATCTTGCATGGCATATTATAATGCATGATGTAGCATGTGTATAAAAACATAAATGCTCAGTATATGCACATATATATTATGTTTTCCTAGAAATACTGATGTAAGTTTTTTAAGTTCTCTTCATTTTGCTTCAAGTGAAAGGAGATTTTACGCACACACACACACACATACTCACACATACATACATAGAGATAATTATATATAATTAGCTGGTAACCTGAAAAAATCAGTATAGTATAAGGGATAGTTGGAAATCGTTGAGCACAGGCCCTGTCTTCACCCATTTGGGCACCTGTAACAAACACCATAGGCTGGTAGGTTATACACAACAGAAATGTGTTTCTCACAGTTTTGGAGGCTGGGAAATTCAAGATCAAGGTGCTGGCAGATACAGTGTCTTGTGAGAACCCTCTTTCTAGACAGCTTTTGTCTGTAACCTGATATGATGACAAGGGGTAAGAGATATCACTGGGGTCCCTTTTATAAGAGTACTCATCCCATTCATGAGGTCTCTTCCCTCATGACCTAATCACTGCCCAAACGCCCCACCTCCGAAAACAATCATTTTGAGGGGACATACACATTCAGTTTATAGCTGGCTCCAAAATAATATTCTAGGCAATAAATTAAAGGGAAAATAAAACTTGAGAAAATAGTCTCAATAATATGTTAATGAAATCACATATGTGGAATTATTTTATATACTGACAGTATATACAAAATTTTTTGCAAAAAAATGTAAAGTTTTCAAACTTTTATAATTTTGATTATGTTGATATGATTAATCTGCAAGTAATATTTAAAGGCAAAATAATTTTTCTCATAGCAAACAAGGATATTATTCCTCCTTGCCATTTAATAGTTACCTTTCACCAAAAGGAAACATTTTTTTTAAATCCTCACTGGAGGATATAATTATAGAGAGGAAGTAAAGGGGAAGGGAGAGAAAGAGAGAGAGAGAAAAACATCAATGCGAGAGAGAAACAGTTATTGGTTGCCTCCTGTACGTGCCCTGACCAGGGACTGAACGTGCAACCCAGGCATGTGCCCTGACAGGGAATCAAACCCATGACCTTTCAGTCTATGGGACAATGCTCCAATCAACTGAGCCACACTGGCCAGGGCAGGAAATGTTTTAAAATATAGTTTAAAAATTGTTCATAATTGCATGAATTTAATAACATAAATTTGCTTTTAAGTGTCGTTTACTACATATTGAAAATTTTCATGATGTCTAAATCTAAATTATTAAAATTTTGAAGAATGGGAGTATATAATCCATTTATTTTATTGCTCTTTCATTCTTTAGTGACTGGAGACCTCTTCTTCTCAACATGTCAATTTTTCCTTACCCTTAAATTGGAGACAGTCTTAAAAAAAGCTTGAGGAAATTTCCAGAACTCTAAGTATTTTTTAACTGGACCAATACATACTATCAAAAGAGATGTTCTGAAAATCCTGCCTAGTAAGAACATACTCCTAGTGTCCCAGGGCCTATTGATAATGTACTTTTTGCTGACAGGGTTTTTCCAAAATTTGTATTATCAATCTCCTTCCAAAAAGCAGTGAGTGCCACAGAGAAACAAAGATGAGACCACCTCTCCAGCAGCCAGATGAGCCCAGGTGTCCTGTCCTTCCCAGGTCTGTCCGCCCAACTTGACGAATGGCAACAAGGAGGCATGAATTCCGGGCAGCTGTGTCACTGCTGCACCCAGTGAGCCCGCACTCAGATTGAAGCTCTGAGTCCTGGTTGTTTTCAGGAGCTTGGGAAAGCACCCTTCTGGTGGATGACATCAGTGGACACATTGCACCTGCCACAGGCCACTGTCCCAATGGATTAGGTGTAGCCGGTCATTATTTCAAAGGAAGAATCAGAAAAATCTGTGTAGTTCCTCACCCCACACAATTTGGGAGGAAGGCAAGGACCACTGTAGTGACCATCATTTTCATTGAGAGTTCAACCTCATGTGAGAAGCACTGCCCTATTGATAACATTAATGGTCTGAATACCTGATGTCCTACTTCAGTAATTGAGTTTTTGTATTTTTTCTATAATTCATTCATTTTATTGTTCAAGTACTAGTGAGCATGTGTCTGTTAGGTCAAATCATATGAAGCTGCTGTTTTATAAGTTAAAAGACAGTTGAATATTTGCCCTATTAAATGGACATGACTATAATGGCAGTCATGGGCTGATAAGAATAGTAATGACAGGCAGAATACAAAATATTCTTATTTGTAGAAATAAGAATAAATTACAGTTCTTGACCTGAAGGAGTGGAAATTCTGGTAAGGAGAATAAATAGTTATAACACAAAAACTTAGTGATACAAATAGGCAAAGTATGCAAGCATCAAGTATTATCCAGTACAACCTGTGGGCATCGGCAAAGGTTTCCGGCACTGCTTCGTGAGTTGATCTGACGGTACATTTCTGCTTTGCTGTAACAGAACTTCCACCATTCCGCGTTACTCCTGGTTAGGACTTCTCTAATCCTAGATGTCACCTTTTACCCCACCGGCCCCCATTTCTAGATTAGGACAAAGACAGTGGATAAAATACAATGGCAGATTAACTTACCACTGAAATATTTTGAGGTGTCTACTTGTTAGTTATTCTTGGATCACCATTTAAGCAGATCTTTACTAACTGGAAACTAAACTACAGTTTTCTTATCTGTTGAAAGGTGACTATATTAGTCAGTATTCAATCGGAAAAACAGAACAACTGATATAGACAGACAGACAGGGAGACAGACAGGTAGATGGCTACTAGATAGATAGAAAATAGATAAATAATAGAACAAGAGATACTAGACAGGTTAGTTACAGGGATTTGTTCTTTCTCAGTTGTGAGACATGGTTAAAAATCTCTGCAAGGCTGTTCTTTTCACACGATTCTGTGGCTTCATCTGCGGAACAGTCAGGAAGGGAGATGGATATAAAATGGCAGAGCAAGGTCATACTGGATCACACAGCATGAGCTGGAAGTTTTGCTTCCTCTTATCCAGATAATATTGTGCTCACAGAAGTCTCTGGCACCCTTCACTTGGAGCTAAACACACATTTGATTCAGTAACAGAGCTAAAACGGGACTTAGGAGAGGTAGAACAGTTGCAAACCCTTTCCCACCCCATACCACACAAATAAGTCATCAGATAAGCAAAGTGGGTGCTACTAAATGGTTCCTGTTTCATTTCTATTCTCAAAACCTTACACAAAAATCTCTACTTTGGTCTCCCACTGACAGGAAGCATACCTAAAAGGGAATGTTGAGATTCAGCCTACTCACATGACAACACATTACTTCATAAAATGGTTTGCAAATTAAATGAGAAATCAACTGCCTATGATCTCACCTATAAGTGGAAACTAATCAACAAAACAAACAAGCAAGCAAAATATAACCAGAGACATTGAAATAAAGAACAAACTCACAGTAACCAAAGATGAGGTGGGAGGGAAATAATGGGGAAAAAAGAGGAAAGGTTGTTAGGAACATGTATAAAGGATAAATGGACAAAGCTAAAGGGAGGTAGGATAGAGGGTAGTAGGTGGAGATGGGTGGAGTGGTGGTGGGCAGTGGGGGGGGGGAATGGAAGCAATTAGTACTTGAACAACAATTAAAAAAAGTGAAAAAAAAGAAAATTTGTATAAACAAGACTAGTGTCCAATTGTTATGTATTATTAAATATTACTAGATAATATATATCTGACCACAATAAACAATATAGATTCTCTTAAAAACATTTATTGGCCCAAAAAAGTCAAACATAGTATCCCTAGTTAGTTTCACTTCAAGCTAATTCTCTGTGTTTTCAATTTACTATGTTCCCTGTAAACAGGAGTTCTCATAACAGGCAGTTGTTCAGAGAAGGAATCAAGTGAAACCGTCCCATCAATATACATGTAGTGTATTCATTTGATGGTTTATACTCCTCCCAAATATCCCAAATTTCAATGATCAAATAGTGTGTGTGTGTGTGTGTGCGTGCGCGCGCTGTGCTCTTCCATGCTGACTGGTGGTAAACTAATCATTCCTCATATTGCTTACATTCAATGAGGAAGATATTTTCAGAATATAAGAGAAAATGAAATAGCAACTGGGAATTTGTGCTGCCTGTAGTGGCATGGTCTAGGAAAGTCTCTTTTAACAGGCAATGACCTGTTAATAGATGCTATAGAAGTACCAATATCCTGAAGATGAAATAAATTGATTTTTTAACACAGTATGCTTATTTCTTTTTTATTTTTCTATGACATTCCATTGTTTTTAATTTATAATGTTTTTGTCTTCAATATTTTCTGTCTTCTTTCATTTGACTCCTTTATTAATGTCTTATGTTCATTTTCATTAAAGGTTCTAATAGTATTTACGTGACTCAGAGAGTTCATACTTCTTAGAACTTTTAAAATTGTGAATAAGTGAATACATGCTTAAAATACTTAAAAATATTGAATCCGTATATAAATACAGAGAGGAGGTTACAATTCTTATTGTATGCACTCTACCAAGTTAAAATAGGTAGCACGAGTTTAATATTACATACACTAGTTTTACTTTACAGAGATTAAGAAAAACAAATTTCACAAAGATGTAGAATTCTTAGAATAGCACCTGCCTGCCCATCTGACACCTGTAAATCTTAGCATTTTTCCACAAATGGATGACATTTTTATAAAACCACAGGATACTTGCATAACCATTGACTGAGGTTACCATGTGAAAATTAAGTCTACTGTACTTTAAGGAAATATATCTGACAACTTTGTATATAATTATATTTCAGATAGACTACCTTCCCCAGCATTAAGCACTAACAACACTTCAAATATTGAAACAATACAGGCATATATAATGCAAAGAGTTTATATAACTTGATAAACAACAAAATCAATAACCACAAGAAAAAAAGTCATCAAATAATATAAAAATATAAGATGGCTCAGTAATGGCCCAATATATGACTAACCGTTGTAGCTAACCAGGAGGAATATGCTAACAGTGACTGTATGAAAGGCGAATCTTTGCTTTTGGCCATAATTCTCCAAACACCCATTGTCATATCAAGTAGCTACGCTAAAATTTGTTCTTGGGATAAGTTCCAAAAATAAGAAACCGGTGGTCGATGGGAGCATCATTTTTTCCCTAATGATAAAATTAGCTTATTAGTAATAGTAATAACTTCAGTAATAACTATAATAATAAATTAATAGCTAATTTTAAAATACATTTTCCATATTCTGTGTTTAACAATGACTTCAATAGTCATAAAATCTCTATGACATAAAGTGTCATTATTTCAACTTTGTAGGTGAGGAATGTGAGGACTAGAAAGATTAAAAACTCAATTAGGTAGCAGAGAATATTTGAACTCAGATTACCTGACTTTAGACCCTTGCCACATGTCTACCTTGTTCTAAGAAATATATATCTATTTATAATCAGAAGATAACTAAGTACCCTATGAAATAACCAACTTCTATAAAAAGTCTTGGCCATATTATACACTTCTTTATTACCTGTCTGCAGTTTAAAACAATTTATTTATAATTAAGAGATGCAATGCAATTGGATAACATCGATTTGATAAATAAAGACAAAGAGAGGGGTAAAGGGAAGAGAAGAAAAGCTACTGACTGTAGATTCAAAGAAACAGGGCATGCATCTATGACACTGAGTTTTCAAACAGTGTTGTACAGCAGGGTTTGCTGCAATGTGTAGCTCTTTACTGTATTTAAAACTCAGATTACCAAGTTTCCCTTAGGTAATTCAGTCAGAATCTTTGAGGACATTGGGCCAGGAATATACTTTCTTAATAAGTAAACCAGCTAATTTTTTACACACTAAATTTTGACCCCCCTTAATTCTGAAAAAAATGAGTATTAATTATGGAAAGAATATTCATCTGCTTGGGTAATTTTTAGGTTCTAGAAAATATAGGCAATCACCAAATTTTAATTCCTGTCTTACTTACAAATTTAAAAAATCTACTATAATATAACAATCAATAGAAGTTATGTGATATATCAGAAAGAATCCAGGGTTGAAATCAGAAATCTTATGTTAAGACACAGAGCTCTGCTTCCTACTAACTACCTGAGACTAAGTGAGTGAATGTGTTTCCAAAATGTAATTCTCTTAGCTTTAAAGTGAAAATAAAATATTATTCTTAACACATTGTTATTAGGTGATTGTAGGAAGCAATGCATGCCGATATGTTTTGCTAACATTAAAGTACTGTTTAAATATCAGCTACTATTTAATGGATTGGTTTTGGAAGGTAATTTTGCCTTGACTCTCACATGATTTTATTTTTATGCCAATGATAGTATAGCAACACAGAAAAATTTAATTCCTTTAGTTGGCTATACAACAAGACCAAGGTTCCATTTTTATTTGCACCCAAATGATTTCTTTCCAAGATAAAGCTTCTCTTACTTCAAATGAATAGCATGTCTCCAAAGGGTAAAAGAGGAAAAAGAAACCTGGTATATTAAAAATAAACACACCAATATTTGACTTGAGAGGACATTTTTTGAGTTGAAATATATAGAGAAACAAATATCACCTCTAGTTTTTATACCACATGAAAAAAAAAAAAGAGGTAGCAAAGGGATGCCATTTCTCTTTAGCTCCCAAGAGCAGATCTTACAATGTCCACACTTTTAATGTCCTCTGAAGACATTAGGAGTTCTGCATAAAGCGTCCTTAGAGAGGAAGCTAAAAGTATCTGACATTCTGCCTCTTGTGATTTCCCAATTTTGTGTAAAATGTGCAATGAAAGTCCATTATAAAGTGGGGACAAGACACAGGATTTATACCCAAATTATACTTGCTTGTATTGTTGTAAAAAAAACATGGAGCTATTCAGCTATATTCTGTTGCAATGACTGACAATAATTTTTCTTTCTCACAATTCCTTTGATGCTCATTAAAAACAATAATAGATGGTCACAATAACTTTTTATTGTTTCATCATTTTGATAAGGATGTCTGAGTCCTTGCATAATATGTGATAACATGCTTTTCCTTTTCCTGATCCATCTTTGCCCCTTCTTTCAGAGTGCATGGGTATAAATTCTTTATCGTTTATTTTGCTGAATATGATTTCAATTATCATGTCAATAGTAATATATGAATTCCTTCATCCTTAAAAGAAATGCTTATTTCAGCAACACATTTTTCACCCAGACATTTAATATTCATGAGTGAACTTGAGATTTCTTCCACACCATGCTGACAGTTTGTGTCACAGATTTCTGTGTCAAATTTTCAAGAAATATAGCACTAGAAACCAGCAGCACATAGCTCAGGGCAATAATAAATCACAAATGGGCAGCTACAATGTTGGTCTGAAGAGTAGATCAGGGTTGTGCTTTGGAAAAACATGACCTTAAATTTTTATGTATTTTGATACCAGTCTCTGAAATGAAGAAGGCAAATGTTGAGCAGTGATCAAGTAGGAATAAATAATCTCTGCTCTTTTCACATATGCTGGAAGCAACTCTATGAAATGATCACAAAAATTATCCATAGTATAGTTACCTCCAAAGATGACATTTCTTATTTATTTTACATGCATAAAAATCCGATATATGTATCACCATACATATGTAATCACTATAGAGTGGTTCAGCAACAAATTGCAGGTGTTATTCATTCAGGAAAAAATAAACAATTTTATTGTTAATTTTCAACCAACCAATTTTCTCACATTTAACTTCTGCTCTTTTAGCATGTTTTAAAACATTTGATTAATGAAAACAATCTCATTGTAACTTCTTCCCACATTTCTGAACATTTGATAGTATAAAATATTTTGAAATCTTTCACTTTATAAAGCCTGTTTTAACTTTATTATCTAAACTGACTGTGTCATTAAATCTGTTTGTTTTTTAATTAAATTCCATGAATCATGCATTCATTGATTCAATGAGCTGCTGAAAAATTATGTAAAAATATTTTGGACAAGATTGTTTTAAATAGAGCTTTATCAAATCCTTTCTTATCATCTACCTGTATCAACAATGATCTAATTTCCATAATCTAATCCAAATATCAACTACTCTTATGTTGATTCATTATCATTCTCTCTGTGGATATGGTTTCGTCCTGCTACTCCTTTCACTAATTTTAAAGCTTGAACAGAGCACTTGTTTGAGATTTTTCATGTTAATTTTTAGCTGTTTAAACCATATCACACAGAAGCAGGACTATTGCCAGACACAAAATTATCTAGCATTCAAAGAGATTACAGGACTCACAGAGTTTCCAGGCCCGATGGTTATAGATTTATTATTCTGAGGACCATAATCATGTCTTATTTTAAAAGAACTTTGGTTTTCTATTACCTTTGGAAGATGCTGCAATGGCCTATCACTATACAGTACGTTAATTTTCTGTGAACCTTCGATGTACCTACTATGGCCTGAGAAGTGGTCACTCAGATAGTATAACTACAGGAGGCTTGGGTCATGCAAACTCTATTCGACAATGAGACTGGGCTTCATTTAATACTAATTACTAATCATTAGTCAGAGGTTTTTTTTTTTTTTGGAAAGAATGTTAAGTGTTTTGTAAAGGAGATAGAATTATCTTTGCCCTGGCTGGTGCAGCTCAGTGGATTGAGCGTGGGCTGGGAACCAAAGGGTCCCAGTTTGATTCCCAGTCAGGGCACATGCCTGGGTTGCAGGCCAGGTCCCCAGTGAAGGCCATGTGAGAGGCAACCATACATTGCTGTTTCTCTTCCTCTCTGTCTCCCTCCCTTCCCCTCTCTCTAGAAATAAATAAATAAGTAAAATATTAAAAAAAAAGAATTATCTTTAAAATTGGGGAGATTTCCTGCCACGGCTCCAGAATGCAGGATACTCTGACCTATGTAAACAAAACTGATTTTCCTATTAAATAGAGGTGAACTAAAGATACAGGGATGTCTATCATCTATCTCTTTATCTATCCTTATTTGTAGTGAGTTTATCCAAAGAGAATGTTCACACTAATTCATTAAATTGAAGCCAATTTTGATAAGGTTTAGTTTTAATTTCCCGGGACACAAAATTTATTCATATAAATGCCATTTTTAAGAAAGCATAAAATGTATCAAGATAGGGTTTATTACATGTTATACCATACAAGTGAATATTAGTGACTAATGGATTTATAAAAAATAAAGTCTATATTCAACATGAGTCCTTATGGTATTGAATTCTCTGTATAGGAGGGAAAGAAGATAAAAGTTATTTACTAAATGGGTTACACACTCATAGTTTTTTCACAAGCATTATTACTAGACCTAAAAACTGTGATTTCCCAAGTCTGTGCACATGATTTTCATCATTTTTCTTTTTAATTATTTTTCACCAAAATTTCTTTCAGGTAATTGAGATTTCTAAAAACAAAAACAGATGGGTCCCCAACTATTTTTCACTCAATTAGGAAACCTACCAGGTAATCTTCTATTTAGCAATAACTACCATCAAATAGTAAACTCTTTATACTTGGTCATAAAAATATTCTGGGTTATCCGTACCTAGATCAGAATCCAATTTGTGTACAATACTTATGCATAAAAAAGAGACAGGGAGTGTCCAGAATGCTTATAATAGCATAAGGATAATGAAATCTAGAACAAATCAACATATTTTCTCCTTTGTAAGATTAATCTACTAATGTGTACACAATATCCCAAGTATCTAAAGCGTGATAAAATAAAAACATAAAATACAGATTTGAACACTAATAATGACAAAACAACATGCATTTTTTATAGAAGCTGATAGCTAGAATGCTCACTGTTAAGCACTATACACAGATAACATAGAAACGAAGTGATTTTTCTACCCTTTTGTAAATACTGAAAATACTTTCCACTTATAATTATTTTGATGTTATTTTATTTTGCATTTGATATGTTTGTTCTATTTAATTATAAAACATAACTGCATAAAAAGCACATTGTTTGGAGCTCACAGTGAACTCAGCACTTTTTAGATTAGATCAATGCTGAATCCAAATATAGCAAAATGAACTAAACCTAGGCATTGATTTGACATCAGTCTTTGCTTTTGATATTTCTTTCTGTGATCTGTCTGCTTCTAAAAATTCTATTCTTTAATCACCATAAGAGACCGTGGGTTAGGAAGACTTTCAAATGTAAGGAAATGTGTTTGGCTTTTAGTTGTCATAATGGCAAAATAAATACCAACATTGCCTATATGTGAATACTATCACCAGTTTTTCTCACTTGAAAAATAATATAATTTCAATTGGAGAATTTTTAAATAGATTCCTTCATTTTGAAGCTCAAATAAGATGAGAATAAATAAAATTTACTATTATTAAAATAAAACTGATCAAAATATTATTTCATGCTGAAAAAATGGTTTAGGATTCAGCCCACTGTGACTTGACCTTTATCTCTTATAGTTATTTAGTAAATATTTTAGTAATAAATCCCAATACCTAAGAAATTCATAATAATTCAAAGTTTTTTCTAAACAATAAATAATTAACTTGTCATTATATGCATAGCGTTTTTTAAATTCCCACTAGATGAAAAACAAAAACTCAACCTTTTTTTATCCTATATATCCCAAGTAAAACAATAGTAACCCTACTTCAAGACATTTACTGCATTAAAAAACTTAGGCAAGAGCAATGTTTTCACCTTCAATTGGTAATGTCTGAATAATATTTATTTTTGACAAGTAGAAACTTAATGACCATGGCCTATTACCATTTCCTTTACAATGACGAATACAGTATCAATATTATCATTTCAAATTCTTTATAGTTATGGAAAGAAGAATGCTTATTTTACTCATGCATTTACATAATATGTTGCTTTACATACGGAGCATCGAACATGAGCATATCCACTTCTTTAAAACCTTTCTAATGAGCCAAAGGAGATAAAAATTTTACAGAAAGCTAAATATTTCAATAATTTTTTACTTCTTAAAGTTTAAAAGGGCTAAATTAGAAGAGTTTTCAGATGAGTAGAATCTGAACATTTTCCTTTGATAAAGCTCATATCAAATTTATAACTCTACGACCTATTCAAGAAGTTTTCAGTAAATGCTTGGTCCTTCTGGACTCTTTTTTTGATAACCAAAAAGGTACATTAATGATACAATTATGTGATGACTCTGCCAACAAGACAACTTTATTATCGCCAATTCAAGGGTCTTCACCAACAAGAAACACTAGAGGACATTCCCATTTCCGATGTTCTTAGTCTTTGGAATTCTCATCAGTTGTTTGCATTTGAGCAATAACTACAGACTGTGAGTGTGTGATAGAGATTAATGGGTGGCAGAGTCCAGGCCTTGCTGGAGCACTAACCACATCCTATTTCATGTCAGTTCTAGAGCTGTGCATATTATCCTTACAGATAATTGATTTTTCAAGGCATTCATTACAATGAGCAACGTTGCAGGCTCCCTGTTCGGCCTAGGAATTCTCATGGTTATATTCCAAGGCTTATTCTGAAAACAGTTAACAACTGGTTGAGCGCTGACACCAACCAGCGAGAACAGATGTCAAACGTTCACTATGCTGGTTCTCTAAAAGAAGAATAACATACAAGTTTTGAACCTTACCTCCCTGTGTTAGAAACTGGAAATTATAGGTGGAAAAATATGTAATATAAAGGAATCATGAACCCTTTGATGTCTGTCCAAATAAAAAGCCCAAGAGAATACTTTCAGTATAGGAAACTTGCAAAAGCAACAGAGAATGATTTCCCTTCCAGAAAGAGGTAATCCAAACTTACTGTCTTATATCCTGATTGACTCTATAGGCAGTATGGAGCATACATTTTTATAGGCATCACAAGTCCAAAACATAATACTGTCATTTTCTTTTTGCAAAGTAACTGGTTTGCCACTTGAGCCAGATTCTGTGACCTGGTCACTACAAGTATATACTCAATATAAAGTCCATATCTTTGGGTACATTTATAAAATAGCAAGATTCTGGCTCCACATTTTTCTTTCTTTCTCTTTTAACATTGATACAGAATTTTATTTTATTTTGTTTATTTAGTGATTTTATTAATATAGTTGACATAAAACATTATATTAGTTTCAGGTGGACAACATAGTGATTCAATGTTTACATACCTTACAAAGTGATCACAAGTCTAGTAACCATCTGTCATCGTAAAAGTTATTAGGATATTATGGACCGTATTACCCATGCTGTCTGTTATATCCCCTTGACTTATTTGCATTATAAGTAGGAGTTTGTACCTCTCCACCCCCTTTACCTTTTTCACCCTTCTCCCTTCCATCCTCTTCTCTGGCAGTAATCAGTTTGTCCTCTGTCTCTGTTTTTTTTTTTTTGTTTTGTTTTGTATTTTCTTTTGTTTTGATTTTAAGATTCTAGGTATGTCAAATAATACAGTTTTGTCTTTCCTATTGTCTGACATTTCAATTAGAATAATATCATCTTAAGTCTGCCCCAGTTGTTGTAAATAGCAAGATTTCATTTTTTATTGGATAAGTAATATTCCATTGTACATATATATCACATCTTCTTTATCCATTCATCCAATGATGGACACCTAGGTGGCTTTCATGTCTTGGCTATTATAAATAATGTTACAATAAACATAAAGGTTCATCCATTTTTTCAGATTTGGGTTTTAATTTTATTCTAATAAATGCCCAGGAGTAGAATTGCTGGGCTGTTTAGTAATTCTATTTTTTATTTTTTTGAGGAAAGGCCGTAGTGTTTCCATGTAGACTGCATTAATTTACAATCCTACCAGCAATGTAAGGATTCCCTTTCCTCCACATCCTCACCAAAACTTTTTATTTTTTATTTTTTTATTTTTATGTTTTTGGTAATAGCCATTCTGACAGGTATGAAAAGATATCTCATAGTGAGCCCTGGCTGTTGTAGCTCAGTGGATTGAGCGCGGGCTGGGAACCAGAGGATCCTGGTTCGATTCCCCGTCGGGGTGCATGCCTGGGTTGCGGGCCAGGTCCCCAGTGAGGGCCATGTGAGAGGCAACCATACATTGCTGTTTCTCTCCCTCTCTGTCTCCCTCCCTTCCCCTCTCTCTAAAAATAAATAATAAATAAAAAACATTTTAAAAAAAGATATCTCATAGTCGCTTTGATTCTACTTTCCTGATGATTAGTGACATTGAGCATCTTTTCAGGAGTCTGTCGGCCATCCGTATGCCATCTTTAAAGATGTAGCTATCAGATCCTCTGCCCATCCTTTAATCATATCGTTTATTTTAATGTTGAGTGGCATGAGCTCTTTATATATTTTGAATAATATACCCTTATCAGATATGTTGACACAGATATCTTCTGCCATCCACTAGGTTGTCCTTTAATTTTGTTGATTGATTCGTTCACTGTGCAAAAGCTTTTTAGTTTAATGTAGTCCATTTGTTTTTGTTGTTTTGTTGGCTGTAATGTTATTGCCCTTACTCAAGGAAACATATACAAAAAAGACATTGCCAAGACCAATGCCAAAGAAGTTACTTCTTGCATTTTCTTCTAGGAGTTTTTGTAAGTCTTCATAGAAGTCTTTAATTTATTTTGAGGTGTTTTTTTTTTTTTTTTTTTTTTTGTATATGGTGTAAGAAAATGGGCCAGCTTTATTTTATTTTGTGTATCTGTCTAATTTTCCCATTACCATTTATTGAAGAGACTATCTCCCCCCCCAACAGTGTATACTCCTACCTCAATTATCATAGACTAATTAACCAAATAGACATAGGCACAGACTAATTAGCCATATAAGCATGGGTTAATGTCTGGGCTTTCTATTCTGTTTCATTAACCTATATGTCTATTTTCGTGCCAGTACCATACTGTTTTGAATATTACAGTTTTGTAAATTAATTTGAAGTCAGACAGCATGGTACATTTCAGTTTGTTCATCTTTTTCAAGATTGCTTTGCCTATTGGGGGACTTTTTTGGTTACATATAAATTTTAGGAGTATTTTTTCTGTGAAAAATGACATTGGTATTTTGATAGGGATTGCATTGAATGTATACATTGTTGGGTAGTATGATCATTTTAACAATATTAATTTTTCCAATTTATGAGGACTGTATTTCTTTCATTTATTTGTATCATCTTTAATTTTCACCAATGTTTTATAGTTTTCAGGATGTAGATCTTTTACTTCCTTGGTCAAATTTATTCCTAGGTATTTTATTATTTATGATGCAAGAGTAAATGGAACTGTTTTCTTAAATTTTCTTTTTGATAGTTTGTTTTTGGTGTAAAAAATTCCATAAATTTCTGTATATTAATTTTATATGCTGAATCTTTACTGAAATTATTTATCATTTCTAATACTTTTGGAGTTTTTAGGGAATTTTATATAACAATATGTCATCTAAAAACTGAGTTTTATTTTTTATTTTTATTTATTTATTTTTTCACATTTTTTTATTGTTCAAGTACAGTTTCTCCATTTTTCTTCCACCATTCCCCACACCCCAGCAATCCCCACTTCCCACCCTTGATCCTACCCTGCTTTTGGCTTTGTCCATGTGTCCTTTATATGTATTCCTGACAACCCTTCCCCCTTTTCCCTTCATTATACCCTCCCACCTTCCCTCTGGTTACAGTCAGTTTGTTCTTAATTTCAATGCCTCTAGTTATATTTTACTTGCCTGTTTGTTTTGTTGATTAGGTTACACTTACCTAATGAGATCATATGGTATTCATCTTTCACCTCCTGGTTTGTTTCACTTAGCATAATAATCTCCAGTTTCATTCATGCTGTTGCAAAGGGCAGGAGCTTCTTCTTTCTTTCTGCTGCATAGTATTCCATTGTGTAAATGTACCATAGTTTCTTGATCCATTCATTTGCTGATGGTCACTTAGGTTGTTTCCAGCACTTGGCTATTGTAAATTGTGCTGCTATGAATGTTAGGGTCCATAGGTTCTTTTGAATTGGTGTTTCAGGATTCTTAGGGTTTTTTAATTGTGGCAGTTTTACTTCTTTCTTTCCAATTTGAATACTTATGTTTTTCTTCTTCTCTGTATGCAATGGCTAAGACTTCCAATACCATGTTGAATAAAAGTGATTACAAATGACATCTTTATCATGTTCTTAATGTTAGGAGAAAGCTTTTAGCTTTTCACCATTGAATACAATGTTAACGGTGGATTTGTCATATATGAACTTTCTTTTGTTGAGGTATGTTCCTTCTATAACCACTTTGTTGAGTTTTTATCATAAAGAGATATTGGATTTAGTCAAATGCTTTTGCTTTAGTTTATTTTATTATTTTATTTTATTATATATATTTTTGGACCTGCATAGAGGGGTTCACGCACTCATGGCAGACTATTCCGCTGTTGTGACTAAGTTCACATAAGTCTTGATACCAGGTCCCTGGAGTCATCAGGCATACTCCATCTCCAAGAACATGTAATTATTTTTTTAAAATATATTTTATTGATTATGCTATTACAGTTATCCCATTTTCCCCACTTTATTCTTCTCTACCCTGCATTCCCCGCCCTTTAGTTTTTGTCCATGGGTCATACACATATGTCCTTTGGCTTCCACATTTCTTTTACTATTTTTACCTCCCCCTGTCTTTTTTCTACCTACTTTTTATGCTACTTATTCTCTGCACTTATTCCTCCTCTCTCCCACTCCCCTGTTGATATCCCTCCATGTCTTATATAAATTCCTTTAACATTTCATATAATAAAGGCTGGGTGATGATGAACTCCTTGAACTTGACCTTATCTGAGAAGCACTTTAACTGCCCTTCCATTCTAAATGAAAGTTTTGCTGGATAGAGTATTCTTGGATGTAGGTCCTCTCCTTTCATGACTTGGTATACTTCTTTCCAGCCCCTTCTTGCTTCATCATTTTAAACGATCATATAATGTTGATTTTTGTTAACATAAGGTATTACATTCACTGACTTGCAAATATTGAAGCATTCTTGCATGTCTGGAATAAATCCCACTTCATCGTGGTGTTTGATACTTTCAATGCATTGTTGACTTTGTTTTGTTTATATTTTGTTGAGAACTTTTGAATCTAGGTTCATCAGGGATATCAGTCTGTAATTTTCTCATTTTCATGTACATCTCATGGGTATCAGGATAATGCTGGCTTTGTAGAATGAGTTTGGAAACATTCCTTCCTCTTCAATTATTTGGTGTAATTTGATGAGGATAGGTATTAACTCTCCTTTAAATGTTTGGTAGAATTCACTGTGAAGCCATCTGATCCTGAACTTTTGTTTTTTGGGAGATTTTTATTTCATTTTATTTATTTATTTATTTATTTATTTATTTATTTATTTATTTAATTATTTATATTGTTGTTCAAGTACAATTGTCTCCATTTCTCCCCCACCTATCCCTCCTCCCACCCTCGAATCTATCCTCTTTGGTTTTGCCCATGTGTCCTTTATACATGTTGCTTGATGATCCTTCCCTGTTTTCCCCCACTACCCCTCTCCCCCTTGTTTCTGGTTACTGTCAGTTTGTTCTTTATTTCAATGTCCCTGGTTATATTTTGTTTGCTTATTCGTTTTGTTGATTAGGTGCCACTTTTTTGATTACTGATTCACTTTTGGTACTGATAATCATCCGTTCAGCTTAATTAGTCTTAGAAGATTGTCTATTTCTAAGAATTTACTCATTTGTCTTAGGTTGTCCAATTTGTTGGCATATAATTATTCATAGTATTCTTATATGATCCTTTGTATTTCTGTCATGTCAGTTAATAACATGTACTCTTTCACTTCTGGTTTTATTTATTTGGGCCCTATCTCTTTTTTTTCTTTTATTTTCTTTTTAAAGAGTTTATTATTTATTTTTAGAGAAAGGGAAGGAGAAAGAGAGAGAGAGAGACATCGATATGTGGTTGCCTCTCGCTGCCCCCAACTGGGGACCTGGCCTGCCTAGGCGTGTGTCCTGACTAGGAATCAAACCGGCAACCCTTTTGTTTGAAGGCCAGCACCCAATGCACTGAGCCACACTGACCAGGGTTATTTTTTTCTTAATGAGTTCGTTAATTTTGTTTACCTTTTTAAAGAAACAGCACTTAATTTTATTGATGTTTTCTATTTCTGTATAGTCTCTACTTCATTTATGTCTGCTCTGATCTTTATTATTCCCTTCTATTTACTAACTTTGGGCTTTCATTATTTTTTCTTCTTCTTCTAGTTCCATTTAGAGCAAGGTTACATTGTTTGTTCGTTGTTTTTTTTTTCTTTTTATTAAAGCATGCTTGTATTGCTATAACCTTCATTCTAAAAATGTTTTTGCTGTGTGTCATAAATTTTGGATCCTTGTGTTTCCATTTCCATTTGTCTCAAGGTTTGTCATTTTGTTTTATTTCTTTGTTAGCTCCTAGTTTAGTAGCATATTAGTTAGCCTCCAAGTATTTCTGTTTCTCTAGTTCTCTTCTCATAATTGATTTCTAGCTTCAAACAATTGTCGTAAGATACTTGATAGGATTTCAATCTCCTTAAATTTATTGAGTCTTATTTTGTGGACATAATGGCTCACATTTATGACCCTCTGGAAATGTAAAGTATTAATTCAGAATGCAAATATTAACATGTTTGGAAGAAGTTTAAGTCTGATACTTACCACTTTTACTATCCATTATTTTATGAGTACTCATTTTAATATGAAACAACAGTATCCCAAGACCAGTATCATCCTTATCATTTCACTCTTAAAAGGATTGAGACCTACTGGAAAAAGAGGAAATTTACCTATCTGCTATGACTATGTTTTCTGTTCTTTGAAAAGAATACTTTAGATGCCTGGACTGTCGATCTTGCATTTCTCACAATCACTGCATTAACTTAATAAAAAAAGAATAATTTTATTACTGTCATTTTCATCATTTCCAGATATTATTTTTGAATATTGATGCTACAGCAGTCAAAATAACTGTGAGATATTTCCCTTGATACCTTACATATCATTTGAAACTAATTTAACCCTGCTTTTCAGACAGAGCCAATGATATAATGTTCATTTCTGGTCATGCCTTAAATAGTTTTGACTCCATACCTGGAAAATAATCTTCAGAAGCAGAGAATTCTTAATATGCTATAATTGACTTAGAAGGTTAAGTGACCTTTAACAAGAATGTGAACTTGTGAATTGGGCTCATGGAGCAGTTAATTCACAGCAAAAAGTAAATTCTAGTGCACTTCCTAGCTAGCATAGCTATAGTAGAGCACGTAAAACTTAGAATGCTCAGTACTTCATATTACAACAGTAACAGCAAATGTATTGAATTCATTAAGGAGATCTTAGTGGATCAAAACAGAAATAGGAAAGTGTGTACCAAAAGCTAAATGAGCAACAGAATAGCTCAACATTTTCTTAGAGTCATATACTATTTAAGTTTGCACACAAAAGATTGGAAATTTAAAACTAAAAGGGAAATGATTTCTTTCCCACCAAGTTTTCACTTGAAATTTCAGGTAATCGCCCTGGCTGCCGCAGCTTAGTGGATTGAGCAATGGACTGCAAAGTAAATGGTTGCCCCTTGTATTCCCAGTCAGGGCACATGCCTGGGTAGCAAGCCAGGTCCCTAGTAGGGGGCACGCAAGAGGCAACCACACATTGATGTTTTTCTCTCTCTCTTTCTCCCTCCCTTCCCCTCACTCTAAAAATAAATAAATAAAATCTTTAAAAAAAGATTTTATTAAAAAAATGAAATTTCAGGTAATCAAGTCCCATGTTAAAACAGTATTGAAATACAAGTTGGGTGTTAAGGATAGAGTCTCAGTTGACATCATGAATAGAGATTTAGCATCTAAAGAAATTAGGTGATTTTTTTTTTATTGAAGAGCTTCCTGTCAAGTAAAGGACCCAACATTAGTAGTAGCAATGCTAAAAGTAAATCCTGTGAAATTGTTATAGTAAGGAAACTACGGGAACCACATCCTCCCCCTTTTCCCTATCCAGATTGAATCACCATGGAGACATCATTCTTGTTTGCTTTTGTTTTAATTTGAATCTTTGAACTGTAAGTTATGTTCTAGTGGGGGACTGAAATAGAACCTTCACAACTCAAGTACAAACATATACTTGGCCATAGACTAAAACATTACTTTTGCCTGAAATTCCTGATAGTATAATTTACAAAGGCAAAAATAAGAAATCCTGGAAAATTAAAGAGGGTGTCATGGTTAACTGACTCCAAGGTTCAGAAAAAGCAACCATTATGAAAAGCAAAATAAATAAAAAGACCAAATAGTCATTTTCTAAATTTGTTTTATGCTCAATATGCATTAAACAATAATACCATGGGATAAATATAATTATTCTCCCTATCTAATTATTGAGGGAAAGGAGAAATGAAGCAACTTGCTCCATGTCAAAAAGCTAAAAAAGCTAGAATGAGCTTCTCCAACCATGATATTAATCACCAACTCCTGAAGACTAACAACCTGAGAAGAATGAAACCAGAGTATTATTGTTAGAGGAGAAAATTATGACAGCGTGATTGAATCAAACTCTATGAGGGCCAAAATGGACATTCATGTCCAAAAACAAGGGAAAAAATAAGACAAATATGTTCTTTAAAAAAATTGTTCTGCATTTCCCTTCAAGAGGGACACCAAGATATCACACCAGTTAACTGTCATCCAGCACCAGGTGTTTGATCCACTAAGCCTCAGGGACCAAGTGGCAGAGAATTAGAAGACTCGCTATGACTTTTCTCTTGATTTCTGACCTGCAATCTCTTTAATATACTCTATCTAAGTGTTAAAGTATAGTCTTGTAGCATCATTTGGGAACCTGTTAGAAATGCAAATTCTCAATTCCCACTCAGATGGAATCAGAATCTTTGGTGTACAGATCCTAGATTTTGTTTTAACAAGATCTTCCCATTTACTCTAGCAATACAAAGAATAAAGTACCTAGGAATAAATTTAACCAAACTGGTAAACTACATGTACTCAGAAAACTATAGAATACTGAAGAAAGAAATTGAAGAATATACAAATAAATGGAAGCATATACAGTGTTAATGGATGGGAAGAATTAACATCATTAAAATGTCCATACCACCCAAAGCAGTCTTTAGTCCAATGCAATCTCTATTAAAATACTGATGACATATTTCACAGATACAGAACAAACATTTCAAAAATTTATATGGAATCCAAAAAGATCCTGAATAGCCTCAGCAATCTTGAGAAAGAAGTACAAAGTTGTAGGGATCACAATGCCAGATATCAAACTATACTACCAAGCTGCTGTAATCAAAACAGTCTGGTACTGGCCTAAGAACAGACACATAAATGGAATAGGGTAGAGAGTCCCCAAATAAACCCACATTTCTATCCTCAATTAATATTTGACAAAGGGGGCATGGGCATGGAATGGAGTGAAAATAACCTTTTCAATAAATGGTGTTGGAAGGACTGGACTGGTACACACACACACACACACACAAAGAAACTAGACCATCAACTTACACCATCTACTAGAATAAACTTGAAAGGGATAAAAAATTTAAATGTAAGATGCGACATCATAAAAGGCCAAGAGGAAAATATAGGCAGTAAAATTTCAGATATCCCATGTAGCAATATTTTTTACCAATACATCTCTTAGGGCAAGGGAAATAAAGGAAAAGTAAACAAATAGGACTACATCAGATTGAAAAGCTTCTGTACGTCTAAAGAAACCAACATCAAAAGGAAAAGAGAATCAACTGTATGGGAGAACATATTTGCAAATGATACATCAGACAAGGATTTAATCTCCAAAGTATATAAAGAACTTATATGACTCAATGCTAGGAAGATAAACAATCTAATTAAAAATGGGAGAAGGACCTGAATAGACACCTCCAGGGAGGACATACAGATGGCCCACAGACAGGAAAAAAGGCTCAACATCACTAGCCTTCACAAAGATGCAAATTAAAGCCACAATGAAATACCACCTCACACCTTTCAGAATGATGATCATTAATAAATCAAAAAACAAGTGCTGGCGAGTTTGTGGAGAAAACTGTTGGTGGGAATGCAGACTGGTGCAGACACTGTGGAAAACAGTATGGAATTTCCTCAAAAAATAAAAATGGAACTGCTTTTTGACCCAGTGATTCCACTGCTAGAAATATACCCTAAGCATCCTGAAACACCAATTCCAAAGAACTGAGGCACCCCTATGTTCACAGCAGTGCCATTTACAATAGCCAAGTGCTGCAAACAGCCTAGGTGCCCATCAGGAAGTTTGCAGGCCAAAAAACTGTGGCACGTTTATACAACGGAATACTAGACAGCAGAAAAAATGAAGAATTGCCTACCTTGTGCAACAGCATGGATGGAACTGTAGAATATTATGCTAAGTGAAGTAAGTCAGTTGGTGAAAGACAAATACCATATGATCTCACCTACTTATAAGGGAAATCTAATGAACAAAATAAACTATCAGGCAAAATAGGACTAGAGACATGGATACATAGAAGAGACTGACAGCAGTGAGAAGCGAAGGGGGAAGGGGAAAATGATGGAAAGAAGGGAAAGGAAGTAGTCAAAGAAAAGGTGTGAATGACCCACAGACATGGAAAACAGTGTTGGGATTGTCTGTGGGAGCAGGGGGTTAGGCTTGGTGGAAAAGGGCAAAGGGGGATAAATTGGAACAACTATAACACAATAAGAATTTTAAAAAAGTTCTTCAGATGACTCTCATGGTTAAATTTGAAATGGTTGACTCTTAAATGATAGAATGTCCCAAGAATGTATTGCACCATTTAGAAAAGCCCTTGCTTTCCACAATTAATCACCATTCCTCCATTTCCTGGATTTTTCTAACTTTTTCTTGGATAAATTATTCCAACTCTATTATTCATCTGGCTATCTCATCATGTATATAAATATGTATATCCATAGTTTTTCATATTTTCAGTAGAATAACACCTCTTTCTAATAGCCTGATGATTTTATACAATAATATCCTCAGTTGAATTAGATCAGATTTGGGTAACAGTAACACTAAAGCACCCAAAACCATTCTTCGTAACTCCTATTTTCTTCCCAGCAAACACAAGTGCATGGGCACACACCAGCACCAGAGAGAAAGACTAGCAAGAGTCGTAATTATTTAAATTCATTTGTGGGACCAACACAGAATATGACATTATGCACGTGTATAAACACACAAATCGAAAGGAAAATGAACATTAGTAAGAGGATGGAGTACCAGTAATTGCTCAAATTTCTGTACGCTTCTTTTAGCACTGAGGAACCCAGACGGCCTGATCAAACTAAACCAGAAAACAAAAGCCAAATGGCAATCTGGATGGACAAGTCACATTTACCCATATTCATTTATTCAAAAAAGTTCTATTAATCCTTTTCCATGCACCAAGCACCAGGCTTATTTAATAAGCAGTGATGTCAATAGAAACAAGTCTTATCCTTGTAGATTTTAGAGTCTGGACATTGAAGCAGACATTTTACAAAAACAAAATAAAGCAAATGCCTTCCCACCCCTGAAAAAAGTCACAGTAGAGAGGCATTATAATGTCAAAAGGGACTATGAAGGTAGAGGAACATAGGTTAGAAACCTTGATTTATTATTTACTAGCATTACCTTCAACAAATAACCTCTCTAAACTTCAGTGTCTGTAATTAAAAAAAAAAAAAGAAAAGGAAAGAAATAAAGGTAATGAAGGGCCCCCCAAAAAGGGTGGTTGTGAAGTCTAAAAGAAATGGATCATTTTAAGTTCTTGATTTCATGCTTAGCATATACTAAGCACTCAGTGAGTTTTAGTTACTTTTTTTTTCCTTATCTACACCCAAGGAAATTTTTTCATTACTTTTAGAGAGGGGTAAAAGGGAGAGGAATAACATGAATGTGAGAGAGAAGCATCAGCATGGACTGGTTGCCACCCAGACATGCCTGGACTGGGGATGGCATGTGCCTGGACGGGGATTGTGCAAGCCCGGAGCAGGGATGAACCTGCAATTTAGGTATGTGTTCATACCAGGAACAGAACCTGTGACCTTTCAGTTTGGGACGATGCTCTCACCAATTAATTCACACTGGCCAGGGCAGTTACTTTATAATCATTATATAAATAGGTATACCGAGTTAATCGAAAGAAAAATGAAAGGTGTTAAGAAATCTAATTAAGATTAGATTTAAAGAATTCTTCCCAAACAAATAGTGCAACCTGGTATTAAACTAAAAATACTCAGTTGTTTTGTATATTTATACCTTCTCTAAAGAGTAAGCTTCGGCTTCAAGGGACTGTATAAGAGACTTCCAGCTTTAATTTTTTCTAATCTGACACTAGTTATGCCACATTGATCAAGTCATTTCAGTTTTGATGCAGAACAGTAAGATTAGGAGAATATCCAACTCTTGTCTTTAGTATACCCCTAGTTTTCCTGGCCAGAAATGTTATTTCATACAACCGTTCTTATGCTTCGGTGAGTAGCATTGAACTCCAGATTCCTTGCTGTTTGGCAAATGTTCTAATTGGTTATGTTTTGCTACCTTGGGCACACTATTAGACAAAATTGTAACAAAAGACATCAGTAAAATGCAGAAAGCTTCAGATTGTTAAAATCACGAATGTTATTAATACTATTAAAATGCTAATTGCTGTTTAGTGGAGATTCAGTTGCATTTCTAAGGGAGGAAATGCTTAGGCAGCAGGATCTGAGCCATGGATTGTTTGTTCCCTAAAGGGGAGAAAATTCACTTTTGTTTAATTTATATAAACAAGAAGGCATTCCAAGGAGGTACACTGAAGTGACTGCCGACCTCCTAGGGTTGGAGCCACCTTCAGCTTCACCCCCATCCTAGGTGGTCCTTAATTGCCACTATAGACTGCCTGGCTGTAACTTATTGTTTGCACTGCACATGACCTTGGATGCAAACTAAAGCACTATGAATTAGTCCTTGTAATATTTTGTGTTTAACATCTGTGTTATCACCAGTCATTATTCAGAGGACAAAAAACAAATAGCCGTATCTATCTTCATCTTTTTTTAAAAGTCCATTCTATTGTTTCCCACAGACTCCCTAGATGAATCACCCTATACAAGAGTGAAACAATTCACTTCCATTATTTTCTGGGACAAAGATCTACAGAATTAGAAGATCTACATGATACTAAAATGAAATATAGAATATTTTTAAACAACAGAAACCTCCAAATATCTTGACTTCCCCCACCTATGTTGCTACCATCTTTCTTTTTTCCCATTATCTCTTTTAAAATAAAAGAGGATTCCAAAGCACATTTATTAAAATATAATGATTTAATTTACCCATTAATGCTTTATTCATTGATAAAATGTAGTAACCACAGGGAGAAAACAGCAATAGCTTAACAGCTAGGGAAAAAAAAAAAAAAAAAGACAGAACAGTGTATTGCATTAAATGGACAATACCTGATTAAATGGTGAATACCTGAAAGAGGAAGTGAGTTAATAAAAATTCAATCACTCAAATGGGAACTTCTCCAAGACCCTAGGGTTAACACCTAGATTAAACTCTCACTTCTCTTGCTCTCTCTCTCTCCCTAAACACACACACACACACACAGAATTTTATTAATCGTCTCAGGTGTTTAAAATGCCCTCTTTTTTTTTTTTAAGGCAAGAGATAAAAGTTACAACTAAAATAGTTGCCATATCATCAAGCTGAGAATAGTTTCACATAGACACAGGGAACTAACAATAATAACAGCAATTACAAATATTATTTTAAAAGTGACAAAATGTTTCAGCCACCATGCAGAATACTCAAAGGTAGATTCCAACACTGGACAGTAAAATTAACAAACAGTCACTGAAGGGGACAGGAGGACTCACATAGGAATCAGGTAATTGGTCTTTGATTATAGTTCTTCCTTAGATCATCTCTTCGAGGTTACATATGGTTATATTGTGAACCTCTTGTTAGAATTTGAACCTAACAGAAAATAGACTTATAGACGGTGTTAAAAGACCTTTTTATTCTACTTCCATACTTGAAACACATGATTATTTTTGTGAAGACAAAAATAAATAAATAGGAGCCTGTGAAATACAGATTTTGAAATATTTTTATAGTTCGAAAGAGTACTGAACTTTCAGAATGATATTATACTTAGTTGAGGTGTTATACAGACTGGGATTGCTTAGATGTTCAGTAATTCGTTATGGGAAGCAAAAGGTGAACAGTTAAGTCTGGGGAGAAGAAATAAGAATTTACCTGAAAGAGGAAGACATCAAAAAGTTTGGCCCCAGTTAAAAATTCATAGACAAATTCTGCTGGAAAGGGAGGTAAAAGCTGAATGAATAGGTTATCTAAACAGCAGGAGATTAATGGATAACTTAAAGGACTTCAACAATAATGTTAAGTGTGCATGCACTTGATACATGATATTTAGCTTTTTGCTAGATTTTTTTTAAGGGAGAGGTTTTTTTTTTTTTTTCTGTTTCTAAGATTTTATTTATTTTTAGAGAGCGGGGAAGGGAGGGAGAAAGAGATGGAGAGAAACAGCAATGTATGGTTGCCTCTCACATGGCCCTCACTGGGGACTTGCCTGCATCCCAGGCATGTGCCCTGACTGGGAACCAAACTGGTGACCTTTGGTTCCCAGCCCACACTCAATCCACCAGCTACACCAGCCAAGGCTAAGGGAGAGTTTTAAGTAGATCAGTTATTGATTTTCAAATGTTGAAATCATCTCCCAGATGATTTTGAAGTTTACTAGTACATTATGCTCCATTCTCATGAAGTGGGGTGTCGGAGAAGGAATGAAGAGAAAAAAATGTTCTCTGCAATAAATATGATGCTTAATGACAGTATGGGTCAAGGTAGAAACTTCTCTTAAAATGGGATATTTAATCTTTTCCATTTTTATCGTACTTATGTCTGAGATCTTTATTCTTTTAATTCCATGAGTTGACTCATCTTATTTTCTCTCATTTCTCCAGCACTTTCTTTTGTGGAGTGGTGACAACGGCGGCTAGAGAAAGCAGCGGTATTCCACCGTGAATGTCATGTAGGAATCCTAATACTATTGGAGTGTATGGATAAAGGATAAAACATTATTGAGTCCTGATACCAAACTATACTGTTCATTCCATAATTTTTTTATCTTTTTACATTTTTCCTATTTTTGTCAAATGCACCTAAATAGTTATCCTGTGTTCCTGTTTATCTACTTAACTTTTTAGTTTTATTAATCAACCTTTCCATTTTCTTAATATACCACTAGTTTATATATCACTCTTTAGAGCATAATTTAATGTAGTGCTCTTATAATAGTTTGACAAAACATTTAATTAAAGGAATATATTTTTCTCGTTATTTTTCTGGGGTCTTCTGTACGCTATTCTCTCTTTCCAGAGTATTTTCTTGGTTGTTAGTTTCCTCCACAACACCTTCATTTTCCATTATAATTCATTGTACTCTATTTTTTCAAATGATAGTTTCTTAGACATAATTAGATTAAAAACAGTCAGTAACTGAAACTTCTACCTGATAATGAAATCTTCCTTGGATACCAGGACAAATCTCTGAAATTACTACTTGAAAAGACCAAATCCTTAAAGCAATGTTCTTCACACTTGACTCTCTTGGGGATTTGCTTCTTCCACGTTAACTCAATTGCATTATGTCCCCAGAGTTACCTAAAGAGAGTATGACAGTCTATCCTATGCACTGCCGTTCTCCCAACATTTAGTATGGAATTTCAAGCAATGCAAGCACATAATAAGTAATTGTTAAATTAACTACGGCTGTATATAACACAGGAGTAATTGATCTCTGGTACCTTAGATTCCTCAGTTATAAAGTAATAATTTGAAAGAGTGATGATATTAATACTACTTAACAATGACCAAATCCTCCTTAAGTGTCACACAATGTTCTAAACAGTATGTACACTAACTCACAGAAGCACCACATGTCTAAGATGCAGAGGCTATTTTAACTTCCATCACTCTGGTGGTGGACACAGACAACAGCCCTGCAAGTCAGGCACGTGGGGAGAGATGGAGGTGATCTGCCTGACGGCATGTTAACTAACCGATTCAAACTGCTGATATTGATATTTTATTTTGAAATTCTTTAATATATTTCAGTTATTAAATATCACTTGCATTATTTAAACTCCCTTTCATGTAATAGCTATATCATGTAAGATCTTATGCTTTAACATACCATATGTGTCTTCTTAATATTCTTAAGGACAAATAAACTTTCTACAAATATACCATCTGACTCACTTTCAAGTTATCAAAAATATGCTCTTATTCATTCATTAGAAAATTGATTTTCTTATTTTTTTCTCACTACAAACTTTAGCTGCCTGTTTTTAATTGGTTCCGTCCACGGATTTTTCTTCCTCTTTCTCATACATCCAATCACTGAACAGTATCTCACAAAGTTACTTGTGAGTTAGTGAAAGGATTTGATCTCCAAATCCTTTTTTTTTTAAAGGGAAAATGTGATCTGTTATGCTTTAATTAGTATAATTATACTGGGCCATGCCTGTCTTCTTCACTAATTGAATTTCTATCTCACATTATGTTTCTGATTCACAATTATTTGTTTTCTTGACATCCAGCACATTTGTAATTTTGTGTCCTTCGACCCTATTGCTTACAATCCAGATTTAAATAAAATGTGGCCCATGTAGCAAGGATACTTGTTGTTTTTTCTATTTTTAAATCAGCTTTCTTCATTCAGTGACTAGATCAAGTTTCATTTTCCATCCCAAAGTAGCCTGTGTTTCTGTATGGCAGAATAGTTAAATAATACCAGTAGTTATAGATGTGAATATTGCTGTATCTTTTTTTTTTTCCTACCCTTCTAAGAATCACAAAGCCAGAGAGCATTTTAGATCTTGGTCCCTGGCATGTCATCAGTTTGCTGCAAGTAAACTCGTAAAAATTCTCTGCAGGTTTAGATAGTTACTTGCTATAGTCAGTAGGATTCTGAAAAGGCCCACCCAGGACCACACTGCAGATCCAGACTGGTGCCAGTACAAGCATGGGCCCATTGGGCCCCACTGTCTTCCCGCTTCACATCCACTGAACGAGGATGAGTCTTCTCTTGGAATTCCAGACCTCCTTGTCTTAAACAGCAGGCCATGACTTTATTTGAGCTGTCCTTAAAAAATTCTCAAGACAAGGGTTGAGGTAATTCAGGAAAAGGAAAAAAAAAATGAATTGGTGCTTTAATTTTGCCTTTTTAATTGGACTGCTTACTGAGAGTTTGAATACAATTGTTGATGGTTAAATGAGAGACTGGATTCTTTAACCTCCAAAAAGAAAAGACATTTGCTTCCCCAACTGAAGTAGTCAATGGGATGACAATAGTTCTTCAGATTCCAGAATCCCAACTGACAGAGATGGGCACCTGGAGTCATCCAGTGTGGTAACAATGGAGAAGCTATAGGGAGACCCAGGGGGAAGGGCAGGGTACCTTGGAATGGGTTTATCCTAAAAGAGAGCAGCCTATGCCTTAGAAAGGGTTTTTGTTCTGGCAGCATCTGGTAAGCTCTTGCTGGCCCTTCCTTGGTCATGCTTAGGTAACTAGGAATCTTCGTGGGATAGCCTGTACAAAAGGTGTTTCTAGGACATGAAGCAGTCCTATAGGGATATGGACCATATCTGACTCCTTTAGAGGGACTCACTGTGCATGTAAAGGCTAATTTTCCCTACAAGTTTTTCCATACTCTACAGATCTCACAATTAACATGGGAAATTGTTCCCCTGAGGCCACCCAGCCCTAGGAGAATCAGCTACCCATTAATACTAAGATGGCCAAGATGAGGACACTTTGACACTTCTAAATTGTTCTTTCACCCACAAAATTAGAAAAAAGCTAGCTATACAATAATGCAGAAAGAAAGGATAGCATGTTTCATTGGTCTCTCAAAGTTTCAAACAGCGCATTTAGATAAATGGATCAACCTATGATGTCATTTGGTGTCATATCAATTCTTTGAGGTATTAAAAATGGCTGTCTTATTTTAAAAGGGGAAAGACCATTTGGAACTTGACTTGTCAAGGAAAAATATAAAGTGTATAATGTCTCCAATACAAAATTTGGATCCAACCACTTGTAAATGTAAGATAATTTTCTACCTTTGGATGGTATTTTTAAAATTAATTTAAAGGCAAGTACTTGTAAGGACATGGGTATTCTAAAATTCTCAGAAATACAGAAATTTACTCAATGCTTTTCAATTTCATGGGTTCTAAGATTAATCCTTTGTAAATAAAAGCTAGTTAATTGTTAGTTTAAGTAGAACAGACTAGTCTTTATTTTACTGGGGTTTTACAAAACATAAGTCCACGTTAATAATTGACTATGATGTCTATTAAATGAATTTCCAGAGGTCATAAAATATCTTAAATATACTTTCCAGTAAAATAGCCTAGGTTTCTAGAGGTTAAAAAGTGCTTTTATAAGTTTGTCAAACTAAAGTATGTTAATTGTTTCTTTTAAGTTTTCATTAGAATTTGAAGTTTTAAGGATTAAAATCTTAATATATGTAGGAATGACTTTGCAGTGTTCCAGAAGGTAAAATACTTCAAAGGAT
>PVJI01000988.1:0-208600 GCA_004026765.1 Micronycteris hirsuta
GGTATCTTCACAATTTTATGGGAATTTTACATGTAAAGAAATAGTGACTTAATGTCACTTTTGCCTCAGTGGTGGGACTGCTGTGATGTGGGAACTGTACTGAGGTGCTATCAGCCACCTGTGAGACAATTTAATGTAGCAAGGCGTCTTAAAGCTTTTCTGGCCATTTCTGTTTTCTCTCAAATGTAAGCTGTGCGAAGGCCAGTAGCGTGCAGCTTCAGAAAATCTGAGGCTGAGTTTGTTTTGCGAACTCTGCATGAAATTATCTTTCTGTTACTATGTTTGTACGAACATTTGTGTTCAAACTATGCCTTTGCTAAAGTACTTTGCTTTATTTTGGTTTCTCTTTAGAAGGGAAACTAAGACAATTCTTTTAAAATATGAAAAAATTCTGCAAATTATAATTGTATATAATTTTAACGATTATGCACTTTTCAAGGGCTAAATCTCAACTGAATATTTGAATTGGTTAAAGTTAATACACTTAACTGAGTCATTTTTCAAATCGCGTTACAAAGTCTTTTTTTGTTCCTTTGTTATTTCGAAACGTTAGTGTTGTAGGAAAGATGTGTTACGATTCCCCCGAACCCTCAGCTGTTTGAGTAAGGGAATGCACAGGGGCTGTTGGGAGGAGTGCTTGAGTGGTCCTGGGCTCAGCTCAGGCTCTGCGATCAGCTGAGTGATTGACGGCTGTGCAGTGACCTGGAAAACAACACCCGGGGGGAGTTTCATCGGGACACAGTCCCAGAAGGGTAGATGCCGCTTAATTGAGGTTGCTAAACAAATTGCCTTTTCACTTCCACACTTTCCTATACATATTATACATAGCCACACACATATGTTTCTTATATGTATGTTTCCACAGGATTATTACAGCTTATTGAAATCAGGGAATATCACTAAATATTTCCCACTTAATTTCCTATGCCCTGATTGAAAACTTATTCAAATGGGGGGATGGGTCTAAAGGAAAAGCACCCTTGTGCTAAATCATGTGATTTCACAGACATACGGCATTTTTTTTTTCAATGGAAATTTCTGGAGATTTGTTTTTGGCCTGGATGTTCCGAATGTACACCAAACCGTTTATTCACAACAAGCATTCTAGTAGCTGCTATGAATATTTTTAATCTACCCTACTTAACCTCTTATAGTGAAAAATACAATTTTCTGTTTTTTTGTTAAACAGACTTAATGACAAACATCTTGCAAATTTGATTTTTATATATTTCATCTCTTTCTTATGCTCAATTTAATCTATCAAAGCCACACATTGTAGAAGACATCTGGTATTGAGCTTAAGCAGCTGGGTTTCATTTGTAAAGGTTTTGAGCAAATTTTGGTGCTTGCCAACAGTAATATACCAGTTGGCCAGTGTGTTTTCTTTGTGGCAGCTTGGCACAGTGTGGCACCGGAGACCTGGGTTCAGGGTCAGGCGGCAGGACGGCTCCCGCAGATGCTGCAGCGTGCGCTGACTGATGGTGGGCGGCACTGGCTGCGGAAAAGGAGTCGGCCTGTGAGGGCGTGCTACCGGTAGTCATCCATCTGAGAGACAAGGAGTCCGCAGTTTTCCTCATGTCATGGTTCAATGTGTTTCCTACATCAGAATCACTGGAGGTGATTCATTTTAAGGATGCATTTCTCTTTACCCCACCCCAAATCTACTAAACCCTGTATTTGGGAGCTAAACCCAGAAAGGTGCAATTGATTATGATACCCCCCCTCAAGGGATTTGATTCACCCTAGATTAGAGGTAATGCATTCCAGTTTATTCTTTACCTACAGAGAGAACCTCTACCCTTCCCTCTTGCCCCATCTCTGACCAAGATAAAAACCTATTTCATTATCATGTATTTAAAAGAAATTGTCAGGATTGGTTTCAGGAGTAACTCACCCATATATCCAATTTAGATGTTCTTTCATAAAATATTCTATTAGTATGGCCTATTGTTTAATAAAACAGTTGTACTAGGGCTCTTAAGATACTGCCCATAATTGATAGTAAGGATAGTAAATCTTAATTTACTTGGAACAATCAGAACTAAAGGATTTCTGGGAGAGTGAACTAGAAATGAGAATCCCAAATTTCCTCTCTTCATAAGATATATTAATCAAATAATTTCTGTCTCCAAATAGTCATTGGACACCTGATAGGCTCCTGGAAAATTTTTGAGAGTTTGGCTCTGTGATACCCTCAGAAAACACCGTAATGTTGTTTGGATGCTCCTCAGCCCTCCCGCCCCACCCCCAGCTTACTCAGCATGTTATTCCCAGGGAGTAGTTTGTCTCTGTGGCTGTATATGCCATTTTAGGGACTTCTGGAAATAAACCAAGTTAAAACTGTCTGCTTCTGCTAGAAATGCCCTATGCCAGAATTCTTCCTATCCTAGATTAGTATTACTGGTTTTGCTGGTTCAGAGTCCAGAATTGAGTTTTCCAGGTAAACACTGTGTGTGCCAGGGCAATATGGAAACACATGCAGAGAATGTGTGGTTTCTGTGAGGATCACCTCTTTGGAAGCTAATAGGTAGTGACCATCTGTGGTTAAAACGTCATTAACTGGAAATGTACTTTTTACCTTATCTTGCTTTGGAAATTAGCACTCAAGATAGTGACTTTAGAAACCTCCTGCATTCCCTTGGGGGCTTGTTTTAAAATACACACACATACACACACTTAATGTAGGCAGGCAACACCCCGGAAAATATAACTTTAAAAGAGGGTCAGAGAAGCGGCAACATAAACGCTTGAAATTGTCTTGTTCCGTGATCCGTGTCATACATGGGCTACATCTGCAGCTTTTTAAAGTTTCTGGAGGAAGCTCAGCAATGCAGCTGTCTCTAATGTACTGTGAACCATGAAAAGGAATTTCTTTCAAGTAAAAACGGAAGTAGCTTGTGTGTGGGATGATGGGGCTGGAGGTTTCTTTCAACAGAAAATAAAGTGCTATTATATAAACAAACATCTACACAACCTAAAGTAAACCCAGTAGGAATACATGCTACAGGCACCCACACTCTGATTTAAAAGACTGAGCTAATTTTAATGACCTATTTGTGTTTCCTTTCACAATAAGGAAAAGGAGGCATACAGTTGTTAGGTGACTTACCTCAAGTCTCACTATTACTTGTAGAATCAGACCCAGAACTTAGGATTCCAGAGTTTTTGTTCTTAGAGGAATGGCATTTAAATTGGACTTCAGAACTGCTGGCAAAACAAAGTCTTTGCCATATGAGCAAGAGACAGATTGTAAAAACACACCCCTTCACTATCACAAATAATTCAGTGTATGAATGAAGTTCAGACCTGATAATTTCTGCTTTGATTTTCCTATTTATTCTAATATATACTAGTTTGTAGAAAGTACTCTATATTTCACCACATTTAGGCTGGTGTAATTTAGTGCTCAAGGGAATGCAATTTACACACTTTTTTTTTTTTTTTTTCTGAGCCACATTATCTTAGCATCTGAGGTGAGGAGAAGACAGTTAGGAACACATCTCTTCTCTGGGGAAAAATATTTGCATTCTGCATTGAAGAATGGAGCATACTTCCCTTTTTCCTCTTCCTAAGATTCCTGCAAATGTTAAGTTAAAGAGACCATTTGCAAAATATCCTGAGTTGCCATGACTGCAAACAAGAAATGTCATCTACAGCTTTATACCTTGAGAGTGAGGCTGACACCTCTGCAGATTTGTTTCTCAATGCTAAAATTACAAGGTTTTTGTCCCTTTCCATTGTAGGATATCACTTATACTGAGATCCTTTAGATTTACACATTGGATTTTACGATGAGAGGCATTTGCTGTAGAAGGTCTTAGAATAATTGGTGAACTGTCTTTACCAGGTAAAATTTTTATGTTGTTGGTCCTCATTTTTATACCTCTTCTTTGACTATTTCTTTAGTAATCTTGAATCCAGACTATGGTTTTTGAGACTGAATGAGAACAGTTGGTCTTTTGTTCTGCAGCTTTGCTTCGATTCTTGTTTTTGCTACTTAAGGGTGTTAAGATCTGTTGAAGATTTCAAGTCATCTCTGTATCTGCAGGATATTTGAGCGAAATTACGCTATAAAAGTTCTTTAACATTTTACTTCTCATTCTAGAGTCTTTGTTTATTATTCCTGTGGCGTTTAGTGTAGCTTATCATCTACAAAATAATTGAAAAGGTCTAGGGGTAAAAAAAGTGTCATTCTTATACTTACAGGTAGTTCTTATAGTTCCTAATCATCTCACAGACAATAACTGGGGTATTTCATTTCTGATTTTATGATTCACTAATCCAAGGATACGAATTTCAGGATTCTTATCTTTTAATTTGTGCATGTCTTCATTTGTAGATGTTAAGCACAGAGAAAGGTAGGGAAACCTCCTCTTCTTGATATAAAAACATATTATGGTTTTATAGTTTTAACTATAGTAATTACAATAGTGTGGTTATGATCAAAGGTAGAAATAGAACAATGGAACATAGTAGAAAGTTTTATATATATATATATATATATGCAATATGTGTCAAAGGGGACATTGGAAGTCATTGGGGACAGGCAGACTATTTGCAAGGCTCACCTCGTACCATGTATCAAAATCAGCTCCAAGCATGTCAGAAAGCTAAATGTAAAATCCAAAGATTGAAAATGTTAAGAAATAATAATGGCTGATATTCCAAGAATTAAACACTTCATGTACTTCAACTCATTTGAGTTCCACACGTCATGAAATAGGTGCTTTTATTATCGCCACTGTTTAAATGAGGAAACCGGTTCAGAAAGGTTAAATAGTTTGTCTCAGGTTACAAAGTTAATCCATGGGAGAGTCTAGATCCAAATCAAGATCGCTGGTTCTCGTGTCCATTCTCTTAGTGTCTGGTGTCGATATAATACAGCATCTCTTAGAGGAGAATATTTATATAACTCAAAGTTTAAAAAGAGGTAAAAAACTCAAAACAAAAAATATTTTGAAAATTTTTAATAGCAAAATTCATGCTAGTTCAATAAATCAAATCACCAATAAGCAAAGAACAACCTGGACACTCGGAAAGCATATTGCAAGACATGTAACTGAGAAATATTAATAGTTGCATGTAAAGAATGTCTTCAAAAATGAAAATATACAAAACCAGTGGCAGAGGACATGAACAAGCCATTCACAGAGAGGAATATGGAAATACAGGGAGAAAAGCTAAATAAATAGAGAACTGCAAGTTAAAATAATATGAACTACAGAGTTTTAGCCAACAGGCTGGCAAAATAATTAACAGTCTGACATTATCAAGATTTGGCAAGGATGCGCAGAAATGAGAACCCTTAACGGCTGTTAGTTGGAACATAAATTGTTTCAACCATGTTGAAGAGTGATACATCATTTATAAATTAGATGGTAATCACATAGAAATAGTCATAAGGTTAAGCAATAGTTTCTTATATGCGATACCAAAAGCACAAGCAACAACAGAAAATAAAATGGATTTCATCAATTAAAAAAACAAACTTTTATGCATCAGGTACATCAACAAAAAAGTGAAAAAAGACCCCACAAAGTGAGAAAATACATTTGCCAAAAATGTATTTGATAACGAACACAAATGTAGATTGCATAAAGAACTCTTAAAATCAACAATAATAAGGTAAATAACACAATTTTAAATGGTATTATTAATGGGAGTGATAAATAGCACATTTAGGAGAATGGGGAGAAAGGGCTGGTATTCATTTAGCTTTATGGTATAATATTTTATTACTAATGATAAAAACTCTGTTCAGATTTTAAAAAAATAGGCAAGGATCTGGAAAGACAGTTCTCCAAATAATATATACAAATGGCCAATAATCATATGAAAAGATATTTAACATTATTAGCTACTATCCGTGCAGATCAAAGCAAGACTGTGATGAGATAGCGCGTTGCCCACTGGGGTGGCTGCAGTGCCCTGTGTCCGTGGGAACGGAGGAGTTGCATCCCTCATACGCCGCTTCGCGAACATAGAATGGTGCGGCCGCTTTGGCAGATAGTCTGGCAGTTCCTCAAAATGTTAAATATTAAGTTACCATATGACCCGTAAGTTTTACTTCTATGTGTATACCCAAGAGAAATAACAACCGAATGTCCACAAAAAACTTGTACCCAACTGTTCAGAGCAGCACATCATCATAATAGCTAACAAGTAAGACCAGCCCGAAGGTCCAAATGTATGGATGAACAAAATGTTGTATATCTGTATAATGAATATTATTCAGTAATAAAGAGGAATGAAGTACTGATACATGCCATAACACGAATAAACTTTGACATTATCTTTCACTGTCAAAGCCAGCTTCTTTCCGTGGCCTGCACAGTGAAAGAAGCCCAAGGCAAATACCATATGTTGTATTATTCCATTTTTATGAAAAATCTGGAATAGGTAGAACTGTACTGTCAGAAAACGGGTAAGTTGCTCTGGGTGACCTGGGGTGGAGTGCCAGGGGCAAGAATGGGGATTGTTTGCTGATGGGTGCTTGTTTTGGGGGTGAAGAAAGTGTTGTACAATTAGATTGTGAGGTGGCTGTGCAACTCTGTATACATACGAAAAAGCATTGCATTGAATGCTACATTGTTGGATTTTATGGCGTGTGAATTATATTTCTATAAAGCTCCTGAAATAGTCACAGGAGTGATACATGGCACATTTAGTATACTACAGCCAATTCATTTGGCTTTGTCTTATAATATTTTTTTATGCCTCATGATAAAAAATCTGTTAAGATTTTATAAAAATGAGTTGAGAACCCCATATGCTCAAAATTTTGTATATTTGTAGGAATTTATACAATTACATAGATAACCAGAAACAAAATTAAATACATGTTCGCTCCCCCTTTTAGTTAGAAAACATTATGGGGTTTTTTTTCCCCCTAATAATTGAAAACTTTGGTTCCAGAAAATATTCTCTACAAAGAAATACTGAATTAGGGCTTCTTCATTGACTGTTGTTTGCTTTTTCTTATATCAATTATAATAAAACAGGGTCTGGTGCAAATGATGCCCCTTTATTATTACATAAAAATCTCTTATTACAGAATCATAAGCATGTGATTCTGTAACGTAACAATAGCACACTCAAGCATGCCACATGACATTTTCGGTGAAATGTTCAAATTGCTGTCCATCTCGTGTGAGACATTCACGCACCCTACCAACCACACTCAATGGCGTTACTTCTGACGGACCCTGTATTTTATCTCTGAGATCTGAATTTTACTGAGGGAGTTTTATTTGCCATTTTATTAGTTGGTTTATGAGAAAAATTCTTTGTGATTAAGAGTCAACATTAGTTCTGGTTAAAATCAGATAATTTTTCCTTTGCTAAGAACTTAGCAGAGTAGCCCACCTGCAATCCTGCCTGCTTGGTTAAAAGAAAAAGATATCTTTTGGGGACAGCTGCTATTCATAATTCTTAGTCCAGACTTTGTGGGCATCTGTTAATTTGCCAATGGACCTTTATCACGAACTCTCCCTCCACATGTTAAGATTGTCCTGGGGACAGAGAGCGTGCCTGTAGGCCAGAGGGCTCATTCCTGAATCAGAGGTGCCTATTACTTTCCTACCTTTCAATGTAGCAGAAGTGCCTTTCCTGTCATGGGGTAAAGTGGTTGAGGAGAATGCCCACAAAGTCATAACAAAATCATGTGTTTTCCAGAGTATCGTTTCCTGCTTCTCCCACTCAGGGCCTTGGCCATCGCCGAGGCGAGAAAATGACCTCAGGGCTTGACGTGTGTACATCCGAGTACTAATAACAAGTGATGCTAAAGCCAGGTCAAGGCGAATCGGACTGCAGTTGTGGCAACATTCAAATACAGTTGAAACAGAGTTGCCCTGCGTCGTCCAGGTTAAGCAAAAGTTCCTTTAACCCTAGAGTCTATAAGCATAAGAGTATCTAGAATAGTTCAAACAAAATTAAAGGATAGAAAATGTGCAGAGCCAGACATTTGTGTGAGGGAGTGGAAATTGGGCCACAGATGGTAGACGGTGACTTGCTAGTGGTTTTCAAATTTGGTCCCTGTGTGAGCATGACATGGGAACCTGCTGGGAGTGTAAATGCTTGGGTCCCAACCCAGATGTTCTGAATCAGAAACCTCAGGGGATACCTCCAGAAATCTGGGTTTTAACAAGCCATCCAGGTGATGCTCACTTGCAGCTAACGTTTGAGAACCACTGGACTAAATTATGTTGCTTTTTCAATGGTAGGTGAGTAAACATGAACTTTATCCCATGGGTAGTGGAAATTAATGGATGACTTAAGAACAGAGTTATGGAACAATTAGTGTTTTAGGTAGCAGAGTCTTCTGCATTATTTTTCTAGTAAAGGCATTTTAGTTTAGGAAAATAATTAAAATGCCACAATATCTAATGATCTGATTTAATCCATACATTTCAGAAGGATGTATTAGTTTGTAGTTTCTTATAATTAAATTGGAGAGCTTTTAAATGACTTAATAGAACTTTGGAAGTTTACAACTTAATTGATTTTTTTTGACTATGAATTATAGTGATGTTTTGTGTGCCATTTAACTCTATAAACTTAAAACCTTTTTCAGATTTTATGGGATCTAGGTGTACTCTTAAATCCTAAAATATTATCCAAATCCTTTTAGAAAATGGCTGAGGGCATTGCCCAGGTCACTTTACTGTGAAATTTTTTCCCGAGTATGTTTTGCATTTTAAATGTTTTCATTTTTCTTCTTAATCTTGTTATGTATCAGTAACAGATGATGTGTTGGCATCTTCTGGAATAACACATTTGTTCCAAGTGAAAAGGACTAGGTTCAGAAAATCTAGCCAGCCAAGAAGTTTATCTGACAGAAACCTATATTGAGTCTAAAACTAATGTGCTCATATTTTCCATCAGAATTAAAGTGGAATGGATCCAAGGAGGCACTATGATCAGCTCGCTGGTCTCAGCCCTGGGAGAACTGCATTAACTAAATGTGTCACTTAGCGCTGTAGATAACAGGCAGCGTGTTGGGAAAGATCTTTCACCTAGAAGTCTGAGATGGGGCTGACCACACAAAATCTGATTATATTAACGCTCTCCTTAGGAGTCGTGTAAGATTTAAGATTCACTAGAATGACTTTGTTTTATTCCCCAATGGTCTCATTTTTATATTTAAAAGTTGGTATTAAAATGCAGGAGGCATATTTACTCTTTAGTGACTCAGTCATACAGACTATCCCAGAGCACATGAGACTTAGATCTTGTCCAAGAATTCACTGAATTCTGGGGAAAGGCAGAAGCTTTTTCTCATGGGAATCAGAAGAATTGAAGTTTAATTCTTCCTCTGTTATTACTTACATGACTTTGGACATAACCTTTGATGCCTCACAGGATGAGGTGATTTAATAAATTGTTGGAATAGTTCATGTTGAAGGTTGGTTTGAGGCATGAATATTGTGTTTTTTAAATAAACATAAAGTGACATGAAGAAACCATTTATTTATTCCTTCATTTACCATGCATTTATTATACACCTACTATCTTCTAATGTTACAGTATGCCCTATGGGTTCAAGGAAAACATTCCCTGCTCGTGTTCCGAAGTGGAGTCAGACAGATACAAGGAATACACTGGGGACAGATAATAACCGACCTAAAAGTAGGTATCAATTGAGTTGGCAACTAAAGTGGGTAAGGAGTTATCTGGGCAAAGGAAGGAAGTAAAGAAGCTCCAGAAGGAGGAACCAACATGAGCAAAATCCCAGAGAGATCTCCGAGAGCCTGGTGCAGCCGAGGACTGCAGCGTTTAGTGGTGCCTGTGAGCTGGCGGTGAGGCCTGGTAAGCGGCCAGCTAGAGGTTGTAGGCCGCGGTCGGGAGATGAAGGCAGAAAGAGACACGTGCTTCTTCCAGTGGTTTGCATAGATCCGCGACTCACGTTTAAGGAGGAAGTGACGTAACTCTATTTCCCACCCTCGTTCCTTTCAGTTCCACGAAGGCCCGCCCTGCTTTGTGAACGTGGGGCTGGACTCTGCCCTCCCTCTAGGCCTCCTGCCCCGCAGCCTCTTTGGTGCAGCCGGTGGGACCCTGGCAGGAACCACTCCCTCCCTGTGCACTGCTTACAAGGAAGGAGCAGATAACTGCCAGGGGCCAGACATACCTGTGGGACATAGGAGCTGAGGGGTAACCCCTTCTTTTCCCCCCAGGATAGATATCCTCAGGCAGACACCACAATGCCTTTAGTGGATGGGTACTAGATAACTCAACCCGAACTGCCATTTTTTTCTTCTCTGTTTCTTTTCTTCCCTGGTCATGAACTCCTCCTTCCTGGGATGGCATTCTCAAATAAACTGCTTTTGTTCATGCGTTTGTCTTAGGCTCTACTTTCCTGGGAAACTAAGGTGATGGCAGTAGCTTCAAAATATATCTGGAAACTCCCTACTTCTCATTGCCACCAATACTATCAATCAGTGCTTGCCTTATTGACTCTCTGCTGTTATGCTGTTATTTTTGCTTTCTATTGTCTGTTCTCAGCACAGCAGCCAGAGTAAAAATGCCAGCAAGGCCCTCTAGGATCTGTCCCCTTTCTTCTCTGACCTTCTTTTCTCTTTTTGGACAGAGTGGCATCTGCAGCTCCTCAAGGCTACCAGGTGCACTTGTACCTCAGGGCTCTCGCTTGCTCTTTCTTTGGAACACTTCCATTTCATAGCTCTCTCGTCACTTTCTCTCAAAAATGATTTCTACAGTGATGAAATTCTGGCCATCCTCTTTAAAATAACAACCACTTCCAACATATTCTACTTCCCTTCCCTGCTTTATTTCTCTAAATAGCACTTATCATAATTAATATACCTTCATGTTTTTTGCTTGCCTCTATTTTACTGCAATTGCTGCAAGCTTTGTCAGGCAAGGAAATGTGTTGTGTTTTTTTCCCCCCGGTGCTTCATTCTTGGTGCCTGGTATCTGATAGGTGCCAAATAAATAATTGTTGAGTTAAACAAGCGAATGAATATGTATTTTAGAAAATTGTAATTCTAGTTGTGCTGTGAAGTTGGTTAAAGAAAGGTAGAGCTGGGGAGCAGAGAGCAGGAGCCTGTTGCAGGCAACCAAATAAGAAGTGATGAGGGCCACACTTAGCATCCTTTTAACGGCATCAGTGGAAAGCTGAGGAAAGATTACAGAAAAAATGTAGAAGATTAAGATGTCTGTGTTGTTGATGGATGGGGTGTTTTGGATCTTAGAGAGGGAGATGCCTGGGAAGATTCTCAGGGTTCTGGCTTTGGCAGCTGGGCGGATGGTGACTATGTTCATCAGAGAGATGCTCAAGGGGGAGCAGATCTGGAAAGGAAAGGGATAGGTGGAGAGGCTTCTGGGAAGAAGAAGCAGAACTTCAGGTCTAAGTATGTGCGTTTGATGTATCAGCAGGGCCCCTTAGCCTGACATGATAGCGGCCTAGTAGTTGAATTACAACCAGCATGAGAACAAGGACACTTGGGGGTGAACGAGCGCCTGGTGCAGAGATTGTGCCTTGATGTGGGCTGGTGACCTTCCAATAATCCAACCGGGGAAGCCATATATTACTGTGTTCCTATAGGAACCTTGGGATTCTTAACTGTTTTTACTATTTCTTTCCTAGGCTATTTTTTAAGTTAGAAAGAGAAAGCCTCTCACAAAGGAGTAAATAAAAATCTCTGTGATTCATTTTTGTTGGTACATTTTGAAAGCATGGAAAGGCACTTATCACAGAATAAATGTCGGAGTGCCCCTAGAGTACACAGAATTTACCTTTAGCTTGTCCTGGCTAGCCTCAAACTCTGTATTTCTCTCTCACAGCCATCTTCTTTTATTGAAAACATGTTGAAGTACTTTTTTTCATTTTTGTCCCCGGAAATGGGTGATCTCTTTAGTAAAACATCCAGAATCCATGTAATGAAAAGTGTCTAAATGTTTCAAGTAAGATTTCTGACATATATGTACCTGCTTAGTAATGTAAATTTTAAATGGGGTGCTCTTCACCAACATATTTTTCATGTATTTTGAAGCTTAGATTTTTGCCAATAGTTTTCATAGCTCTGGCTGATTTTTATTACCTTATTTAGTAGAAGAGAGTCAAGCATCTTGAACTGGTCTTCAACCTAGAAATTTATTAAACAATGTGATTTCTCAAGGGGGAAGCGGTGTTGGAAAAGATTGTTACATACAGATTTCTAGGCCAATGGATCATAGGGATGGGAGCAATATTGCCCAATGAAATTTATAGAAACAAAACCAAAATTACTCTGATCTGTGATTATCTAATAGTTGGTGAATGCACCTCACTCTGGATGAAATCTTTGACTTGTTATTTGAATTTAATCCTTGCTGTTTATTCTTATGTTGACACTTTGCATTACTCGAATAAAATGTTGATGATCTCAGCGTCTTAGCCTGCACTGGGTATTCCCTATGGCACAGAGGTGTTAGGGGCCACACTGCTGGATTGCTATCGATAAAACACAGATTCTGAATATAATACGTGGGATCTAAACTGGATTGCTGACAGTGAGATTGTAGTTCTTTATTAGAGGGAAGAAATTCTGAGAACCCCAATTGAAGGTCCCAAGATAATTCAGATTTAATTACAAAGAACCTTTTGTATTTCCTTAAAAGAAGCCTGGTGTCCTGGCTGGGTAGTTTGGTTGGTTGGAGTGTTGTTCCGTATGCCAAAAGGTTGCAGGTCTGATTCTCGGTCAGGGCACCTGCCTCGGTTGCGGGTTTGATCTCTGATTGAGGCACATACGGGAGGTGACTCTCCCTCTTTCTCTCCCTTCCTTGCTCTCTAAAATCAACAAACATATCCTCAGGTGAGGATTAAAATCAGTGATCTCATCACAGGTAATAAAAAGCATCTAGTGCTATTCCTTGTTCCTAGTCGGCACTTATCCTTTATTACATGTGTTAATGTTTAAAAGAAGAAGATAACGAAGAAGAATCCTGGGTATTTAAGGAAACTAAGAACTGTATTAGATTTCTCCATAGAAACAGAACCAAGAGGAGACATATATTAAAGTTATAATATAACTTAATGTATATTCTAACTTAAATGTATATTTATTATAAGGAACAGGCTCATGTGATTATGGAGGCTGAGTCCCAGCATCTGCAGTCAGTAAGCTGGAGGTCAGGAGGAGAGCCGGCTTGCTGGAGACCTGGAAGGAAGCACTGCTATTTCTGTTCGAGCTCAGGGGCAGGGAAAAAACCCACCGTCCCAGTTTGAAGGCAGTCAGGCAGGAGGCATTCCCTCTTATTTGGGGGAGAGTCAACTATTTGGTCTTTTTCGGATGTTCAACTGATTGAATGAGGTACATTCCCATTAGGGAGGTTAATCTACTTTATGCAGTCTATCAGGGTAAGTGTTAAACTCATCCAAAAACCCCTCACAGAAATGTCAGAATGTTGTTTGATCAAGTATCTGGGTACCCTGCAACCCAGTCAAGTTGGCACATAAAATTAACCATCACAATAAACTATTTTCAGTCTGTTTCAATCCATTCAGTCACATGCATTTTACGTATAGCTCTGTGGATTCATCCTAGGGTAAGACATTTTGGGTGTCTAAACAAGCAGAAGACAGGTATCAGGTGACCCTTAATAGACCAAAAGAAACTAATATAAAATCAAGAAAAAAAATACAGGTTTTTCACATTTACATTCTTCACCAAGACATTTTCATGTATGTTGTAGCTAAATACATGGACTAAAATTGACTTTCTTATTCTGAATTTTAAGTTACTGAACAAACATTAAGCATTATTTGTTTTTTCTTTTTTATTTGTTTATCTCATAATACATATTCATCTGGAAGGTGGTAGCATAATCATAAAATAATGAACTAATAAAACTTAGTCTGTTAAAAACTTAGTACTAGATCTAGAGGATACTACCAAAAACATGTTTTTTCCCAGCAGTCTTGGCCCCTGGGTCAAATAGAATACATTATTCTATTTTTGCGTCATATTTGTGGCATCCTTTTTCTGCCATGTTTCTGAATTCCGGCAATACAAAAAGTTTCTGTGTTTGCTGGACACAGTAGGTAAACAAAGTTTTGATTCATTTTTTTCTTTGAAAAACCATGAAAGTCTTTATAAACATAATATCTAGCCGCAAGGTGTAGCTTACTGAATAGTCACTACAGATGTGCCCTCACTCTCTCGCCCACCTGCACGCAGTCCCGTCCAGACTAGGAAGTGAATTGAAAAGTAAGGCCATTGGAGAAACCATGTTAATAATTTGATCAGTGTTTTTAGACTAGACATTTTATTTTTTTTTAAAGATTTTATTTATTTATTTTCAGAGAGAGAAGGGAGGGAGAGAAACAGCAATGTATGGTTGCCTCTCACATGGCCCTCACGGGGACCTGGCCCGCAACCCAGGCATATGCCCCGACTGGGAATCGAACCGGGACCCTCTGGTTCCCAGCCTGCGCTCAATCCACTGAGCTACACCAGCTGGGAAAATTAGACATTTTAGAGTCAAATACAAAAACAAAAAGTTACCTGATTATTTTTAATTTAAAAGTTTTAAAACATTTAAAAGGTTTAAGTGTTTTGAATTTGGCTCATATTGGAAATGATTGAACTGGAGACTCCATTAAATTTAAGCATACTCGTTTTCTTAATATTAATGTCTTAATTTCTCCAAATTTGAGTAACAGAGCTCTTATTTCTGGTTACATAATAGTGACAAGGTGGTTACTTTCACAATGCAGAGAGTTTATGAAGGTACCTTTATAAAATATAGGTTTATCTCTCTTGATTGAGGAAACAAAAATTATGAGAGAAAAGGGAAAGAATCGTTACTGTACATCTGGAAATAGCAAACATAATTTCCCCCCTTTCACTGGTATACCCTTTACAGCCTGATTCAGTGAATCAGATGTGGTGGGTTTGGGAGAGATTTGTTCTCAGGGAGTTAATATTTGACTTGCCAGGCAGAGTGGATTTCTTAGGCTGACCTCGGGAACACTGGCATTGCCATGCTATCTTGCGGGCATCTCTCCCACCTTTGGGCAACTAGGAAATATTTGATGCTATGGTTTCATGAGAAGTCTGTCTGTGTGATAATAGTCCCTGATCACTGTGTGGGATTGATATAAACGCCTCACTTTGGTGAATGCTTTCTTTGAAGACTCAAATCCAGTGTGAAAACCTTTTTTTTTTTTTTTACCTCTCTGAAAAAGTTTGTGGCACTTTTATAATAGCTGGCCTACCCTGTTGATTTAGATCAAAATCATTTTCTCCCAACATCATAACCATTTCACTGTTCAGTGGTGCAGAAGACGTCATAAAGAGTTGGTGAAATGTTTTAGATCATTTGGAAATGGATGAGTGATAAAAATGAAAATATCACCAACAGAGGTGATACTGCGGAGAACTTTTAAGGGCAGAAACAAGAGTATCTTCATACTAAGAATTTTCTTGTGTCAGAATGGTAGAGCCATTTGGATAAACATCTAATACAAAACCGAGTGTTTACGGTTCCACTTAGTCTTTCTTCATGCCTACTCTGCATTTGAATCTGAACTGTTTTCCCTTTCAGATTTTCGGGAAAGGATACACAGCTCCTCTTAATGTTTGATGAATATTTATTAAGGACCATTTGACAATTAAGGACTCATTAGAATTCACTTTAAAAGAAAAAGAGACAAAAGCACTTTAAAGCAGAATGGAGTGGCAAGCGCAAACTCACCTCTCTTTCTCATTGTGAACTGCTGAGTCAGAAACACTGCAAAACAAAGAAGATTCTCTTAAAACGTATTCTAGATAGTAGCTAGAATGTAACGCACATATTGGATTATCACATGGCGGCTTTAGCTCTGCATTGGATATTGTCTTTGGGGGGTGCTCTTCTCTGGAGGTACTAGGAAATCCTGCTTTTTTGTGTTTGGCATATCCTAGGAGATCAGACTTTGGAGTCAGACTTTTCATGTTTAAATCTCGGTTCCAACTCTTTATAGCTCTGTGATCTTGAGCAAGTGCTCAGTGGCTCAGTTTCTGTATTGTAATATGGGGAAAACAGTACTACACAATTCACCAGCTTGTTGGAAGAAGCAACTGTGTTAATACATGAAGAACACTTAGAATAGTGCCCAGCACACTGGTGTTTTCTGCCATGAGAATGTTTTCTGTCAATTTACACTTCCTTGTTAGGGCCCTTTGGAAAGCTCTTCGTTTCCCCTGGCTAAGAGTGGTGCAAAGGGATAGTTAATGAATCCTCACTTCCTGTGGGCAGCGTTTTAGCTTCCTGTTTCACTTCCGCTTTCCTCCAGTCCTCTCAGGACATCAAGGCACCGTGTCCTGCCACTTCCAGCTACCTTGGGCTGCGGCTGATCTCTTCATCCAAATATGACACGGAATATAGGCATGCCTACAATATATTTAGTTTCTTTCAAAACACAGTTTTTTATGAATGAGAAATAGCTGAAGTTCCACAAGGTATTTTGAAGGTAGAGTAGTTATACCATTTTGGTGTTACTCCATGTAAATCATTGCTTTTGGTAATGGATATAAAGAAATACCTGGGCACGAAATAAGGAAATGAACTAGAAAGTTACTTGCCTGCTCACCATTATTTTAATTATGAAATAGAACTATGTATGTATTGGGATGAGCCGAGAAGTACTAAGACATTCAGCCCCATATTTCTTTTTCTATGAGACTTAATGTTTGTGGAAGTAAACGCTGGCCTGGAAACCAAAAATTTGTAGTTCTGTTGATAAATGTATTTCTCTAAATAACATTCATTCTTAAGTAATGTACTACTCTGCCTTACAAACTGTAGGTCATAAGATTTCATTTGTCTTTGCAAAGTGCTGAGTCGCTGTTATTTATCTCAAATTTTATCTTTAAGACAAGCCTCATAAATTTAATAATAATTAGTCATAGTTCCCACTGGAATTTTTACCGCTTTGACCATCTGTCCTCCTTAGTCTGCATACAAGGTGTTGGGTCTGTTCCACAGCAACTGAGTAAGTTCTCACTTCTCATAGTTTTCTCTTAGAAAAGTGATTGCTCTATTTATGATTTTTGAGAGATGATTGTGAATCCCTGTGATTTATTCTTCAGTTTTTAGATTCATCACAAGAAGACTTTATTCCATTTGTTATGTGTGCATGATACAGTATTAGTAATGACCCTGATGTTTGGACATAATCCTTTTACCATATAATGGCTATTGTGGACTTGATGCTTATTCCTACTTTTGATTGTTGTTAAATTTACCTTGATATTTCTTAGCCATCTAGTCCTCATTTTGAAATGGAAACTCGTTAGTTTAAGGAACACGATTAGTTATTTCTACAGTGTCCAAGCAAGCATTCAGCACGTTAATACCGACCAGTCCGCTTCCTGCTGTGTGCTCCAAGGCCGTGGTTCCCGGCCAGTGCGGCCGTAGCTGCCTTCTCCTACCCCACTGCTATCAAACCCACAGTCCACTTCCTTTTCAGTTGTAGATGTCAAAGCCAAAGGAGAAAAGTTGTTGCGTTGTCTAACGCAAAGAGAGAAAGAAGAGAAGAAGATCCAGATATTGAACTATAAATGTCCTGTAATTGTTAAACAGGCTTAAGTGTGTGTGTGTGTGTGTATGTGTGTGTGTGTGTGTGTGTGAGAGTGAGTGTAAGTGTGAGTGGTGGAATGTTCAGAATGCAAAAAGAGTTCCTAAATTGTGTGCAGAAAGGAAAATGTGTGGTGAATAAGCTTATCTTTTCCCAAGAATCCTACCTTGATTTACAACTCTCATTTCACTGTATATGTAGTAAAATTTAAGGATGAACTAGCTCTTTGCTTTGAGGGATGATCTTATTTTGTGCTCTGCAGAAATCCATTCAAAGTTTATTATTATTACATGCTAGGAAGGTCTTATAGTATAGTTGGCTTATCTTTTATTCCATTATGATAATGGATATATTTGCTCACATAAAACTACCTTGAAAAGTTATAAACTAATCTAGCTTTTAATAATTGTTTTTTATTCTAAGAACTTAAATGTCTTTCAAAAATTTGCAGAGATTAAAATCAGAGTTGGAAGCACATGTGAGCCAGTTAACATCAAACAATGAAATTATTTGATCACGAATTTCAACTAATAAGAATATACACATTGTTCATGCTTATATGGGCGAAACTATTTAAGTTACTCTTATAAGCATTTTACATTTATGAATGAACAAATAATATTATCTTCATTTTGCAGATGAGGAAATAGAGGTTCATGGAGGTTAAGTAAGTAGTCTGAGGTCAACACAGCCAATTATTCAGATTAATAATCATTTAGGCAACTCATATGTAAGTAAACTGTACTAGTTATAATAAGAGGGTGATAGTTGATAGGTTGGACTATATATGTGCAACTGTTCAAGGTAGAGTTATATATATATACACATGTATGTCATGGTAAAGATATATATATTTCATGGTAGAGATATATATATATATCATGGTATTTACCATGGTAATGGGTAATGGTACCCGTTATCATGGTGTATATATATACATGATATATATACGTGACATATATATATATATTTATATATGTATATATACACACATGCATACCATGGTGTATATATATATAAACGCATACCATATATATGTGTATATATACACACACACCATGGTAAAGATATGTATATATAGTCATGGTGAAGTTCCCTGGAAGTATCAACAAAGATGCATATATCTGATTGGGAAATGTAACATAGATGGTGAAGGAGAAGGAAGGTGAAAGAATATTATGAGAAAGGCATGGGGATGTAAAAAACACAGTGCATGTGATGAGGATAAGGTGTGGACAGGAGCCGATCTGGTAGGAGATGAAATTGGAAATATAGGTTGAGTCAGCTTATGAAGAACCCTGAATGCCTTCATAAGAACTTTAGAACCGTTAGAGCCTTTCGTTTGTTATGCTTTATTTAGCTTGTTGGTTTTGCAACTTTATGCATGTGCGTTGTTATTTTTAGAAGGCAGCGGTGCACATGATGGATGCTAGAATCGGGAGGGACAGCAGAGAATGCAGCAGTAGTACTGATTAGGGACAGGGATAGAAATGAGGGGCTCCCATCATTAACTTTTATTTTGCCATCAAGAAACACAGCAGATGTAGGAAAACCTATCCTAAGAAAAAATCAAAGCTCTGCATACCTGCTGATGGTGACATCATCGTCATCATCATCATCGGGTGACTTGATTAAAACAGTTATGTGCAGTGGTGAAAATCTCAGCTCAGCCTTGTGACCTGCTTTATATCTGAGCCTCGGTCATTCATAAAAATGAGGTTACTTGTACATACCTTGCTGGGTTCTGAAAGGCATTATATGAAAGCATGTGAAAGCTCTTAGAACTGTTTTACCTGTGTAACGTACTCAGTAAATAATAGTTTTCTTTGTTTTCTTTGTGGATCACTCAGCAATTATTTCCTTGCGTGAGGCACTCGCAGTACACTGTGGTAGCCTTGTAATACAGTGAAGGGTTGACCAACGACCACTTTCTCTATACAATTTTTGGTTGTCTTCTTACATTTTAAAGTGAGTGTCCATGTTACCTGTATGTTCTTTTCAATCTCTTCCTGTTAAAAATGGGACACTGGAGTCTAGTGAAGTTAAATAACTAGCTTTACACGATTTTACAGGGTGGGGCAAAAGTAGGTTTACAGCTGTGAGTATGCAAAACAGTTTATTTTTGTATTATCATTTATTAATTATTGTATTATATTATTTTTTATACAAACAACTATAAACACACTGTACCCTACCCAGTATATCAATGGAAGATATGAGTAAATTATTAAATATAGGTCAGTTACAAAACTTCATTAACGCTTTGTGTGGATGTTATAGAAGTGCATGTGTATAGTTTTTGAAACTGTTTAACAAACACATATGTGTTCATGTAAGAATCTAGCAAAATGCAAGATGGCATGCAGATCTCTGATATCGTTGGAAAGTGGTCGCTAACTAACTAGCAGTAGCTAATAACACATCAGAGGAACTGAACGTGGCGTACAAGGCGTGTTGTTTTTAAGATGCATGTGTGTGAAGTGCTCTGAAGGCAAACTTGCTGTGACACCCTAGCAGTCCCGAACACGAGGTCGTGCTGTCAGTGATGCTGTCTCTCTGACCAGCGCCGCAGTTAGTTCTCGGCACTGGCAGGAGGCATGCCTTTCTTTCCCCCCTATCTTTTCTTCCAAATAGTGAGATCATTCATGGAACAAATTAGAAAGCAGCTAAAATTAACTGAAAATTGAAAATATGAATTTGGACCCAGTATTTACATATGGTCATTTATCATGCTCTAGAAAATAGACTTATGTAAGCATATTGTGTAACTGGTGTATATCTTTAATTTGGTTCTGGATTCTGGAAATGACTTTGTACCTTATTTAGCTGGAGTGAGAGATATATCCTTTTCCGTGTTACAAACCCCGCATGGAGTTAAAATGGATGAAGGGAAGTAACATTGATCGGGCATTAACTCTCAGTAACCGGGTCCTGTGCTAAGTGCTTTCCGTGGAACTTCATTTAATCTTAGGAACGACCATGCGAGTAGTAGACATTATTGCCCTTGTTTTCAAGATGGAGAGATGGAGCTCTAGAGAAACTAATGAATTTGCCTGAGAGCACACAGCTACTTAGCAGAACTGGGTGCAGTCTCCAATCTCCTGCCCTGTGCTCGCTTCTCTAAATGCTGTCCAGGTTGCATTGGCTTTAAAAACGATGTTCAGGACCTTCCTTCATGCTCATATTCCAATGCCCCACTTCTTATTAACCAAACATATAATTTAATTGAGTTGACTGTCAAAATCTTTCTTGAGTTTGAAAATTATGTGGCTAGGGAGCAGGGAGTGTCAGAAAAATTCAGTTGCATCTTTGGATAAAGTTAGAGAAATGCTTGTCTCAGTATGAATAGCCTTTCAGTGTTCAGATATGAAAAGCAAAAACATACAATCTATGGTAGCTTACAACAAAAAATTAAAGCAAACAGACAAACAAAAGTCAACCACAGAATGCCATATTTGACTAACTCTTTTTCTCTTTTTAATTACTTTTCTGAGAACATGAACTTTGTTTCTATTATACTCTCACATTAGTGGATCATTTCTTCTTTTCTTAAAGAAGAGATGTGTGCCAACATTTCGTAACTGTCAGCCTATAAGGGTGCTAACTTAATTAATGTTCTATCTTTTATCCATTTAAAGACCAATTCAAAATATTAAAGCATAAATTTACATCAATAATTGCTTTAACTTGTATTTGGCACACACAATACTTTGGTGAGACATCTGGTGTTATTACTTGAAAATCTCCTTTAAATCTCAAAAAGGTTCTATAATTGTATATATCTTCTTCGTTTTTTCTTTTAAATATCATCTCCTATTCTCATTCCCTTTTATTTCACTATTGTAAAATTTCTTTACTTATTTTTAAACATAAATAAATTTTAGCTGTGGTTGGTGTGACTTAGTGGATTGAGTGCTTGCCTGCAAACTGAAAGGCTGCTGGTTCAATTCCTGGTCAGGGCACATGACTGGGTTGCAGGCGAAGTCCCCAGTTGGGGGTGAACAAGAGGCAGCCCATCAATGTTTCTCTTGCACATCAGTGTTTCCCTCCCTCTCTCTCTAAAAATAAATAAATAAAATATTTAAAATATGTATATATGTATATGAATTTTATATCTGTAATTCTAATGACCAATAGTCAGTCATCTCGTGTGGCAGTTCTCAAAGTGTGATTTGCAAGGGAAATCATATGATAAAATATACTATGAATATTTGCACTGATGATACAAAGGAAATAGTGGATAGAACTGCTGGTGGAACCTTAGCACAAACCAAGATGGGGGTCCAAACTGTGCTGTATCTTCACTGCCATGTGTGTGCAGCACAAAACGGCCAACCAAACAACATCAGCTGCTTTATTTAATAACACTCTGCAGGAAGCACTGAAGTTATTAATTTTAACTAAATATCAACCTCTGAATAAATGTGCTTTTAACACTCTGTGTGACAAAATGTGAAGCATCCATCATGAAATTCTTCAGTATATTGAAGATGAATGGTTACCTGAGACCTTTTACATGAAACACAATTTTTACCTGAAAGAGTGAGTGACAAACTATAGTTATTCAGACGTGGGTATGGCAGATGTGTTCTAAAAAATGAACGAAGTGAGCTTGTCATTTCATGAAAACCAGCTGACAGCGTTTATTGCTAAAGGTAATACTCAAACTGTCTGACAAAAGTTAGGACTTTAGAAAGTCAGTCCACAGAACTGATCTGCGTTACTGGGTGAACCAAGATTCTTTCTCCCGATGATCAGTGCCCATTGGGTAATAATAATGCGCATGTGTAAAAATTTCATTCCAAACATGTGATTGACAGTAGATTTTAATTTATCAGAAAATGAAAATTTTATTGATAGGGTTTCAGGTTCTGCATTGTGTCTAACTTTTAAAAGAGTCCTACTTGTCTAGATTGTGCATGGTATCAAAAATAACCATTATTTTATGAAAAGGCTGTAAAATGTTTCTACTTTTCCAACTATGCATATCTGACCATCTGTTCCTCATACGTGTCAACATAGTGCAATAGATTTTATGCAGAAACAGCCAATTTCTTCAATGAAGTTAGACAGATTTGCAAAAATGGAAAACAGTGTCACTTTATCAGTATTATTTTTTAAAAATATATTAGGATGGAATGTGTTCATTATTTTTTATAAGTCAATTATTCATATTTAAAACAATTCAGTTTTAGTTTCTAATATACTTAAATATTGATCACTATGATCCACACGAACAAAAAATTTGGTGTCATAAATGATTTTTTATAATGAAAATGTGTGCTGAGGACAAAACATTTGAGAACTGCTACCCAGAGGAGCCACAGAGACAGCCCCAGCCAGTGGGGCTCAGCTCTCCGTTGGTTGGAGCTTCCTCCCTAACCGAGGTGTTGCCCCTTTGGTTCCCCGTCAGGGCACTTACCTGTGTTGCGGATTCCATCCCCAGTCGGGGTGTATGCGGGAGGCCACCTATTGCTGTTCCTCTTTGGCCTGTCCCCACTCTCTTAAATGAAAATAAAATAAACTTAAAAGTCACAGAGACTAGAGCTTGTATCCTCATAATTGCTGCTTAATTATTTCTTCTCAGCCAAATAATCTCTCCCAGGCCTAGGACCCTCATCTATAAAATGAGTATTTTGAGGATTATATGATGTGAGATTTATTAATATATAATAAGGGATAGATAAATGATGACATCTTATTTAATCCTCTCAAAAACTCCTTGAATTGTGAACACTGTTCAAGGGAAATTAAGAACTTGCTCAAGGTCATGTGACTAATACATTGCGGGACCGAGAACCTTATAGTTTATTAATATAATAGTCAGTACCCTCTTTTCATGCTCTAGATATGAAGAAAAAGAAGTATATCAGCAACATAGAAGTTCTTGTAGAATCACAACGTATTTGAAGCAGAAGGGAACTTAACAGAGGATGCCCTCTGGCCGTTTCATTTTACGGATACGGCAGTTCAGGGTACTGTGTGACCGCTGAGTTGCTTTGAACCTGGCTGCATTTTTAACATGATGGTTCTCATCCTTCCTTAGCCTCCTCCTATTCTTCTTTGGTTGGCCAGGCTAAAGAACTCAAGTACCTTTGGCAAGAACTATATTTACTCGCACAGATGCCAATGAAAACAAAAAACACATAAAACAAATGAGAAGCATGGCTGAAAGGCTATGGCAAATAGCCACAGCCTCCTATGATACTGGATGACTTTCATTGCTTCTCGTGGTAATGAAATTACTAAATAGAGTTTTTTTCCAGGCCTTAGAATTCAGTACTTGTTAGAAAATTAGCTGAAGGGATTGAAAAAAGGGAACAATACTGCAATAAAAAGCAGCTGGAAGTGTTTGGAACAGAAAAGTCCGTGTGGCAGTCATGGCCAAACAGCCGTCCCGTCGGAGCAGGCCGATGGGCCGATGTCGGGACAGCACCGAGTCTGGTGCTTTCTGGAGGAGGGCAGAGGACCGTCCTCTGCCTGCTGACGCGTCTGCTCTTCACGCACACCCTGAATACCTTCCGGAGGATGGAATTCAGGTTTTGGCGCCACTGCTCTATGGTGTTTATTCTTTTTGTTTCTTTGTAATTTGTTCCCATGTTACTATTACTAAGGAGAATTAAAAACATAAATGTAATTGATTGAGTTAATATGCTATATCTGAGCAAAATTCACCCTTTATTTGACTATAGTTTGTAATATTATAGTTAATAATATGCTCGAGGGAAAGGAAAGTTATTTCCAGACTACTCTAATATGTTAGTTTTACTTTGGAAATTCACAACTGCTGTTCGTTTTTGGCTTTTTGTCCTGTCATTTTTTTTCTTTTGCTAATTATGGTCTCTTTTCAGTCTTTTCAAGTCTCTTTCTTAGTGAACTCATTAGTGCAACTCACAACATAAATCATTTTATGTGTGTGTAATATTCCCTAAATACATACATGTAGATGTCAGCCTTAAAATCTGCCTGAAACTAGGTGGGTGAAGTCAGGCATATCCATATATACACCCATATCTAACATATAGATATATAGACTTAATTGTGAAGGATTTCCTGTGTTTTCAGCCAGTCAAAGCTTGGATTTATTTGTATTACCTCTGTTCATAACTAGTTATGATTTTAGGCAATGGGAGGTTGGATGTTTTTTTCCCCAAATTCTGTATCAAGTAAAGAAGTAGTTGGAAGTAGTTAGGGGTAGAACATGTTCCAGGGTTTTGGAACATTTGGTTACCAGAGCAGCCGCTGCTTTCTGCACAGGATTCCTTTCTTTAGAAACACCCCTCGTCACTGACTCACCATCCAGGGAGTGTGGTCATGGGAGAAGCAGTCACGTGTGCCACTGTTATACCATGGTGTTGACTTGGGGTCGTTTCTTTCACACTGAACTTCTAATCCAGACAGGTATGTTTGGCCGAGACTTTTCTAGCGAGCTAATTCATTTATCAGCGTTCTTCCACAAACGTAGCCTGAGAACCTCTGTTTACTGCCTGAGCGTATTTGGTAAACCACCGTCAAAGAAAACTTTCTGGATCTTCTGGAGATTTTCAAGTCAATAGCACAGCGAGGGCAAGAAACCGTGGTGCCAACATTTGGCTTGAGTCTAGTTATTCTGTTACATGTGTGATTTGGCCTGTTGTACGAGTTCGTTCTTGGTTACGTGTTTTGTATGTAAGTGACTGCATTTTGGTATAAAGGCGCCAGCATAAGCATCTCAGGTTTGTCTTTCAGAGTTCCTTTGCCCTTTCTTCCCAATACACTCATTTATTTTCTCTGTGTCATAAAACCCCTTTTCAGGTGGGCTGGTCTAGGCTGGGAAACTACTCTTTGTTCACAACCCAGGAAGGGAAGCGTGAGGGCAAACCATCCTTTGGGAGAGACTGTGGTGCCCGGTATGCGCAGAGATGGCAGCCAGCAGACCCTGGCAGGTTAGCGTCTGTGAGACGACAAGCGAGGATAAAAGTTCATGGGCAGGCGGTGTATGCCGAATGGCGGTGGGGCAACAAGGATATTCCACGCCTGGTGTTTCCTACCTTCTCGGTGAGATTGGGAGGGAAGAGAGCGGACAGCAGAGTCTTCAAGAATATTGAGGTTTTGGAGAAGCCATTGGGGACTGGACGACAACAAATGAAAAAGGAAGGCAGAGAAGGATCTCAGGTCAGAGTGGCGTGCTCTGCGCACACACTCGGGGGGACGGAGCCTCCGCCACCGTGTCCCCTCCCCACGCGCTGTGGAGTGCTTGTAGTGCTGAGCTCTGGGCTTGCTGCTCAGTGACGAGAGAATGCAGCTGAGAAGCTTGACGTGTGTAGCTATAAGTATGTAAGCAAATCCGTCAGTCCCCACCAGCACTGGCGTGCAGAGAAGCCCGTGCATCCTGCTCTGAGTGTTCGCTCTCGTTCCGGGCACTGGAGGATGGACTGAGCAAAGGAGAACATTTTTAAAGTTTCAACTTTCTTATCACTAGCTGGGGTGGGGGATGTTGTTCAGTAGTGAGATACTTTTGAGGTTTAGAAAAATACTAGGAATGTTTGGTGAAAGAGACAGGTTTTGTGAGAATTGTTACTTGTGGATCCTCGCTGTAGACATATTTGTAGGAGGTTGTGAAAGGGAAGGATTATATTAATACTAACTCTTTTGAATGAATGTTAATATGATTGATAGTAAATTTTTTGTCTCAATGTGATTATTCTGGATCATTAATGAACATAACCAGAAGTCTGTGACAATTATGTCGTTTTACTGGTAGGCAGGATTTTTCAATTCTTGATTGGGAGCCCAGTCATTTAATGGCCAGACTTTCCTTCTAGTTACTATTAAAAAAGATTAAGGATGTGTCATGTTTAAGTTGCTGTTTGTGTTTCATGCCGCTTCTGAATGACTGAGTACACGTTGCTGGTGTGAACCCCGGTAATTTAAGATTTGCTATGCCACTTCCCGACTCAGGCTTGTTACACCGGCAGTGGAAATACATAGTTTTCCCAAGACCAACTGACCATTATTTGTAAGCATGTTACTGATATCCTAACATTTAATTTTTTTTGTGGATAGTCACGGTTTTCATGATGTGACAACCACTTATGCATGTTGGTATTGAACATTTCATTGTTGTTCACTGTTATCAGCGAAACAGAACAGAGGAAGGAGATACTGGAGAAGACACTAAAGGTTTACTGAGAGGTGGCAGTGAGTTTGATGTTACCTAGCAGAGATGCTTTTGAACAATACTGCCAAAAAATAGATCTAATGAGATTGGGGATGTTTTAAAAAGGTAGTCAGCCTGAGTGTACTGTTCCTTCAGGGAGCGTTTGTAATGCCCGCAAGAATGTGTTGGGAGAGGGATCGGATTCCAGGCTAAGCTTCCGTTGCTTTCAGTAGTTGACGTACGCACACCTGTGTGTTCTCTTCTCTGACCTCAGATTGTTTTGAAAAGCTTCTGACATCTGGAGGTGTGGAAAAGAGCAGATTTTGATTTGTTCTCTGACAAGTAGGAGAAATAAGTTCTAGTGAGACGTGCAGTAAGGGCCGTGATTTATCGCATATCCTAATCACTATAGTAAAACCTCCAGCGTTCTGTGATAGATTCGTGTTTTTCTTGAAACATTTGAACATGCTAGAGATAGAAGTATGTAAGTACGTTGCCATGCAAAATAACGTGCATGTTGCGTTTCTTTTTCTTGGGAGGAATCATTAAGAAATTCTCTCTCAAAATAGTTGAATTGTGAGTAGGAATAGCACTGATAAGGAAAACTGACCTAATTCAACCTTACCTTTTCATAGTGAGAGGCAGAAGTTTCTTTGATAACATCGATATGAGCATAAATGTTGTCACTTAAGAGAAAATATCTATCAAGTATTGGTAAATTTCCTCTGGACTTGAACTATTCTGCAAGAACTTTGGTAACTGGATTAGTGGCCTCTTAAAATATAGGCCATGATATATATTGTAAGTATTAGATTTATACTTATATAACATATTTAATGTTTTTGTATTTCAACATCCCTGGGATTCTAGACTGATTTTTATTAAATTCACAGATTTTTCTTTTCAAAATTCAGCTTCACTTGGCTTGGCATCAGCAACTTATTCCTTGCAATCTGCTTAATTGAGTAGCTTCTACTGTTTATCCTAAAATGCAGATAAATGGCTTTCAGCACAGTGTTTATAGTTTAATAGTTACTAAAGTGAGTCAACATTATCTACTAGTGTGTACATGTCATTATTAATGATCTCTCTGCTTATACTTTCTTGCTAGTCAGGAGACACTGAACTCCACAAAGGCAAGAGCCTGGCACAGTTGAGGGTGGGTGGGCTGTTTGGGATGGTGCCTGTTTACAATGCTTTTTTCCCCTTATTGGTATGAAACAGGAGGAGAAATATGTGCTCTACCACAATCCAAGCATGCACAAAAGCTGTTGCCAAGTGCCGTATTCTGAGTTTGGCTAAAAATATTTTAGGGAGTAGCTGTTAGAGTTATTTGTTTTGTTCCAGATTGTCTAATTAATAATTAGCACAAGTTTAATACTTTTTTCGTTAGGTTATTTGATTTTATGATGGCAAATGGGAGGCACCAGGAAATTTTCATATTATTACCAGAAAGCTACCACAGCTCTGATGATGAAAACACTTTTGATTTTTTGGCTGCCAAGAAAGACGGAGAGAAAATAAATAACTTTATTAATTAGTCATTTATGTAAATTCTGCTTATTCCTTTTGAAAGATCATTTTTGTTCTTTCATTAGGGAAGACAACACAAAAACCACTGTGAGACTTTGCTTCTAGGAGAACCAACAGGCCGGATGAGCATCGAGTTGAAACTGGCGCATCTTACCGATCTCTGGTTCAGTAAACAGGTGGAGTCCTGGCCGCCACACCAGACAGTTTTCTAGATGCTTAGGCAGAGAATAGAGCATTCTTAGGTAGACATAGACAATGGTTTCCTAACAGCTGAAGTACCAACTATTACATTTTGGTAAACTATTTTGTTTGATCTGTGTTCTTCGTAAATGTGGAAAACTTCCTAACTGAACTAGTGGCCACTGAGGATGGCATTGTTTTTGCTTCCACATTATTATTATTGTTGTTTGGGAGCATTTTAGTCATTTAAACAGAACATGATTTAAGTACATATTTCTTACCTTCTTCGGTTGATATTGAAATTTAAGATCATATACTCAATTTATCAAAATATTTCAGGGTAAAAAGTATAGCATACCCCGATACATCTGCCTTATGTTGGTATGGCCCAAAATACAGAAGCATCTGAAGAAATTATGAGAGCTAATTATTTTTCACATGGCACCTTAAATTCGGGTTTCCTGTTGTTCTTTTTCTTTTTATTTTTTTTCTTTTGGTTGTTTATTGTGAGATTCCATATTGATCATCATTTAAAAGAGGAAGAGGGAAACATTTTGACCTCAGAATATATTGTGTGGGCAGGTACATTATTGGCGTAAATAAGGAGCTATGAACTGGATAAGGAAAATAAACAAGGAAAATGTAGAGGTAAGATCAATAAAGCTTTTTAGAGCCTGGGCCACTGAGTCCACTAGGCTTTATACAATTTAAAAAGTTAAAAAAATAAGATTGCTTTTAGAGAATGTTTTGAAAACTGAAGCCATTTGTTTACCGAAAGAGGGACACCAGCCCGAGCAGCACCCGGCCAGAGTGTCCCCAGGTGCGCCGGCTCAGGTGTGAGACACACGGTCAGCACAACACCACAGTCTCAGTGCTGACCTCTCCTTCGGGTTTCCGCCCGAAAGTCGGCGGGACTGCCCTCTGGCGGTCTTATTCCTGTAACTCAAAGAAAGTGGACGGTGCTTCGGAACCTCAGCACTGTCTTAATGGCCAATGAAGTATAATTTCAGAACATATATTTTTTCTCTTAAAATATCAGGAGTCATATTATATGGCTAGTCACATACATACCGAGGACCCAATTCAACCATCCTATTTTGTGTTGGATGCACAAACCAGATCGTGGGCATATTAGGAGAATATTAATGTAACAATTCGTGGCATACCTTCTAAGTCCTGGGCCTCTGTTATTCAGTCTCAGAGTATTACTTGGAACTTTGAATGCTAAATTGTCTCTGACCCTCATGTCTGCCTGTATGGGAAAGCTATGAGACTTTCCACATTCTGACACAGGATGATTTTAGGGACATGGGAATTTCTTGTGACCCCGTTACTCCTAATATATATCATATGGAATTTTCCTAGTAACATTCTTTGTAGACTGGTTGTCTTAGCAGGTAATGAGTATCGAAAGAATGAAAAAAAAAAGAAATATTGAGCATTTTCATTAATATACACATTTAAATTATTTACACTTTGTAATGGGTATATTTTCTTTATTTTAGGTCTTTTTGTGTATATAAATGAACTTTTTTGGTTTTGTTTTTAAACCATTTGCTCTTAGGAAAGGGTATCTGTGTTTTGGGTGAGGTTTTAGATTATTTATTTAAAATGGCGTGCATAGTAGCCTGGGGGACAGATGGTTTTGTGTGTATGGAGAGTGTAAAATGAAGCAGAGCGAAAGTGTTGGTGTGAGTGAATGGTCAGCAGCCTTTTGATGACAAAAGAATGATTAAAAAGGTAGCTTCTGTTCCACTCTCCCAATTTGATTTTAAGGTTCATGGGCATCTCCTCTTTATCTTTATGAAACCAAAGTGGTGTGTAGAACGCATTGTATATGACAAATAGTTCTTAAGTCAGTTTGGGCTTGCTAGCAGTTTTATGCTAGGTTAAGATAAATATTTTTGCTGATTTACCGTACATGGTTAATAGGATAGTTGTGCTTGAAATAGAAATTTTATATAAGAACCTTTAATGAGTCAAGTCAAACAACATGGTGGATAATAAAGAGATAAAAATTAACGGCAATCATTTGGTTGTCAGTTTTTGTAACATTTTGTTTGAAAGATTCCAAACTATAAAAGGAGTTTGACAATTAGTATAAGTAAACCTCTTTAAGGAAAATTGAAAAAATGTTTATGTAGCTGACCAATTTGTGAAGTTGTGCTTATTTTCAAAATAAACTTAAGAATTGCATGTTGAAGTACCATTCTGAATGTCAAAGGATAATATCAAAAAATAGATTTCTAGATATTTAAATGTCATATTTTTTCTGCCTTGCATATAATCAGAAGCAGCTTTTTACCATCTGGAAATGTTACATAATACACCGTGGCCCATGACTTTTTTTTCTTTTCTTTCTTTTTATTTATTTATTTTTTGATTCTAAGGTTTCCTTTCCCTTTTACCTTTCCACTGTCCTATGCCATGTATCCTGAACATAGCTCAGTGCCTGACTGGAATAATCTCTCTTGCCAGCTTATAATCAAAGGGCGTACTGAGCAAAGCAGCTGAGCCGTATTAGGCAACCGCGGTCTGGACTGCATTTCTTAACTGCTGAATAACACATCACAGGTGCAGGATTAGTGCTGCCTACGGTGCTGGTCTTTCTAGTGGAAACCCCTAGCAATTCTGTGCCTCCTCCTCATGTCTCATCCCAGGGAACCTAGCAGTGACCTTTCAAACGCACAGAAATCAAATGTGAGTAGTGGGAAAAGCTTTATATCTTACAGAGGCTGTTTTTCTCCTCCAGAAGATGTAAGCAAGATCAGTTAAGCCAATTCTGGCACAGATACAAAAAAGATGATAGAACTTAGTCTCTCTTGGCATAGAGAGTGAAATAGAAAAATTTGTGGGAGGTAGTGTCAAAAAGGTTAAGCACAAAAATCACATGGCAAGAACATGTAATTTAGCTTAGCTGTCCCAGCAGTGTATAACTGCTCACTTTTAAACTGCTAAACAGTTTTCATATATTAGGTTAACTTTGCCTTGTGTATGTGCTGGAGTAGGTGTGTGTGCACTTGCCTCTACACATCTTCCTATGCTGTCGTGGTGAAAATTGTGCCGTGGATGCGTAGTGTTCATTTGTAGTTTCTGACTTTGTGAATTCTTCCTCTATGACATAGAACTCTAAATTCACAGATTATAAAAGTCAAGGTTGCTTTCATGCAGATATGGTAATTAAAGATTTTGTTTATTTTTAGAGAGGTGATGGGAGACAGAGAGGGGGAAAACATCATTGTGTGGTTGCCTCTTGCACGCCCCCTACTGGGGACCTGGCCTGCACCCCTGGCAAGTGCCCTAGACTGGAAATTGAACTGGCGACCTTTTGGTTTGTAGGCCGGCACTCAGTCCACTGAGCCACACCAGCCAGGGCTCATGCAGATATGGTCTTTAAAGATGCAAAAATATTTTAAACTATGCATTAATGATTTAAATATTAAAGTATAAATTAATGATTTGAATGTTTTACAAATAGTTACTAAGTCATTTACTTTTGATCAAGAAGATTAGAAATTGTTTTAGCAAGGTCAAGTATATACTCAGAAAATGAAGGCAATTTTAGTAATTCATGTCATTTTTTGGTATCTATCTTAGAAAAATTCTCTATGGAGCATGACACATAAATGTAAACAAAGCCATGTAGCTGGCACTGCAGGTTTTGAACACCTGTTTATTTAGTTTACAGTTTTTTCTTAAAACTCTGTAATGGCATTCTGTAATATCCAGGGCTTTTTAAAATTTATTTTGTCACTGGTTATCAGTATTCCATATTGTTTCACTGAGATAGAACTTTTAGTTCAATGATGACGGTAATAGTGAATAACAGTATATTCTAAGAATTTTTAAAAATATGTGTACAGTCTATGTATTTTATGCCTCAAATACTTAAACACTTGAAATACCGCTTTATTTGTATTTTTAGGCCAGTACGCTCTTTAACTGAAGTACCCTTTGACAATTATTCAGTGAGAGGACAGAGAAAGGGTCGGGAACAGAGGATCCTAAATGCTTTCCAGGCTTTTCCTTCGGGGGAAAGAATAGCAGGAACATGGGATTTGGTTTGGGGTCTGTCTGGCTTCATTGTCACGTCTTTACGTAGATGAGTCTGTTCAAAGTAGTTTTATGCACCACGCTGACTTGGGAGCGCTTCGCAAGGCTGCAGAGTGAGTTTTAGTGTGGGGGCAAGCTGAACATCGACTTTGATTAGCGTCAGAACTCGGGGAAGCAGAGCAGTGATAGTAATGTCTCCGAATGGAACCACAGCTCCTGGCCTGGCAGTCTGCCAAGTCCTAGTTTCTTCTTTGACATTATTGGCAAGGAGATCATGCTTCCGTTTTTTTTCCCAACAGTGTGGATTTGAACAGACACATAAAATATTTTAAAATACAGAACCGTTTTTAATTTTTTAATCATTCTATCAGCTGTGATTATGCTATTTGATGGATATAGATGGAATTTCATGTTAACGTTAAACATTGTGGCTACTTGCTCATCAGGTTCCTTGTTTCTTATGTTGATGCTTTTATTAAACTACTTATATGCATCTTGTGTTGAGCATTTTCAAATATTTTTAATTATTTAAACCTTTTGCTTGATTTTCTCCGAATTCAAAAGCATCTTTAAGCCTGAGGGAAGGGTAGCTGCTGTGTTAACTTTAAGGAGTGTATGTATGATATCCAAACTACTGTAATTGCTATCTTAATCAATTATTATGCATACTCAGGCTCATAACTCTATTAGTTATCTATAAAACAAATACAAACATATATATTGTCTGTTCACATTGATGTAATATATTCAATCTTTTCATGATTTGCACAAGTCTTAATCTAGTATCCCATACAATAAAATGCTCGAACAATTGACGCTTTCACTTTTTATCCAGCATTGGAGTCTCTTGGCAGGACCTTTCTGATGTAAAATGTTTTCAACATGATTATCCTGCAGGACCTGAGTTGTGTAGTCATGTGAATGTGTATGGTGAAAAGAGAAACAATTGCCATTAAATAGAAACATGTAGAAATATTTTATGATAACAGCCCTAGTTTCTATAGGTAACCCGCACATCTCCAGCATTTTGAAACTAAACGTGTGTTTCCTAACTACTCAATAGTGTTAACAGTAAACCACTGAAATGAGAATCGGTCTGCGTGTCTCCCTGGCTTTGCTGCCTATGTTTCCATAGAGACAGTGGTTGATTCCTGCCACCCACAGTCATCTCTCCTCCTAGGAACTCCTACCTAGGACTGTTCATATTTGATGATTTTATGTGGCATTGTGACATCTATTTTATTGTTTTCATATACTATTTTTGGTTTTCCATATGTAGTTGATTTGTCTTACATGTTCCACGTGTAGTTGATTTGTTTCACCAGCAAGATTATTATTTTATTGAGGGCACTTCCCGTGCTCTGGGCCACTGTGTTATGTAGATGGAATGGATTTTATGATTATTTGCTACATAAATGAAGGTGCCACTGGAAAAAAGAAAATGAATGACAATATATTAGCTGGCCCTGAATGAACTTTCAGTGTTTCTGAAAATGAAAGACTCTCTATTTTTACAGACTTTTTACTCACCATAAAGAATCTAGAAAGAAAGGGGCAGTGAAAGCAAGTAAAATGAAGTGATAGAAAAGGGAATTGAAGAGAGAATGGGTACAGGGAGAGAGGAAAAAGAAGAATAGAAACATATAGGGGATGAAGGAGTAGGAACCAAAGGAACAACAACAGAAAAATCAAGTAGGAAAAGAGAAAAATCTGAAGAATGAAAAAACAAAAAGTGAACAGTGAGTTTCTTGGACACAGAAAACAATGAATTACTGCTATTCGCTTTACTTATAAAGTAGGTGCTTTATTTGGAATATCTCACCCAGTTCTCACAGCAAACTGGTGAGTGCATCCTCTGGAAGGAAGGTTAATTGACTTGCTAAGGCAAGGAAGTAGCTCAGCCGGGGTTTGAACCATTTCACCCTATGTCCTGGTCAAGTCTGCGTCCACTACCCCATGACCATAACTGATACTGGTTTCTCACGTGACGTTTCATCCGCCTGCATGGCATGCTCAGGAATTACCACCGGCACCTTCCCTTCTCCCTGTCTTCTCCGACCCCTAAGATTCTTGAAGGAGAAAGAGTCCTGTGCAGGTAACATCACAGTTAATAATAGAAAGTCTACTCTTCCCTTCTTGATTTTGCTTTGATATTTTTGAATCAAAATTCTATTTATATTTTGTTACTTTTCAGAAGAATTTAAGCACAAATCTTAATTTGTTATCAATCATTGGGTTTTATGTTTTTCATATATATTTTTCTAAGTTTTTGTTGCAAACTACATAGAAAAATATTTGAAAATGTGTATGTTAGTAATATAAAAGAGGCTTAGACAATGAAAATTGAGGATGCTTAATTGATGGTAAATTAAATCGTTAAACTGAGAGAAGCGATTCAAGGTTTAAATGATGAAAATAAAATTAATTATTTATTTAAAGCCACTACTTAAGATCACTAAAACTTACTTTTAAAATTAATATTGTTTTAAAGCTCTGATTCAAGTTTTACTCCTGTACATTGTAGACTTTTGTTTGTAACCAATGAATTTAAACCAGTTTTGGTTAGGAAAGGAAATAGGCATTGATTTGTGTTATTCGTTATCATAACACTAGGGACTGAGGTAGCATGCATCACTCCCAAAGCGTTGCTGGCCAGTTCAGTACTTTCAGAATTTTCTTCCACTCCTTTCTTTACCCCAAATGCTTAATGCAAACTGGTGTGATAAGAATTTCAAGTTCTCTTTTTGCTCCTTGCCTGCCCTCTGGTGTAGATGGGGTAGAACGCTGAAGACACTGAAAATTTTGTTAATTTTTCATGTATTCAGAGAGCTAAAAAAGAAGTAAAAAAGAAAATGAAGGAAAACAATTACTGGTAGATCCTGTGGCACAAAATAATCCTGTCATCTTTCAATGAATTTGAAGACTCAAAGTCATTTCTAAGCATACTATGTACTGATACTTAATTTTCCTTGAATTATTGCTGTTGTTTGTTCATAAATATTGTTCTCTATGATTTTAATGTGGCAGTGGATTCTGATATTCTCTTCACTGTGACATATAAAAATTAAAAATGTTTTATTTGTGGTATTTTTGAAGTGATAAGAATGTTACTGAGAAGAAATAATCAAAATTATATATAGCTGAAACATAATTTGAGATGTAATGGATGAATATAGAAGTTAAATTTTATTTGTTGCAGAGTTGTAATAGTCTTATAAATTTTTTACATTTTATTTTTGTCCTGTGTTTTCTGATTTTTCTGAAAATACTCTTGTTTTCTTTTTTCTTTTAAAAATCATATGGAAGGGTTCATAATAATATAAAAAATATAGAAATATTTTTGAAATAAACTGATTTATTAAGTTTATGCATCAAAAAGTTATTTTATTGTGTTTATACCAGGTTTCCAGAGAATAATTGCCCAATAATTCCAAATAAGTAGTTGAAAGAAACTCTGCCTTATTTCTTAACTTGTGCAAGAATTGATGCCATAGAAAATTTCTATATAACAGTGTACAAATTACATAAAATAGCTGAAAACATGTATATAACTGTAACATATATCCAAGAAAAGATAGTCAAGAAAAAGAGCTTTCTATTTTACTTTTGTAATTGAATGAAAGTCACATTATTGAGTACTGATTAGTAAGTTCCTTCATGAAGTTTCATTAATTTGCCTATAAATCTATCTCATATATGAAAATCATACGGAATATAATTTAGTCATGATTCATGAAGAGGAACACACATAACACACATGTCTGGAAGTGATTTTGTGGTTCATTTATTCCCTAAAAATCTTGTGGTCCTTTGAAAGAGGAGAGCCATTTTATTTTTTTTTAAGATTTTATTTATTTATTTTCAGAGAGAGGAGAAGGGAGGGAGAAAGAGAGGGAGAAACATCAATGTATGGTTGTCTCTCACATGGCTCTCACTGGGGACCTGGCCCGCAACCCAGGCATGTGCCCCGACTGGGAATCGAACCGGGACCGTCTGGTTCCCAGCCCGCGCTCAATCCACTGAGCTACACCAGCCGGGCAGGAGAGCCATTTTAGACTGGCTTCCACATGCCCTACTTTGTATTATCCTGGTGATTTGGATAGTTACCTGACTTTACTGCAGTGTGACCCACTGAGCTAGCCAGGCAGCATCTGTGGTGTCTGGATTCACACTATTGAGCTCAAGATTGGTTCTGAGAGAGAGAGAGAGGGACAGAGGGACGGAGGGACAGAGGGACAGAGGGACGGAGGGAGGAGGGAGGGTAGAAGAGAGAAGGACCCTGAAATATAGAATGGGCTTCTAAAGACTGATTTATTCAGTCTAGTTTTGTTTCCTAGAAATTTCCAGACAGTCTGACTTTTCTCAGCCTTTTTCCCCTTACATTTTTCTGTCAGGTTCATTTATAATTCTATTATTAAATATTTGAAAGGCCGTAATTGCCCAGAATGCTGTTGGGAAGAAATAATCGATTTTGTTGAAATTCTGTTCAACTTAATTAAACATAAACCGTTCACTACTTAGTTTTACTTGGTAGAAAAATGTTTTAACGATTAACCTACTGATTTAGAAAATACAATGTACTAAATTATACTTAATGTTTCTTTACTGGTTAGTCGTCTTCCAATTGTATCCAATGCTTAGCTTCTTTTACATAAAATTTCACTTAAAATCAAGTAACATGAGGTTTTAATTAATAAAGATCTTACATTATTTGAGTGAGCTGACTAAATCAAACTTTATTATCTCTCATAAAGCCTGCCTTTCTCGCATTTCAAATGGAAGGGTACTAAAAATATAATAAGATATGAAAAATACATTTTGATAATTACCTTAATCAGGTATCTGACATTTGGGATATATCTTCATTATTGTTACTCTTCATCTGGATGTCCACATTTGTCATAAATACATATCTTTGTCCTTCTACCCCTTACTTCAGTATCACTATTATCAGGCTAAATTCATGTCCTTATAAAATGATTATTCTTTGTATGTGCATTTAATTGCCTTTTTTTCATGCCTTAGCTGATGTGTTCTCTTTTTTGTAATCTAAAATGTCTTGCTCGTGTGTGTGAGACTGGCCGAAATTTGCCCAACTTCAGTATGACTATATGTGAAAGTGATCCTTTATTAAATCTCTTTTCATTTATAACAGTAGATAAAACAGCCCAGTTTGTCTTTGGCCCTTTTTCTCAAATATGGACTGCCCCTTAAGAACATCTTATAGTCTTTCTTTTTAACAGTATTCTTAGCTTTTAAGGTGAATCTGATCAGATTCTTGCATTCTGCTGCTGTTTCTCTTCCCCTTTATTTATTAATCTCCAAGTTAACCCTTGGTTATTTTAATTTTATCTGGTGACTGGGAATATTGTGAATTGTGTGATAATGATGTTCGTTTCACAGGGAGTTAACACACATAAGTTAATTGACTCCCAAGTACAATTGCAGACTTTTACATAAGTTCCTCCCTCGATTTGATCATTTTGGCAAAAGCAAGTGCTCTTCACGTGTCTCAGAATTGTATTTAAGCATGCGTTTACTCGTTAATGCTAATTAAGAGCACTCTTTGTCTCGTCTCACTGCTTGGACTTAGGCAGATCAGGGTGTGCGCAGGCAACCTTGGTGTGCTCACCCGCGACGCCATCTAACTCGGTGTGTGGCAAAGCTGTCTCCGCTATCAGCTAGCATCGCTTTTCTTTCCTTTTTGTTCTTTTGGATATGTTTTCAGTAGAATAGCATCAATTTCTTCTATATGATAAAATGTTAAGTAATATTAGAAAGGTTATGCATCAATATTTTATCTTCACACTCTTTATAGAAAGGATGGTTCTTACTTGATTTATTCAGTGTTTGAGAACCAAGATTTGACTATAAAGGTTGCTGGGAGCTACCAGATTTAGAAATCTTTTCTTAATAATAACTGAAGTAGATAACGTAGAATATTCTACAGAATGCCAGGAAATAGATCGTTGCTAAATTGCAGTATAGAATGAGGTGTGTAGGTTCACCACAAACTTCAGTTTCTGTGCATATGAACACATAAGACGTGGGATTAGTGTTACTACAGACCTCTGTTTGTTGGTCCAGTGGTGAGTCCCATAATGAAGACTGGCAAGGGAAGTTCCTTTTTCTGGGCTGGATATTCTTTTTTGATTTCCTAATTCTTTTTTTTCACTGATATCCTTCATTCCACACCGGTATACAAGACTACTGTTTTAGACTGAAAAGCAGTTTTCAAATGTTTTTAGATAGCTCCAGGTGTTATCTGTTGCTACTCCACATATCCATGCTGATGTAAAAACAGGGATTATGGCCCATCTCAATGAAAACTGAAAATTTTATGATGCAAAATTCAATAGTCCCTAAAGAAATAATAATATTTTCCTACAAGAAGTAGAGTAGGCGCTCCATATATTTTACCAACATCCATATAAATGTGAGTCCTTCCACAAATTTATCTTGCACACACATGCATATACAAGCTACAGTGAAATCATCGTATGAGATATATTATTTTAAAACCTGTTTTTTTTTGTTTTAACAGTTTAAAGAGGCTTTATTATTATTTTTAAAAGCATCCTCCCAACCTGTCTTTATCCAGTAGTAACTACAGCTATGCCTCTTCACTTTCTTTCTTTTGGTATTTTATTACATTTCTCTAAACAAATAAATGTACTGCTACTTCTTGATTATTCAATGTTAGGCATTAGTTTTGACTTTCCACTATTGAAGGTAAGGATAAAGCTGTCTTTTGCAGCCCTCACCCCCACTACATACACACATATTTCTGTCTCCCATGATATATATATATATATATATATATATATATATATATATATATATATAAAGAATTAAAATGTTACTTGTTTCTATGGTTTCTTGTGTTCCTGTCACAAATTCATTTCTGAACTCCCAATCAGTTTAAATTTAAAATGAGTGACTTATTCTATTAATTTAAACTTCTTGGAGATCTCTCTCCTAGAGTCTTCTGACCTACCTTCAATGAGGCCTTGTTGTTTCTTATGTTCAATATATAGTTCACATCTTATTGATCCATTTATTGTTTCGCCTTTCTCTTGGGTTGGGTCTCCTGTTCGCAGGGCCATATTCTGTTTTCTTATTTACACCTTCATTTGGGTGGAGCATCCCCTCCAATAATTTTTTGTGAAAAGTGCAATGTGAGGTAAATTAAAATGCTTTTTTCCTACTCTCAAAGTTGGCTTATAATTTGCCCACATATTGATTTCTCTCTCACTCTTGTTCTCCCTCAGAACTTAGGATCTTCCTTTGCCTCCAGTGTTGGAAAATTTTGCATGACATACCTTGACTTGGGTCTATTTGTGTACTCTGTGGGTCATTTCAAACTAAAAAGATCATAATTTTCAATTATGGGAAACTTACATGATTCATTTATTTGATGATTTTCTTCCCTCTATTTTCTCAGGTCTCTTTCTAGAACTATTATTATTCAGATGTTGAACTTCCTGAGTTGGTGCCTTAATTTAATTAACTTTTCCATCTCTGTCTTTTGCCCTACATTATGGGAGATTTCCTAATCTTTATCTTTCAACTCACCTAGTGAGATTTTCATTTATATAGTCATATTTTTAGAGTTCCTTATTTGTTATTCTTTTTTTATAGCAACGTGTTCTTGTTTCATCGATGTATTTTTATAAGCTGAAAGTATTTAAATATTTATCAGTTGTTTATTTGCTTTCATATAATGTTTCTTTCAAGTGGCTTTTGTCTATGTATTTATTTTGTTCTCGGTCTTTGATGTTTGCGGCTTTCTTCATATACCTAGTGACCTTGAATTAGTGGCTTATGAAAAAAGAGAATAGATCATGATGAAAGCTGATGAGAAGCTCTGTGCACAGGGTAGATCTTATCACCCGAGGGCTTCACCGTAGGATAATATTGCAGTACTGTTTCACTGAGAGACTTTTAATATCCCTGTCTTTAGGTGTTTTGCTTCTTCGTGACCTGGTCAGATTCCTGAATAAAGAAGACAGAAGCCAAGCTGCACAGAGTTCTGTAAGCCATGTGGGATGGTGCGAGCGGGTGGGGGGAGAGTGGGAGGAGCCAACATCCAGTGTAACTGTTCCCTGAGTGTTTGCGGGAAGGCTGTGCCCTGGCCTGCCTCTACGCTTGGTCTCCGGTAGTTCCTCACCTTGATGTGCAATGGGGAGACAAGGCTTCTCGGTGATGCATGCATCAGACTGACTCTTCCGTTCTTCTGTGGGATTGGGGAAGGAGGTTACTAGCACGTGGAGACTAGGAAAGATTAGCGGAAGCTCCAACAACTTCTCAAACAGATTTACGCCTCCTCCTGTTTTTGATATTCCCTTCTCTCTCACTTCTAAAAGTAACCTGTGGTACCACTCTGGAGCTTCTGGGGGTTGAGTGGTAATACTATTTTGCCCCTTGGCTTCTCCCCACCCTTGGCTTAGGATCAACATTTTTGGCTTTCTTAAATCCGTTTCTGCTTGTCCTTCCACTGCCCAGGTTTTTATGGCTAGTGTCTTCTCGTGATCTCTTTTATATTGTAGGTTCATTTTTTAGTCCCTTTTTCTGTTATTAAAATATAATTTTTGAATCTGGCCTTTTCAACACAAATTATATTTTAATATGCTTTCTTGTGAATATATATACTTCTATAGCAACATTTTAATGATTACATAGGAATCTCACTTCAGAGATCTAACTTATCTTATGGTGTTTTAGAAAAAGGTGTTATAAGCAGTATTGCAAAAAATCTTCTAACAGATGCATTTTATATCATCCTTTATCTTAAGTAAATTTTAAATGTAAAAAATTGTGACTCCTTTAAAATATTTCTTGCAAAATGACATTCATGAGGCTATTTCCCTTTTATGTAGACCAATTATGTAAACATTTCACTTAATAACTTTTCCCACCAAATGACAAATTCTGTGTGTTTAGTTTATTCTGTTTGCAGGCTCTGCCTGGAAGAGGACAGGTACTCGGTACATGTTTGCTAAGTGGACATATGCATAATAAATGAAATTTTATCATTTTGTTTGTAATTTCCAAGAGAAGCAGGATATAAGTTTTAAATATCTTATTTTCATCACTTCGTGTTACTTTGAGATAATTTGGGCCGTAACATTACTGATGTTGAGAACCAGAATTCAACTAATTCCTTACAGATAGAAATACATAACTGTATGTTAATGTATAGTAATATAGAAATAACATACAGAAAATCGGGAAAAGTCATTAGAGATCTTTTTCTAGACTGTTCATTCTCTGATGTCACCCATGGCTGGAGGCATTTGTTGGCAGCCTTTAGAAGTAACACACGCACACTGTGCATGGCTATTGTGTATATTGCGCTTTGGCCCAGAATTTTGTATTTGTAGCCTAACAGTCCTTAGATCAGAGGCCTGCTGATGTGTGCGAGAGTCAAAATCAGACACTGCTCTTCGGGTGATCTCTGTGCAGTGGCTTGCCTGTGGGAGAGCTTCAGCACACTGCCTGGAAACAGAGCGGGGATCAGTTAATGCCTGCCCCCTTGACTGACATCAGTACTTTCCCAAAGTAGTGGTCGGAGAGAAGGGAAATATGAAAACCATGTTACATCATGAAACATTGTCTTACTACTTAAAATGTAAAAAATAATATATTATTTTAATAATATTAGCTAACATTTTATCCAGTATTACTGTGTGACATATATATTCTAAGTTCTTAACGTGAGGTAGGTGTTTATAATTATCTCCATTTTAAGGGTAAGGAAACAAGGCGTGACGAGATTATTTATGGAGGTAGCCAAGGTCAGCGCACTGGGACACAGCAAAGCCGAATGTTGAGCCCAGAACGTCTGCCTCTGGAGACCGTGCGCACTGTAGCGTCTCCCATCACAGATGCGGAGCCGCTGCTACTAACGTGGGCCGGCACTCTGGCATGTAGCAGCTGGTGGAGAAGATGTATCTTCTGAGACTTAAGTTTTCATTTTATGTTATATACAACTATTATCTCTGATTTATAAAAATATAATTTTAGTGTCAAAACATCAAAATACCTGTTTTCTGTTTAAATCTTTAAGCATCTTGAAAATTTAATATTTTGTTTGATGTCACATGATTCTTTGAACAAAAGACTTTGGGCTGTCCTGCAGGTGCTTAGATGCTTACTTTTTCTTCTTTTCAGCAGACTTCCTTGGCAACATGCTTTTGAGAAGTTCAGGAAAATTAAACCTGGGCACCAAGAAAGGGGATGGTGAGAATACAGCCCCCACCCCTCGTCCAAAGGTCTTGCGATGTAGATGCCACCACCATTGTCCAGAAGACTCGGTCAACAATATTTGCAGGTTGGTCGTATATTTTTTTAAATACATATTTTAAATATTTTAGTTATTTATTTTTAGACAGAAGGGAAGGGAGGGAGAAAGAGAAGGAAAGAAACATCAGTGTGTGGTTGCCTCTCATGCATGCCCTAGTGGGGACCTGGCCTGCAACCCAGGCATGTGCCCTGACTGGGAATCGAACTGGCGACCCTTGGTTCACGGGCAGGCACTCAATCCACTGAGTCACACGAACCAGGGCAGTCATATAAAATTTTAAAACCTAGTTTTAACAGAAACTCCTGACTAAAGAATTGTATGCCAGTGTTTCCGAGAGCACACTTGGGGGAATAGTGCCCAAGCCCACCAGCTCTCAGAGCTGGGCCTGTGTTTCGGGAAGTGCCGAGTTGCTTTTTCTCCTGAAACGGCGCTCTGACATTCTCCTGCCTCCAAACATCACACACACACAGTAACACAGAGCACACAGGCTCCTTAGTAAGGAGCAAAAACCAATTATTTTTTTTTACAGCCCTGATCCCTTACATTAATTCCACAGCAGGAAGTGTGGTTTTTTGTTTTGTTTTAACCATTTGTCATGGTGCTGCTGAATATTCTGGAAAGAACACCTAAGCTGCTAGGGTTGTTCGTAAGCTGACTCCGAGAAGCAGAACTGTGACAGAGCTCGTGAGAGTCTGGCAGATGGTAGGAGTGGCACTGTACTGGAGAATAAACGCCTTAGCAGATAATTATGTTTCTATAGTATTTTCTAATATGTGAAACTGGACTATTTGCCTCTTTTTTCCGTGCACATCTTTAGGCAGCCATGTAAAGATATGTCACTGTAGCTGCATTTACCCCCTGCTAGGCGAAGACATCAGTGGGAAGAAAGGCACAGCCTAGTGAGGCCCCGTGTGCCGGTGGGGGGTGGGAGGGGGGCGGGGTGGGGGAGTGCTGAGTCAGCCAAACAAGCGCAGGTCTCAGAAGTCAAAAAGTGTCAGAGAAGTCTGCCTCCAGAAGGATAGTGGACCCAAATAAGGAGGTGGGATGCTAGGTTAGAAGTCCAGGCAGAATATCTGGGCAGCTTTCTTATCTAAAAAGGAACATAAAGTTGAAAATATTCTTTTCTTCCTGAAACCTTTGTTTAAGTTCCTATGAAGTGGAATTTGATACAAGCTTGCCAGTCTATCACGAAATATGTAACTCAAGAAACGTACATGAACTGAGTGACACAGAGAGGAAAGTTGGGTATACTCATGAGTACGTGTCCCGTTTAATCAGCAGAACAACTCAGCGTGGTAGGGAATGTGTATTTCTTACTGTTAGACTTCAGGGATTTGGGGTCCAGAGAGGCTCAGAGCTTGGCTCTCATATGATAGAACAAGGTTGGGAATCACTGAGTCTTGAAGGATGAAATGATTCCAAAAGTCAGACAGTATTTCCTAGGAAACAGTATCTTTTGGCAGTACATAGAAAAGTATCAGGAATTTTACAATGTTTCCTGAAGAAAATTACTAGGAGGAAGCACATTAGGAGGATATCTTACTTTTTCGTGTCTGAGTCTATAGTAATGAAGAATAAATCTGGGAGTGACATTTAAGTCACAGTTCTGCTGATCATATGTTTAGGCCTTCTAAAATTACCCCCCTTTCAAATATTTTGCCCTGTTTTCCTTATAGGCCATTGAAGTGTCCTAAGTTGATTTGGAGGACAGCGTTCAGGCAGGGTTCAGTGCAGTGCAAATTCTCCATGGGAAGAAAAAGCAAGTTCAAAGAAGATGGGTTTTCTTAGAGTATAGGGAACAGGGGATGTGGAAGGAGTTGACCCTGGCAAGGGGACGGATGACCGACGGCCTCATGGGCTCTGTGCAAATCTTAGTCTCATGCCTGAGAGCACGGGAAGCCATTGGAGCAAATGCTTAAGCAGGAGCGGCAGTAGCGACTGACGTGATTTAATTTTCTTTTTTGAAAACTTTTCTTCTCTGAAGAGTATTGGGTGCATTAGAGGGAGACAAAAGCGAATTTGAGAACAACGGTTAGGTAAGAGAAATTGAAACGTGTATTCAGGAAGGACAGTTCATGTGAGAGAAAATGATCTTGGACTAAGGTGGTGCCGGTGCAGGAGAGAGTGGATGTTTCGGAGAACTATTTAGCAGGAAAGTTTCATGCTGATGACTCGGATATTGGAGGGGCTTCACAGTTCGCGGATGCACACTGAGATCCAGAGTGTGGGGCCTTTAATGAAAGAGGACAGAGGAAGACAGGTTCCAATCTGGATGTGCTGAGTTGAGGGTTTTTGACACATCCAAGTGGAGCTATCAAAGGGTAGGAGCAGGGCATTTATTTGGAACTCAGATTAGAGGTTCGAGAGGGACTGCAGAGTGAGGAAAACATTAGTCAGTTTTTGTGAAACAAACCAGCGCAAGATCACAATGGCTTACACCAAAGACATTTATTATTGTTGTTGTTAATTGTTTATTCCTGGGTCTGCAGGTGGGCTGCAGCCGTGTTGGGCCGCGCTGGCTTGGGTGCGCTTGGCTTCAGGCTGCTGCTTGAGTTCAGGCCTTCTCCACAAGTTTCTTGCTTCTTCTTGGGCCAGCACCTACCCGGGGCATCTTCTTTCTTAGATGGGTGTGAAGGGGCGAACTTTTAAAGCTTCTGTTTGGCCCTGGCTGGTGTAGCTCAGTGGATTGAGCGCGGGCTGGGAACCAAGCGGTCCCAGTTCGATTCCCAGTCAGGGCACATGCCTGGGTTGCGGGCCAGGTCCCCGTGAGGGCCATGTGAGAGGCAACCATACATTGCTGTTTCTGTCCCTCTCTGTGTCCCTCCCTTCCCCTCTCTCTCTAAAAGTAAATAAAAATAAAACCTTTAAAGCTTCTGTTTGTGTCATGCCCTCTAACATTCCATTTACCAAATGAAGTGTCATCGTCAAGCTCAAAGTCAAGGGGACTGTGACTAGGGAGGGGCATGAAGAACTGAAACAATAGTACAACAATCCAATTCATGGGAGCGGGACTGAGTCCTCAGGCATTTAATGCTTGGGCAGAGGAGACCCTCCCCAGGAGGCTCAGAATTAGCAGAAAATCGGTGAGTGTAGGGTCACTGAAGCCAAGTGTAGAGACTGAGGATGCTGTCAGAGGTCATAGAGGATAAGAACTGAAGTATAGCAACCGCATGTGTTGACCTTGAGATCTGCAGTTTAGAAATATTTAATGTGGAAGCAGAGATGAAAGCCACATGGGAATGGGTTGTGAATGACATGGCTTCAGCTTTGGATTTATGATAGCAAAGAAAAAGAAAATGGGACCACCACCACCACAAAATATCCATCGGCGATCACCGTGGGACCCATCCAAAACACACGGTATACCGTACCCGTCGACGTGAGTCCCTTAACTTACAGACCTCAACAGAAAGCTAGTATTTATTGAGCTTTCTATAAATACTGGCATGTTTACTTTTGCTAATCTTGAATCATCACAGCATTCCTATAAAGAATGTAACGGTATTTTTCAAGTGAGAAATCTGAGGCTCTGAGGAGTTAAAGATTTTTACTAGTCACTATTCATACTGATATGATGAAACAGTTGTGGCCAGCATTTCAAAGTCCTGAACCCTTGACCAGCGGCCAACCCCTGAAGTGGTTCTCAAAGGAGCAAATATTAACTCTTGAGTAAAATGCGCATCCTTTTTGCTAATCATGATGTATTGACTCTAGCTGAATCTCCTGTGCCCTGAAATCAATCTTGGCGAAATTGCAGGGGCTACTTCTGTTCCTGTGCCTTCCGACCTAGAAAAATCCAGGCCTTTCTGCTTCTCAAGTGATCTCTGTTGAAAGATAGCTCTTCCCCAAATAAGTTGTGCACTGATACTTTTCTAAAGTACAGCAAAAATGAATTATAGCCCAGGCAGTTGTGGCTCAGTTGATTGGGTGTTGTTCTGCAAACTGAAATGGCGCAGGTTCGGTTCCCGGTCAGGGCACCTGCAGGATGTTTCTCTCCTTCTCTTTCGCCCTCCCCTCCCTTACTTTCTCTTTGGAATCAGTAAATGAAAAAAATAATGAATTATAGATTAATTAGGAAAATAAATTTACAAATTCAAATTACGTGCTCTATTTTTTTCTCTTTTCTATTATTTAGAGTCAACAGAACTAAATGTATTGCTCTGCAAATTTCAATTTCTGTATTAACCTCCGCACAGACCAGCAACAAGCTGCTTGCTGACCCTCAAGGGAACACCTTTAAGTAATCCTGCACTAAATCTTTCGCTCCTAGGCACAACATTTCTAAAGTCAAGGGTGTGCTTGCTTGACGCTTAGATAAGTGTTGGTCTGCAGTGTCTGGCCTGTGACCTTGTACCCAAGCTGAGTGTCTAAGTAGATTTCATGTTTATTACCATTCCCACTGTCCTGGAAAGAATAATCCAAAAAGTGGCCCAAATCAAGAGTACATCATACTTAAAAGAGCTTCTGAAATCCCACGTGGTAATCCAGAGAACATGTGCAAAGTCGAAAGGGACTTAGGGAGTTTAAGCCCTTCCTGAGGACCATCAGTCACTTGACCAGCCAACACCAGGCCAGAGTCATTCTTGGCCTTATTTCCTACCAGGTGCAGATGTGTCCGCTCCCAAAGTCCTCGACGTTTCCATTGCCTAATGGCATGCGTGTTGGAGGATGCGGTGCAGATAAGTCATGCGTTAGAGCCTTTTTTAATACCCATCATTCAGAGGAAGGTGTGAAGCCGTTGTCCTCGCTCCCTCAGGACAGTGTCTGTCTCCTGAATGTGTTTCCAGGTGTTATTTTACGTTGTTAAACGTTCCCATCCCATTTCCGGCTTCTACTCCCGGGACCTCAGACTGCCACTGTATGCCGAGGAAGCTGCAAAGTCTCCTTGAGTCACTCTTTTTACATGATTTTCACCATGCCGATACTCTGTCTTATTTTCCCATCCTACCCAGTGTAATCTCAGCCTTGTTTGTTTTTTTTTCTGTATATATCCGGTCCCACTTTATGTATTTTTCTTTGTTTTAGTTGATTTGGTCTATGAGAGTCCCTTTTGTTCCTCTGTCATCACCTCACTTGGGTTCCTCCACTCCCTCACACAGATTTATTTATTTCTCAAAATTATTTTGTACTCTTTTCAGAGATAACTTAAAATACTTTCTGGTTTATCTTATTGAGTTCTGACCAAGAATTCTCTTTCCTGGGCAGCCCTCCAGTGTTACAGGTGTAATAAATCGCATCAGAAGTTTGCACAAAGGATTTGTAAATGACACCAGCCAGCCTACTGCAGAACTAGAGAAGTCCCCAACTGGACTTTGAAGAGTCACAAAGGGTAGAGGGAAAAGCTTAGGGACTGGGAGCCTTTTTACAAAGTTTGTGTTAACCCAGGGCTGTTAAACCTGTTGTTGAATGTGGCACTGTGAGTTTTTAGACAGGTGCTCCTGACCCAGCGTCTCAAGAGTATTTCAGGTGCTCATTGTTCTCATTTGTTTGCACTTCTTCCGCTGCATTCAGTTTATGCACTGTTGCCTGGGCCACCTGAACATTGAGATTCAAGATCCTTTTCTTTTTTTTTGGGGGGGGGGGTAAAAGTTGAGTTCAAACCAATGCAGTTCTGAGAATGGTGGGTCCTGCATCAGAACTTGTAATTTAGTTGGAAGAAGCTGTGATTTCAAATTTTACTCATGAAGTCTTTTACAAGGAATAGCCCTTCTTTTGTGCCTCTCATTCGTCATCAATTAGAATGTTAAATGGGCCCGTTTGTTGTTGAACTTCATAGAAAGTAGAAGTAGGGCTCTTTAAAGTCATACATAGAAACCCATTGGCTGCTTTTGAGCAGAGAAGGAAAACGTAAGATTTATCAGGCAGAATGGGTCGCATCCAGAGAGGGGAGGGCGCTCGTCTGGGCAGAAGGCTCTCGGAGCAGCCGGGGGGAGAGGCCGGGGGGAGAGGCCGGGAGGATGCCTGCCCCAGGCAGGGCGGGTGAGCATATGCCGATGCTCTGTTACTAGAAAAACTGAGACGAATTCAAAATATCTCGTACCTCACTGAAAAAATAATGAACAGAATGCTAAGTCTCTTGGTATGGCTGCCCGAGGGTGTATGATAGGTGCATGTCTTTGAGGATAAAGTGATAAAGAGGCATCTCTGACCCTGGAACTTTATCACTAAGGATGTAACTTCACCTTCCCCTAGGATTATGTCCCTCGGAGGAAAAGCCAGAGAGAGGAACAATAGTAGCCGTATATATTTTTACCCTCTTTTCTCCACCACTGTGGGGTTCCAACCATCTAAGATGATAAGGGGCAAACTCCATAAGCCTTAGGAGGCTATTACTGTAGTAATTACTATTCCCCAACATTCTTTTTGCTTTTCCCCCAATCGCTAGAAGACACCTGACCAGCTTCTAATTCATGTCCCTGGTGCGTGAAGCTGAGTGACCTTGTCTCCCCAGGATGCGTGGTGTTCGTTCAAGACTAGGAGCTCCTCCAACGCAAAGACTGCGTCCCTCTGACCCTCGCAGTCCCGGCAGCCAGCTCTGCCCCAGCCATAGTGGGCTCAGTATTTGCTTGTGACGTGAGCTACGGAAAGCTCTAAGCAGCTTCCAGCTATTTTAGTCAACTGACTGACATCGACATGATTTAAATAGCAACTCTGTGAGTTGTATGTAGCTTTGAGTTTACCTGTGACAGAAAACCTGAAAACTTTCTGTATTCCTTTCAATGTGATATAGATAGTTTAGAAAACAGAATGTTTTCCAGGACCTATTCATAAATTACCTAAAGTCAAGCAGTTTTTTCAAGTCAACTCTGATTGAAACTTAAAATAAAATTGAAAGGAATTAAAGATCTCTAGTATCTCTCACATACTGACAAACATATTGGAATACATATTGATCAGTCAAGAGAAATATTAACCCTTGTAGGCACATGCACTTGAGAAGGTATCCATTTCTATAATTTTTGTCACGAGCAAAATTTTAAACCACTTATAGTTGAAAAATAATGTAAAGTGATTTAATAATTTTAATAATGCTTTAAAATTGTCATCACTCTGAGCAGAGAAGACAAACTCTTTTTAACTCATACTTCTAAAAATTACTTTATAATGAAATTAATCTTTATAAAGGTCTAAACTTAGTAGAAGAAAAGTTCTACAATAGCTTCTTCTCAACTGAGATGGTCATGTTTCCGAACAGCCCCTGGGGTTTCCCACAGAGAAACACGAGACCTCAGTGGTAGGCAGAGCAGGGGACCTGGCTCGGGTAAACCTCACACACACTGTACTCCGTAAAACAAAACAATAAATAGAGCACCTTCAACAGGGATGTTGTCAGTGCAATTTTAGACATATTATGGAATTGGATTTCAGCCATCCTGTAAGAACTAATAAACAGTATGGGCCCAAAAGGCTGTTCATAAATGCATTTGACTATAAGTGAGAAGAACCAAGCCTTGCAGGCTCTGAGTACACACCCACCTAAAAGGAGTATCGCTTGGTCCCTCAGAACTTTAAGCCAGGTGTATCTCTTTCTTGCCAGTAAATGTTCACTTGGGCATGCCAACAATCTTTGTGGCACTTAATTCCCTGATGACCTTTCCAGACACTGCAGATACTCATTTGCTTTTGGATACGGGCAAATCCAAGGAGCTTGTATCTATAGCACCATCCAAGGGTGTAACAAAAGTTTTATTTTCACCACTTTGACCTCATTTGACTTTTAAATTCTCAAATGCTTTTTTTTTTTCTTGAATTAACATTATGTGAACAGGCATTTCAGTGTTGATGACTGATCATCTTGGAATGCAACTCTTGTTCCGTTCTGTCAGTTACTGTTCTTTGCCTGTAACGCGGGGGCGGCGTGCATGAAGGGTTCCATCAATTGCCTTTAAAAAATCACAATCTTTACTGAAATCAAATGGTTGATCCTATGTTCCTGTATACATATCACCACTTGCAAGTTTGTCTCAATGATTTCTACTTTTGTTTCCTTCATGATTCTTCATCTCTTCTTGTTATCACTTTCAACACTCCGGGAGTAATAGGGTAATACTCTGCATAACACTAATCAGAATGAAGCCTAGCATGGCAGCCAGGCAGTGGGACGTCTGCACACGCCAGTGGGAAGAGTTCATTGCCTCCTGTGCCACTCAGCAGCCTGCTCTCAGTGGCGGGTACAATTGTTCAGCTCTGACTCTGGAGCATGGCTTTGTTTACGTTTGTGCTTGCTTGAGAATTGCTGCAAGTTTCTCGTTAATGTTCCTTACTAGCTAGCAATTTCAATGAGAAGGTTACAACATCTTGCTTTGCTGCAGATAATAGGCACCTGACGTAGTTCTCTCATCCTCTTGCTCTTACTCCAACTAACTTTTGACTCCTGTCTGAACGGATGACTGAGGGGACACCGACTCTTTTCTCCTGGGTCTCGCTGCATCTCCATCCCCTACTTATAACTTTATCTCCACCCTTCTTTGCAGACAAGGGAATGCATTCTTAAAGCTTGACATTACTCTCCCATGTTTCTTTGTATTTCCTAGGACATTGTAACTAACTTATGAACAGCTTCACCAGCTTTTTCTAATCTCATACTTGATTCTCGCAAGTTGCTTAAAAGTGTATCTCTACAAGTATACACTCAGATTTTGAACAAAGGGAACTCATGATTAAGGAGAAATCAGTCTCTTCGTATTTAACCTATTAAATCAACTTTTCTAGCTTCCATGAATTCCTAGTGTTAAAAAATAAACATCACTTTATTTCTGATAATTCCTAGATTTTACTTTTGATGAGAAATGAAAGTCACGCATATAGCATAAATGAGTAGGAAAAGAAAAAAAACATAAAAAAACCACGTGCCTATTGTTTGCTTATATTGTTTAAAGTAAGTTTCTAAGGGATAACTCTTTTATTTATTGCCTTCAGTGTTTACATGCTTCAGATTGTCGTAGCAATTTCGGTCTGTGGGTTACAAAGCCCCGAAGAATTCAGAGCATGACCTGCCTTGCAGAGGTGGCCTTTCCTGCACAAGGATATTCATGCGTTTGACCTCGGTCTAACAGAGATTTATCGTTGGCCCTTCGCAGCCATTCATTAGTATGTTTGAACTTTGCGGTGCGAGTTCTTATAAACTGAGGTGTTTTGGATCACTTGAGGCTTATAAAACCGGGTAAACAGTTCTGAGGGTGCTGAGGGTGCTGAAGGGCTACGGGACGGCAGATGGGCTGCCACTGACACAGAGCAGACCAACCCAAGGAGCCGTGACTAATGCCAGGCTCAGAGCCGGCCTCCCCGTCCTCCCAGGACTGCGTCGTTACACTTGCCCTGGACACTGAGCATGCTCTTATGTGAGGAAAAGACGGAAATACAGTTTAGTACTTCATTTCTTCGCACATGCAGTGAGGGGTTATGAGTTATATTGGGACTCTGCTGGCATTCATCACCCAAACTTGTGAAGAGAGTAATGTTTGTTTATAAATAGTTCTATATATGAGGGGAGGGCTCCAAAAAACCTGGAATTTATTTATAAAAAGTGTGTATTTATTCTTGCATGTTTAAACTTCAGTGACCTTGAAAGTACTCTCCATTTGATATAATACACCTACTGAGACTTTTTCCCCACAGATCAAAACAGTTTTGATTTTGATGCTATTTAGTGCTTCTGCCATTTTTTGTTTCACCTCTTTCACACTGGCAAAATGTTTGCCTCTGAGGACCTTTTTCATCTGGGGAAACAGAAGGGTGATCGGGGTGAGATCGGGTGAACAGGGAGGGTGAGGCAAGGGTGTCATGCTGTTTTGGGTCAAAAACTGCCGAACACTCAGCGTGATGCAGTGTGGGCAGGTGTTCTCATAAACCACCCATTGTGAAATGGACAAACTGAAAGAGTCTTAAAAAAAAATTTCACTGAAGCCAAACTCAGCCTCTCACAACACCACCAGCTGGTACACTGATACAGATGGGTTCCTAGAACACTCACCTAGCAGGAGAAGCATGTATTACAAGGGGCCTACCCTCCAGAAGATAATTCCAGTTTTTTTTGGGTTGCCCCCTTGTATAATAGTTCTTGTTTTGCATTTTTAGTCCCAAGAGGAGATGGAGGAAACATGTATGGGAAAGAAGTAAGAGTTTCTTGATTCAAGGCCTGCTGATTCTGTAACTGCTTGCTTACTAGACTCCCAGAACTTTAGTTTCCTCATCAGTAAAATAGAAATAATATTGCTTCTTGTTTTGTTGAGAGGATTAAATGTGGTAGAATAAGTGAACCCATACAGGAATTTAAAATATTGTTTCTTTACCTTGTAAAGCAGTGATTTTCAACCAGTGAGCCGCAAGAATTTTTAAAACTTGCACTACCTATTTTCCCTTAGATGGTCAAATTAAAAAATGACAACAGCCAGCACAACAACAGTCATCTGGTGTGAATGAATCATAATTATACCTATTTTTTGTTGGATCAACAAAAAAATCTAATTTTTGGTGTGCCACAGAATTTTAGTAATTAGTTTGTGTGCCATGAGATGAAAAAAGTTGAAAATTGCTGTTTTAGGGCATTATTAAAACCTCTTCTTCCTGTTGTCCATCTTTACCCCACTGCCAATTTAAGTCCAGACTGCTTAAAACAAAACTTGATGTTCTTGTATGGCAGGCCAGCCAGAAGCAGAAATATGAAAAGGTAGAATTGTAGTCGCCTTGCGCTGTGCTGATCCTAACTCCTGCCCCGCCTTAGCTTGTGTGCCTTAGTAAGAGACAAATTTATTTCACATCCTCAGAGCAAGTAGACCCACCACAGCCGGTCCCCTGCGTGGATCGGAGCCCCTGCTGTGCTTCTCACTGGCTGTGTGGCCTTTGAGAAATTACTCACATTCTCTGAGCCTCAGTTGCCTTGTGTACGAGATAAGAATAGTATGATGTTCCGCAGAGCTGTTTTTCTGGGTTAATAAGAGATACCTGCAAAGGACCCAAATAAGTGTTTAGTAATTGATATAGATGGTTATTCATTGAATATGTTATATGGAAATTCTGGATACTTCTTTGTCACAATTTTTGGGGCAGAAGAGATATTACCAAATTTTTGATGATAATTAAGTCAACTTTCATAAAAGGAAGTTTTAGGATTCTCTCAACAGATTGTAACCAGTAATGATCATTGAACTTCTCCTTGTTTGTAATGAAAGAAATGATAAACATCTTCATTTCCTTTCTCCCTACACACACGCGCACACACACACTCATGCGCACACTCACTCTGCCCGTTTGGTCTTTAGCACGGATGGATATTGTTTCACAATGGTAGAAGAAGATGATTCTGGGATGCCTGTGGTCACTTCTGGATGTCTGGGACTAGAAGGCTCAGATTTTCAGTGCCGGGTAAGGAAGAAACTTGATCCCACTCTGTAACAATTCCTTGACTAGATTTCAAACAGTCAAGTTTCAAGTAAGATAAAACAATTGCTTTGTTTTTCTTTGGCTAACCTTTTTTCAGTAATTTGGAAAATATTTTGAGCATTCTTACTGTGCCATTTCTCCCTTCATTTTGAAATTAAATATTTTTATTTTTGCTATTAACCTCTGGCTTAGTGTCCCATTAGATCTTCTTGCTCAAATTCCAATTTAGTTAATTGCATTAAACCAAGCTTTCTTCCTCATTTTTATACTGTACACACTGGTTATTACAAATGCAGTAGTAATTTTATAGAAATGCAGACATTGCAGTAAAAGAATACATGATAATTTGAAAAAAATTACCTAATAGATAACAATATTTTCAACATATTTGAGTAAGAAGATTGAGTTATTTAAATAATGTTAATTTCTTAAGTTTTAGACATGTGCCTATGAAATTTAGGGAATACCCACTAATGCTTTTTGGGTTCCCTTTTAGGACACTCCCATTCCTCATCAAAGAAGATCAATTGAATGCTGCACAGAACGGAATGAATGTAACAAAGACCTGCACCCTACACTGCCTCCCCTGAAAAACAGAGGTAAGGAGAGGGTGGCCACCAGGCTGGAAAAGCTTTCAGCATAAAGAAAATAAAAATGCATCCTGGCTGGTGTGGCTCAGTCGGTTGGGTGTCTTCCTGCAAACCCGAAGGTTGCGGGTTTGATTCCTGGTCAGGGCACACGCCTGGATTGTGGGTTTGGTCCCCAGTTGGGGCGCATGCAACAGGCAGCCAATCAGTGTTCCTCACATTGATGTTTCCTTCCCTCTTTTTCTCACTCCCTTCCCTTCTCTCTAGAATCAATAATAGAAAAAAATTTTTAAGTAAAAATGTGAATTATTTTCTTTTCTAAATGGATGTACCTGTACCATTCTTCTCTGCTGGGACAGAGGACAAGGCAAGAGGACATAGTGAAACTGTCATTCAAAAACATGTGCAAGTAGTTCTAGGGAAAGTGGCCTTACATGGCTTTCTCTCCCATGAATCTTTCTTCTTAATCTCTCCCCTTGTCTGCTCAGAAAATACAGTTTCTAGAGCTTGGAGTATGTTTCAGGAGAACAGGGAAGGGAGGCAGTGTTTTATGCTTATCCCTAAATATTATTCAGAGGTTGTACTTCATTCAAAAACTGCTCTTTGTCTATATTTATTTGAAAAATAAGGACCTTAAAAAAGACTAAGTCAGCTTATGCCCTGGATGGCATGTCCTTTCTATGCTAGGGTAATTACTTTTTAGTCAAATCACATATCATATATTGATAAAATAGAATATTTACAGCATTTAATTTAAAGATTTATGCATTTAAGTGTTTGTCATTAAAAAAGAAAGATTAACACCCCAATACTTCTTGTTAAGACCAGCTCCCACATTTCCTTCCCCGCCTTTTTTCTCACCACAGAATAAATGATTTGAAGTTGTCACAGAACTCTAAGACCGAAGTCTTAGATAAGTAGTTTAACATGACTCTTTATGTCTGATTTTATTCCTTGAGAAAACTTTTCAAACAAAATATAATGGTATTTCATGGTTTTCATGATAACATTTTATAACTCCTGTTTTTAATATAGCTTAGAAAGCTCTATAAGTTTGATTCACAATAATTCACATTTAAAAATTTTTGCCAGTGAACGTGCTTTGTGTTAAGGATACAGAAATAGATGAAGGAAATTCTTGCTCTCAAGATGTGTCAGTAGGAAATGAAAGAGAAACATGTAAATAATTATATTCAGTCAGGAATGTTTCAGCAGTAGAGTTGGATTATAAAGTGCAGTAAAGACACAGAAGAGCAAGGGGCTCACTCAGTCTGAGGTGGGAGGATGTCAGAGTAGCTTCAAGGAAGTGATACTTGAACAAGACTTTAGGGATGAACAGAAGTTTGCCAAGCAGATAAGGTAAGAATAAAGATTAAATAATCAAAATGACTAACGTACCCAGACAGTATGCTAAGTTTACATTAATTAACCCATTTGAGCCTTATAACAATCCTATGAGGTACTTAGAATTCCTGTGCCCCATTTAAAGATGAGGAAATTGCAGCACAGAGAGGTTAATTAACTTTTCTGAAATTGCACAGCCGGTGAATAGCAGTGACTCTAAATAGAGGCAATGGTAGTGCAGAGGTTTGGTTTGTACGATCCGTGAAACATTTGCAAAATACAGGCATATGAAACAGCATGGCTGGCTGGAGAAAATCTCCTTGTTAAGTTGTTTGAAGCCTTTGAAGCGTCGCTGCTCGTGGTGGGCTTGTGGACCAGCAGCATCGTCATCTCCTGGAGCTCATTGGACATGCAGACCCTCAGCCTGCATCCTGGGCTACTAAACCTGCATTTTCGAGCAAGCTTCCTCAAGTTGTTTGTGTGCACATTAAAGTCTGGGCAACGCTTTTGGTAGAAAAAGTCAGGACCCATATTGTTCATTGAGAAGTTCACTGATGTTGAACTGCAGTAAAGTTCTAAATGCCGACTTTCACTTTTTGTAGTTAGTTCTTTTGGAACCTCTTTCAAAAAGTAGATGGTCTGTGGACAACATTTGAATACCCCTGGCATAAGGGGCTTGTGTGTTGGGATTGGGGGAAAAAAGAAGGTGAGGAATATCTGGAAATGAAGCTAGAAATGCTAGATTTTAGAATCTCTTTGTCAAGGTGATAAGGTTTTTCACATGCAAGTGGAGGTGCTGTGTCCTAGAAGTAACAGTTGGTAAGGTTTAGGAAAATTCTGACTTCCTTTCAGGTGCTGAAAGGGCTGCAGTGCATAATTTGTCCTGTAGATGGAGCCAGAGTCGACTCGGCAGGAGAGGGCGTATTTGAGGAGGTTGAGGATGTAGGGACTGTTAAAAATTGTGGAATAAGTCTCTAGAGAACTGACTGAAAACGCTTAGAAAAGAAGGGCAGCAACACTGAGAAAATAAGTTCTTGGTTCAGGCATTGGAAAAAGGATGCAGAAGGATTACAGTGAGGACTGCACCAAGTGATAGGCTTGGGTGGAGTTCAGTGGCGTTATGACTCACTGCTTTCTTCTCTGAGGATGCCAGGGGGTGCCTAGGCAAGGTCGCGCCAGATTCCACCTCACCCCTTTGGCACGCTCATTTTGGTGTGAGGCAAAAGTCCTGCAGACTGGAGTCTGAAGGCACTGGCATTTTTTACAAAGCTATACCATAGAGCTGCTGAGGTTTCCTTGTTTGTTTTGCTTCCATCAGATACAAGGTTTTATTGGAGGTGTACTATATATCTTTGCTGGCTATCGGTAATGCCTGAGAGTTGCAGCCGTATTGGATTATGTCTACGTACGATACATGAACCTAAACATAAAAGGCCAAAGTGAAAGGCAGCAAGCGTTTATTTGATATCCAAAAGAATAGCTGTTCAGGGAGCATCGATTCAGGCAGAAATCCAAACTGTTTCCCTTAGGAGGTGAAGGTAAGAGGTACTGATGAGAAAGGGAAGGGGAATAATTATATGACTAGAAGGAATGAACCTCTATAAGTGCAAATAAACGAACAGAATGATGCTAATTCTAAAGAGTGTCTTTAATTTTCATATCTGCTTTCTTGCTAGCTTTGCAAACAGTTATTTAGAACACACGCCCTGCTTTAGGCTCAGTCTTAACGTTCCAGAAGTTTGAGGAGTAAGACTTGCAGCCAGTTCTTCTGGGATGGCAGCCCCGACTCCATTTTGAAATGGCTCAATTTATATTATTTTTCACAATTCCTATTGAAGATATGTGTGCATGTAGTTGGTATAAAACCCAAAATAAAGAACAACAGGGATGATGGTAAAGAGTTGTAGAACCATCTTTTTATATTTTTGATTTTCTCTGTTTTTTTTTAATACTCAGGACTCTCCCTAACTTGTGGGGTTCGGCAGTAGTTAAATGTAGGTCCACATAGCATTTATCTGCATATTTAAAACATATAAACCAATATAGAAGACTGGTAAATAAAACACATTGTATTAGCTTAACAAATATATTTTTATAATGGAGAACACCAGCTTGGCATTTTGGATGCTGGAACTACTGAGACGCCTCCTCTCCATCGGAGGAGTGTGAGTGATGGGGAGCCACATTCTCGGTTCCTCCGGCACTTTGAGGGCCTCACATGCACGCACATGGGCACCTGTTTTGTTTTGGTCTTAGCCTGTGGACAGTGATGCTGTCAGCTAGGAATGCCTGAGCACTCACCTGGGCCTGTCTCCCTTGTGGCAAGGCCCCCACAGGATGTTTCCTGTCTGAAGCCAGCGTTGTGGCTGGACAGGGCCTTATGGTTCTTATTAGGATTGTAGGACTCCTCACCTCAGCAGCAACAATCCCGGAACTTTGAAAAACAAAAGATTTATTATTCACAGGTTCTCCAGGGTGTAGGGCATGCCTGAGGGCAACACAAGGTCATGGGTAGAGAGGGGGAGGGAGCACTCTGCCTTTATTGGGACCGACAGTGGGGTGCCTGGGGTTTCGCAGGTTCACTCTCCATTGGTAAATTAAAGCATAAGAGCAGGAATTAGGTTAGGGTTCAGTTAAGAAAAATCAGGTTTCCTCAAGTGGAGCATTATTTAGATCACTCAGGGCTTTCTAAAAGGGAACTTCCTGGGTAGTGCGGCTGGTTTCTAATCTAGTTGTTTTACCAGTGGCCTGTGTCATGCAGCTGGCAACATGGGTATTCAAGATGGGTGTCTTAGAGTGGACGCCTTGGCCATCAAAAAGTCTGATACCAGGCACTTACACTTCAATGCTCCAGCCCTCAGTTTATACTTCGCTCACATGTCTCACGCCAGCCACCACTGGCCACCCCTCGGGACTTGGGGTACACACACCTTCTGCTTAGTCCACTCTCGAGGGACAGGGATAAAGAAGAGGGCCTCACAGTTCCTGGACACAGACACACACATGAGGCCCTTTACACAGGAAATTCCAGACATCTGGGCATTGGCCAGTGGTTTAAACAGTGAGTGGGACGGGACAGGGTCTCGGTGGACGCTTCCTCTGGGGCCTGCAGAGCCCTCCCTACATGGAAGGGGGTGTGGCAGCGGAGAGCCAAAGCCGGGCCCGGTAGCTCAGAACTCAGGCGGACTTTCTCGCCTAAGGGCAATAGAAATTATATACTAATCATGATGATTTGCGTATGTGAATGGAGTACATACTTACTATGGCTCTTTTTTAAGTACTTTACATATAGTAACTCATTGGATATAGTAACTCATATAGTAACCCGAAGAAGAAGGCTCTGTTATTTTTATCCCTATTTCACAGACATGAAAGCTGAGGAACAATGAGATTAAATACTGTGTAAGGTTTACATAGCTAGAATTAGTGGTAGATATGGAGAGTGGGCCAATGATGTCATCTCACTGCATCTGCTCTAGAGAGCTCTGAATGGTATTCTCAGAAAAAGCGCTTTCACCTAAGTACCTTTCAAATTCCACGTACATGCCGGTAGCCATTTCACATGACAGTTGATAAACAGTCAATATGACTACTTTCAAAGTCATCTACTTGTTATGTTTGCCTCACACAGTTAGAACACCATCAGGCACACGCTAATTGCTGTTTTGAGAATATGGCAGTAGAGGGTCCCCGCTCTGCTCCTTGCTCATGCCTGCGCTTACACCCTCCCCCTCCCGCCTCCCTTCTAACTTAACATTTATTGAGTCTCAGTTGTGCACAGAGCTTTCAGACTCGAGGTGCAGCTGAGTCACCTGTAGGGCTTGTTAGAAGAGACTACTGGTGTCCCCCAGGTCTCTCACGTAGCAGGTCTCCGTGGGCCCTAGCGATCTGCGTGCCTGAGGAGCTCCCAGGTGATGCTGATGCTCCCGACCGGAGACCGCACTTGAGAACCCCTGTACTAAGCATGGCCTAGTAGGTTGTTATACATCATTACAGATTTATTACAACGTGGAATTACTCATATACATTGCATACATACTTCATAGCAAATGTATCAGAAATAAGATTCTCTTTTGAAATACGGTAATATCAATGTACATTGAGGCAAAATATAATATAGGATATAGGATTTTCACAAAATTAGAATTTATCTTTTTTTTTACTCAGTTAAAAATATATTCCATGTTTATGGATTTTTTTAAATGCTATTGCTTAACTTAGATGTTGCCCATCACAAAGTAAACTCTAGCGGCGATAGGTATTTAACCAGTGAAGTGTATCCCTTGTTCTCCATGACACAGAAGAGCAGATACATGGTGGCGTCCTGACTGCAAAGGCGAGGCCAGAACTTTGCTTCTGACACCCTTGGCAATATAAAGTGATACATGAATCTGAGCTGAATTCCTTGCCAGGGAGTAGTTTAACATTTCTTGAAATGTTCACCTCCTTTTTTGGAATTTCTGGTTTGTACTGTATTTGGGAAAGACAAAAGGAATTTAGAAATAGTCCTTGTGTTTCTCATTGAACACAATAGCCTGGACATAAAAATTCTGTCTTCACCTCCTTTGTTACCAGGAAATTCCCCATTCGATTTCCTATTACAATTCTTCTTGCAATTCTGAACCATCTTCTAGCCTTATAAAAACAGTCTTGTCATTTTAAGCTGTCACAACCCACCTACTTATCAGAGAAGGGGTCAGTAGTGACAGATGCTGTTAGGAAACCACTGGGATTCCGACTTGCTGCTCAGGGCGAACCAGACTTCCCCGGAGGGCTGTCCGCTCCCCTCGCCTGAGCAGCGGGCGCGACCGCACAGGCAGAAATCTGCTGCCCTGGAGAGAACGGCGGGCCTGGCCCTCCCCTGATAGCTATCTGCAAGTGTTCGCTTTCCAAGACTCTGGCAGTGACTTGAATGTTTACATTGTTAATGCTCGGAGCACAGGTAATGGCAGATTAAAACACGGACAGCTTGGCCAACAGAAACAAAGGGTTATTGATAAGGATCACGTCTTCATGACAGAAGACAAGGAGGCAGAGACCAGGCTGCAGGGGATAGAGTTATTGGGGCAAAGCAAAGGAAAATGGGAAGGGTAATGTGAGCCTTTAAGAACTGCTTGATGGTAAGGAAAGAATCCCTCAGGTCCCTCTGGTCATTGCTCTCATAAATCAGAAGCGTAATCAGATGAGCGATAGATACAGTGTTCCTACGGTTCAGAGTGTCCTCTGCATTTACATGGAAACATAAAAGGCAGCGATGCTGAACATTTTAGTGAAATTACATCACTTGAATTAAAAAGTATTCTGTGTTCATATACTAATAACATGTTCGATTTATGCAGTCAGTTCCTCTAGTTTTAATTGAGTATCCAGTGTCTCTTTGGTTTTCTGCAAATTCAGGTTTTGTGCTTGGAAATGCATTTTAAGCTAAGTTTTCAGATAGCATTTGCACATGTATGTGCCATGGTATTTGCACACTGGCACATGGGAGCTGGTGAATTATGCTCTTACTGGCAGAGAGATTGTGCTCATCTTGGGTTTGCTGTTAACTTTGCTTGTAACCTAAGGGAACGAGGAATAGAGGGAAAATTTACCAAGACGTTCTGTTGTGTAAATCCTTAGCCTACCTAATTTTAAGAGCCTACAAATTATTTTCAAGATTTCCTAAGCAACACTTTTCAGCTGATATGTGTGCTAATTATATCTGATTCCCAGTAGGGAGCCCAGAAGGCTTTCAGACATGTTCTGTGGTAAGCCGGGTCCCTGAACGGTTTTTCTGGACCATTGGCAATGTTTCTATATTTGTTGATAGAAAACTGCTTATTTTTAACAGTCTCTCATTTAGTCTTTTCAGATGCAGACTATGCCCAATATTTGGAAAGTAGTTCAGATCATCACTTATTGTTAAACATATTATTTTAGGCTGATGAGTAAATCATAACATTAACCATCATAATATTTGGACAAGAAATTAATAGAAAGATATGTGGATTTTAATTTATTATAAATAATCTAAACTTTCTCTATTTCAAAAGTAAGATTGATTTTCAACTTAGATGTTCATGTTAATTTCCCGATTTTTAAAATTATATTACCACTTGGGAAGACAACGTCCTTGTTCTTAAGAAGTGTTCTCAGAAGTGTTTATGGGTAGGTACATCATGTCCATAATTTCAGATGATTTGCAAACTATACATACATGCATATAAATTAACATGAATACAGAAATATCCAGCCATGCACCACTTACTGATGGGGATGCGTTCTGAGCAATACGTCATTAGGTGATGTCATCATTGTGGGAGCATCGTGGAGTGCACTTACGCAAACCTGGAAGTACCGCCCCCTGCAGGCCGGGCGTTGTGGTATCGTCTGCTGTTCCTGGGCTGCCGACGTGTGCAGCACGTCGCCGCACGGAATGCACAGGCAGTTGTAGCGTGGCGCCCTGCACTGGCAGGACAGCTGCAGTGGCACTAGCCAATCGGACTTTTTCAGCTTCAGAACAATCTCATGGGGCCGCTGTCACGTATGCAGCCTTTCACCACACATGTCGCTGTGAGCACATAGCTGTATGTGTACATGTTTAAAATACAGAGAGACGTACACAAACACACGCACTAAGGAAACCAGGGACTTATAAAGCAAATGTGGTAAAATTTAAAAAATGGGAAATCTCTGTGAAGGGCATACTGAAATTATTTATCCTTACAGGTTTCCTGTAAGACGAACTTATTTCAAAGTCATTAAAACACGTGTTCCGTATTGATGGTGAAACAGAAACCGTTGCAATCTTTTGTAAAGGAAATGTGGACAATATGTACGAAAGGCCATAAAATGCGTATCTTTTGAACTAGCAGTTCTACTTCTGGGAATCTAGACTAAGGGAATAATCATTTAAAGGCATACTGGTGAATGTGTAAACTGTTCATCACAGAAGTTTATATATTACGGCAAAGATGCATTATAGCCAAATCCGCAGTCTCCTGAGCACATTGTCCGAAGATTGCCTTTCTAATTCGGGTGTGTCTGCATATATAATCTGTAGTCTTTAAAACTGATCTTGCAGAAAAAAATTATCTTGGAAAATGTTCACAACACTAGAAATGAAAACTAGTTATACAGCAATTATAATGATTTTTCCAACTTTTTACTGTGGTAAAATACACATAACATAAACTTATCATCGTAACCCTTTCTAAGTGTGCAGCTCGGTGCATTGATTATGTTCACAGTGCTGCACCGCCGTCCCCACGGTCTATCTCCACAGCTCTTTCCGTTTTGTAAAACTGAAACTCTTCACCCGTTAAATGCTAACTTTCCTCACGCCACCCTCCCCCTGCCCGCCGTTGTACTTCTCCCTTTTTTTGAGTTTTCACCCTAAGTACCTTCATCGTGGAATCGTGCAGTACTTTCCTTTGTGGGACCGGCCTGTTTCACTCATCCTCATGTCCGCAGTCACAATTTCCTTCCTTTTCAAGGCTGAACGATGTTCCCTGTATGTATGTACATGCCTTTCTTCCCCGCCCTCCCGTCCGTGGACGCGCTGGTCCCTTCCCTGTTGTAGTCGTTAGGAAGAGTGCACGTGGGCGGGAACGCCGTCTTGCGAAAGCTTTGGCTCATGGACGTGTTCTGCTCATTGAAACGATACTGCAGAGGTATTCGCTGACATGTTAGTACTGGTTTTCCTAAGTACCGAGGTGGCAGTGGTTTCATTCATTTCAGTGTAGTTGGTGATTTTTTGTTTTTCTTCATGGAACTTATAATACTTTTGATTGGGGGAAAAAAAGTTACATCGGGCGGAATAAGGGCCCCAGGAAAAGTGTTCCAGTAGCCGTATAGTTAAAGGTATACTGCACACTCGGAAAACCTCTTCTCTGTAGTAACCGAAGTCATAAATTACAAAAACGCTATTTAAAGTTCAGGACGGTCATCGTACGCTCAGCGGTATATGGTGCCCTTAATAAGAATAGCGCTAATATTATTGCGATATAAGTGCATCAGGTTTTAGATCCGTTTTCTTAAAATATTTACCCGAGACTACCTGCATGTAAATCACTTGGGAGATTGTAAGAAACAACAACAGACCCTCAGAATAAGCTTCTCTGGGGTAGAAGTCAGTAAATGGACGTTTGTGTAAAGCTCTGCAAGTCATTTATATGATGCTTGAGAAATCATGCTGTCGGTAAATCTGATTTGTGAAGAACTTGAGTTAAAACAATGTCAACAGTATCTAATAATTTATTCTATGAAAGGATCACACAATAATTCTCTGAGTGGAATGTACCAATTCTGTTAAAATATAATCTGTTGAAAAATTCGGGTGTGTGTTTTGAAGAACATCTTTGTTTCGAGTGATGCACAGCCACATAGACTGTACTCGGCAACATGTGAGGACTCCCGTTCCTTTGTACCCATCAGAAGATGAGTGGGTTTTATGTACAATGAATATAGATGAGTGTTTTTATACAAAATCGTGGTGGAGGGCGCATGAGAAAAGCCTGTAAACCCGTCAGCTAGATCTGAAATAAAGATGAACTATCTACTTGTATTATTACATTATAGGGGCATTGATCCATATTCACATTTGTTTATATTTGGTGCTTTATTCTCTGTCAAGTCCATTTCTTACAGCATGCTCTTGAATCAAGTGCCTAGATGAACGATGATTCATGATAGTTGACGTTATTTAATTTGGAGTGTGTGTGTGGGTATGTGTATGTATGTGTGTGTGTGTATAGATATATGTTTTAATCAATTAGCAGATGAAAAGTACCTCTCACATCTTGCATATGGAACTTAGCAAACACTTTAGGGAAGAGTTGCTTCCTAATTTTTAGGTAAAAATATTCTGTTTTATGAATCTCTTTGCTTTCTTTTTAATTTCAGATTTTGTTGATGGATCTGCACAGCATAAAGCCTTACTTATATCTGTGACTGTTAGCAGTTTGCTCTTGGTTTTTGTCATTTTATTCTGTTACTTCAGGTAAGTTTCCAACATGCAAATGTAGAATTTTGAGTTTGTTATGTCTTTCTCATACTACTATCCTACCCATTGACATTTTCCCCCCACCACGTCCTTTGACCTAAATAGATCTTAGATTTCACTGATAAAATTAGTTACTATTGATAAATATTTGTCCTAATGAACCTATTAATAGATACCTATCTTATTTGTGTTTCAGGTATCCAAACCACCCAGATAACTTTCACCCCTAGGGGAATTAGGGCAGTTAAGAAATTACAGAACTAGTTGCTACCAAATTCGATTCTAAGCAGAGAAATGAGCATGTTGAACTTAGCATTGTTCTAGTAATTTCTTATTTCCTGAGCTAACCATTTCCCCTAGTACTGAAAGATTTTTAAAGATAATTTATAGATTATTAAAATAAGCTTAGTTACTATATGAAAGTTAAGTATAATGTTACAAATTGCTTTGAGCCACTTAAAAACTTATTTTACAGTTTTTGAAATATAAAGAACCTTTAAATTCATGTCACTTGCCTTTTATAACACTCATTTATAAAATATTCTGCAAATGGGAGTTGATTTGAATAAATTTATTCCTTAATCATTGATAAAAACTTTTTGAAGTTTAAATTTATTTAACTTAACTAGATTATTGGTCTATATATTACCTTACGTGAAAGAGTGAGCTGTAATACCTTTTGCACACCAAAAATTTGCATCTATATTAATTAAGGAGACCTTAAAGGGAAAGATTTCAGGGTTTGCATATAATGGAACTACATAGAAACATTAACGGACTGTAACCTGCTGGGAAATAATCAATTGAAAGAAATAGAGAAAATTGGAGATGGCTGAGACTGAGCAAAAATATGTAGTTTACTTTGGAAAAAAAGATAGGAAAGCAATTGTAATTTGTATTTTGGAAACCATAACTGAGGATAATAAACAGTGAGCATATTCTTGCATTGTGTTTATGTGCTAAATTAAAACCTGCCATCATGAGTGTTTTATCTGCAGGGTTTTGCGGGCGTCATTGCGGTTCAGTGTCTGAAGTGATCATCTTCCACGTGTGTTTAGGTATAAGAGACAAGAAGCCAGACCCCGGTACAGCATTGGGTTAGCACAGGAGACTTTCTTTCCTCCCGGAGAATCCCTGAAGGACCTGATGGAGCAGTCTCAGAGCTCAGGAAGTGGGTCAGGCCTCCCTCTGCTGGTAGGAGAAGAACACATATTGAACTTAAAGGAATGTTTTCTGAGAGGAAATGTCAATAAATACAGGGTTTCATTTTACTGAAACAGATAGGGCAGGACAAAGATGGCGTTCTGTGCGATCAGTTAGAGATCAGATCTCAGATGCAGGGCTTCCTGATAACATTTTGACATATTGGGGGTAAGGTGATTGTTTTTTAATGTCAGTGTACGGTTACAATCCAGACCCTCAGACATTCTGATAGAGAGCAGATTAGAAAACATTAAACGGGGGGCCATCTTCCCTCTGTTTTCAGTAAGGGTAGTATTACTGTACTTTGGCCTGGCTTTTGAAGGCAAAAGTATTACAACCAACTGGGATCTGAGTACTTTTACAAGGGAAGAAGGCTGCGTTTCAGCTGGAGGGTTTATGTTTCAGGGTGAAGTCCTGGCTTTTCCATTCAGGAGAGGTTTAATTTTCTGATGGTCAACACTGCCAACCTTGAAGAAAATATATACTGAATCCAAGGCACTTGCTTTAATGAGAAAAACATTTTGTTCCTTTATGGACCATGCAAAAAAAAATTTGTTGGTACTCGGGATGGAAATAACTATTTTAAGGAGAAATATTTTCCTTTATAAATTCTTAAGATTGATTTTCATAATCTTTATTGTCTGGTTTTGTCTTTGGATATCTTGTTTACTTTATTTCTCAGGCGACCTTTTATTTTGTACTAAAGTATCCTAAAAAAATTTGAGCCATGAATCTATTTTATAACATTTTTTTTGGACATACAAAAAGCAGATTATATTTAATGTATACAGCTTGAAGAGTTTGGTGATATATTCATGAAAACATCACTGCAATCTATGACTTAAGCATGCCCATCACCTCCAAAAGTTTCCTCATTCCCGCTTTACTTATTATTATTACTATTTTATGACAAGAACACTTGAGATAAGATTTCGTCCCTAGCAAATTTTAGAAAACAGTACGCTACTGTTAATTGTGGGCACCGTCGAGCCCCAGGACTCCCCCCTGCATCACTGAACTCCGTCCCTGGGGGCCGGTGCCTCCCCTGGAGGCAGCAGGCCCCACGGGAAACCACTGGTGAAGGAGGCTCCGGGGCCCAACTGGTGCTACCTAGGATGTAAATGTTTCTTACGTGTAAGTTCTTATTATCGAAGTGCTTGGTTTTTTACTTTTAGAATTACTATATATCTAATACAATTCTTATATTTAAAAATATGATTATCCATTTTTAAAAGAAAAGTATAAATATTGAAATCCCCTTTGATACTAATGAGTCAGATACGCATGCTCTTGGATTTGAATAGTTTGCTTTCCTCCTTCTTTCCCGTCTTCCTCATTACTGTGAAGTTATTGCCCTGAAATCTCTGACCTTATTCTGTTACTTCCCTGGATAAAACATTCTCATATGCGGTAGCATTTGTGTGTCTCCTACCTTAGCTTAGTCTGCGTGGCGTACCTCTTCTCCTACCTGGCCTCCACCTGCTCCCCAAACCTCCAGCAGTGGTTTCTCAAATGCAGTGTGTCCTTACTTAACGTCATCAATAGGTTCTGTGACTTTAAGTGAAATGACTTATATCAAAACCAATTTTACCATAGGCCAGTTGGCAAAAACAAGAGCTAAGTTCTTACAGCATCTCACCAAGGTTATGATGAAATGACATTGAATAAAACAGTACCTTTATGGGGAGATCTTCAGAGTTCTGGCTTCTGGCCTACCTCACATTTTATCTCTGTGCCCACTTACCCAGACCAAGCTGGCCTGTCTGTCTTCTGTCACAGCGTTTGGCTTGTAGTATCAATGCAGCGGATTAAAATACCGTAAAATTGATGTTAGTGTGTGTGTGTCTTTTGATGGACCCTCATCTCTTCAGGGTGGAGACTATATTTCGTTCACTTTGTAGCCCCCCAGTTGATTAAATGGGCTGTTCAATAATTTGTTTTAAAAGCTTTCAACTCTAACTTTTACTATCTGTGAAAATACTCTTTTTCTATAGTCCAGACACCAAAAAATAGCATTTGGCATATATCAAAAAAATGAGTAAGAACAGCCAGATTGCCAGACACTGGCCTTTATAAATATGATCTAATTTAATCCTCATAGCAACCCAGTGAGGCAGTTCTAAACATATATCTCTGCGTTGCACATCAGACACATAGGCCTAGACGGGCTGACTGGCTGGTGCGTGGAGAGGCCAGGATTACGTGCAGACCCAGGCGATCCGCCTCTGGAATCGGTGCTGTTAACGTTTGTGAGATGTGAACCAAATGTGAGTTACATCAAAGGAGTGCAGTCGGTAGGGGCAGGCTGGGAAGAGGATCCTATCTACAAAACCAGTTTAGGGGAAAAATCTCAGTATTACAGATTTAAAATCTTCTTTTAGGATAATGCAAATGGTGTAATCCATTATTATGTGAGTATCTCACCTTGGTACAAATTTGTTACATACAAGAATTTTATTAACATAAGGGGATAATTCATGCTTTATATATACTTTATATACCTTTATATATAAATTCTTTAAGGAAGGAATATCAGAGGGTGCTTGTAAGAATTCAGGTAGTTTATGTGTCTCCCCACCATACATATACATATGTATTTATTTAATACATAGTATGTATCAAGACTATACTTTCAGGGATCATTTCTATAGTTCGTTACTAATACATAGTATGTATTCAGTAAATAGTGGCATTACTTTTTTCACTCCATATTTATCTGAACCTGTAAAGGAAAAGGAGGTGAAGTAAATTCTCTAATTGAACATTAAGCCTCTCAAGTGAGGACTCTTTCGTGAAAAATCTTTCCAGCATTACTAAGCAAAGAACTTTAAACTGTATATTTGTGTGTAGGGGTGCGTGTGGGGGTATGTGCACACATGTGTTGCTAGTTCAGAGATATGTTGGAGAGTACAGAGCATGACTTAGAGCTGTATGTTTTCCAGGGTCTCTACATGGACGTGGACTTACACATTAAACACTACCAGATGTCACTGGATAAGGTGACATTTCTGAAATAGTGGTAACTCCTTACATAATACACCCAGTTGTTCCTTGTACCCATTTTATGTGAAATACTTCTTCTCTTTTTAGAGTCACAATTATACTGATCATATTTCACAGGCTTTTTTTTTCATACGGTCAAGCCTTAAAACAGGTATCTGAGATGTAATGTAGAATCAAATTAAGGTAGAGAAAAACCAGAAACATTTGTTAAATCCAATAAAAACTCAAATCACAGTTTTAGAATTTTTCAAGTTATTTTTTAAGTCCTTAGATGTTGTAATAAATCTCAAAATACAAGCATACTTTTAATTTTTTAGTATAATTTAATGACACTTTTTATTTTGAGACCAGTTGTCTCTATTCTTTCAAGCAGTGACAATTCCATCAAGTGCTTCTGTTGAAATATAAGATGATATACTCACATTAGAAAAGGCCAAAAAACTGTTTAAGTTAGGAAATGTTCTGTAGATTTACTTAAGCAGTGATTTGTAACATCTGTAAATTAAATATAATATTTCTCTAATAAGTGTGGGAAGTTTCCTCTCAAGTCAGGAACGTTACTACTTGTGGAGTTGCCTCTCAAGTGCTTAGTGCTGGGGATGCCCCTGTCCCCACATTCGGGAGTGGGGATGTCCTGGCCCGTGTTCATGCAGCACGTCTGACTCCGAAGGGGGAAAAGCTGCTCAACACGCATGCTCCGTTCCTTATTTCCTTTAGGCTGAATGACTTAATTTCATGGCAGCAATGCTTTTATTTTTCAATCTCGCTTTCAGAAAATTTTTAAAAAATCTCCCCCTCCTCCAGCTTTTAATCTGATATTAGTGCTGTTAATGGTTATGGCAATAGATTGCACTATCAGTATCTCATCCATTACGCAAAAACAGAACCCATCGTTGCTGATGGACACCTGTGGTAGGCAGAATGACGTCCCCACCCCACGATGTCCATGCACTCCTGTCCAGAATCTGTTGTTTTAGGCGGTAAAGGCGACTTTAGTTTGCTGATCCATTGACCTTGCGATGAGATTATTCTGGTTTATCCGGGTGCTCTCAGGTAACTACATTGTCCATAAAATTGCAAAAACAAAAGAAATACTTTAAGTTAACTTGATGCAAAGGATATCTCTGCAAAGAATACATTTCCATTTTCTGATCAGATCTTATAAGAGTTTTGTGCTGAGTTCTTTATATATATGTCTCCCAATTTATGTAAATTATCATTGATACTTGGCCCTTTCAGTTATGGAGTTCTTAAAATATTTTATGGTAAGCACAGAAGGGATAAGGTCATGCATAAAGACATTTAACTTCTATGCCATTTAAAGCTCACATTTTCTTTTTCTTTGTCTCTGCAGTACTCTCTATAATTCTTCAGAGTTCTCTTATTAGCTTAACTTTCTCTGCAGCTCTAATCTGTTCTTTTCTGCTTGTCCATTTTACATTTTTGAAGTCATAATTAACTATTTCATTTCAAAGTATAATTTTCATTAATTTCTTTCCACTTGTTTATTTTTTATCTCATCTTCTATTTCTTTGCCTATTTCATCTAGTGTCCCTTAGCTTTCTATATCTGAAAATCCCAACATCTATAATCTGAGGGGGTTAAATCTATTTGGATTGTTTCTCTTGACACTCATGGGCAGTGGCTGTTTCCTTTTGTTTTAAGGAATTTATTCTGTGGGATCTTCTCTCTCTTCCTCTCCGTCTGTCCCTCCCTTGCCTTCCCACCAGCTTGGAGATTTCCTCCTGTGAGAGCAAGGATATCCAAACCTGTAGAGAATGTTTATAAGTGTGTATTTGAGCCATGCCGAGGATACACCTAGAAGTAAGATCTTAACAAACTGAGAAAAATGCTTCTCAGAATGGCAGTTTGCAGCTTCTTTTATGCATTAAGGAGAAAAAGTACAGAAAATTACTTGAATATGGAGAAGAAAGTAGGGATTGGATGACGGGAGAGTTCACGAGATTCTTTGCTCTCTGAGTGTGCTTTCTCTTCTGGGAGGTGCGAAAGGGGCGTTTCAAGGGTGTGTTAGCTGAGATGCACAGGAACAGTAGACCAGGCTTGCTTAAGGCAAGGATAAACCTTTCACTAAGGAAGTTACGTGTCTGGGGTTTGACTGCTCGCCGTGACCTGCACTGTTAGGAATTTATGATCAGATCACCCTGTGAGGCTACTTCCCCTTGAGCCCCTTTTCTGTCCACTCTTGTGAGCCCAACAATGCATTCATTTTTCATTTCTTATGTTTTACCTAAGATCAACGTCCATGCTGACCGGATTTCCTTCCAAATGTCGAGTGTGTCACCATAGCAGTGGGGTGAATGGCATTCTGCAAATGATTTCCCCAAGGGAGGGTGTTGGATTTTGCTGGGAGTCCTGTGTAGGGCTCCCAGTGTAGGGCAAATTCAGTGCCATTCAGTGGCCCCATAAAATGATGAAACCCTAGGTTCAGTTCTTCTAGTTTTAAAGGGATCAAAGTATAGATTCTAGATCCCAGTGCTGCTATTATTCTTAGCCCAGGCAGCAGGCAACCTGGCTTTTGAATATGTCTTTTTTTTTCACATTAAACATCTTTTTGTTGTTCTATTACAGTTGTCCCATTTTCCCCCCTTGCTCTCCCCCGCCCAGCCAGCCTCCAGCTCCCACGGTCAATCCCCCATGTTGTCCAAGTCCGTGGGTCATTCATACATGTTCCTTGACTAGTCCCTTCTGCTCCTTCCCATCCTTATTCCCCCCCTGCCTTCCCTTCTGGGATATGCTTAATGCTTATTTTTCCCTGCACTCATCTCAACTCATTCCTCCCTCTTTTTTCCCTTTCTTCCCTCTTTTCTCTCTTTCTTCCTTTCTTTTTTTTCTACCTCCTTCCCTCCCTCCCCACTTGGAGATTTCCTTTATTCCTTTGTGTACCCAGCAGTACAGGGCGGGGCACAAAGTTGTGTGGAAAGCAATACAATGATGACTATGTAACAGTACAAGAGTGAACTCTGTTCTACACGCTCGCAGATGTAAAAGCACTTTTGCCCCACCTGCACATTTTGGTTTGTTGTATTTTACCCGAGTGTGTAGTGGCATGAGTCCCTGCGGAGTATCTGGTATCCCACTGTAGTGGTGGAAGTGAAAAGTGTTCTATTCTAACCACTCTGAACCCACTGAGGTTTTTCTCACTGTGAAAGTTATAGGTAGAATGAAATATTCAATAATTTTGAACTAATATTGCAAACACTGAGAATCCACAACCAATTTCAGATCTCAAATTTGAAAAGAGGACAGCATAAATTAATAAATAAATACAAATAACATGTCTGTATAAAAAGAAAACTGGCCACATCTACTTTAGATGCAGTAATTGTTTCTTCTCTGGAGAAAAAAAATGATTAAACAAATCTGTAGTGCTGAGAATATACTAACAGTGTGTTTTGGGATTTAACAGGTCCAAAGGACTATCGCTAAGCAGATTCAGATGGTGAAACAGATTGGGAAAGGTCGCTATGGGGAAGTTTGGATGGGGAAGTGGCGTGGCGAAAAGGTAGCTGTGAAAGTGTTCTTCACCACTGAGGAAGCCAGCTGGTTCCGAGAGACAGAAATATACCAGACAGTCTTGATGAGGCATGAAAACATTTTGGGTGAGTCTGTATAGCAATGTTCAGGGTTTTCTTGCTTTTCGCTATTTTTCTGTTAGCATCTGCATATTAACTCATCCCTCTAGATCTGTTATGAAATATATAGACATTTTCTTCTTGGCATGAGCCCAAGAATGTCACAGCTTCTAATGGGAGACAGCACTGGAGGAATGACTAAGGCACTTCTGTGAATGAATGGTGGGGTGGAAATAGAATACTCTCCAGTGTTTTTTTCTTGAAGGACAGGAAATGCAAATACAATAATGCCAGCATTTCTTAAGGTTTCTTAGGGATTTAAAGAAGCACATTTTTGTTTAAGTGTTGTGAAAAGTTGTAAGAATTTTATCTGCAGGGTTTATTTGTATCCAGAGTTTATATGAATAATTGATTTCCTTTTTATTTTCCCAAGTTAGAAATGATCTAGCTGTGTGACTCAACTGCAAAGAGTTTAAGCTGATCCGAAGTGTTTGTCTCAAGTCTGTGTTTTGTAAACAATGTCTTATGGTAACTGTAATACCACGAACCATTTACCGTTGACTTAAAATAATTTAAATATCAACGACTGATCAGAAAGGAGTCATGTTTTCAGATCAAAACTCTTTTTTTTAATTCTTAAAAATATTTTATTTGTTTATTTTTAGAGAGAGGGGGAGGGAGAGAGAAAAAGAAGGAGAGAATCATCCATCAGTTGCCTCTCTTATGTGCCCCAGTCTGGGCTGAACCCACAACTCAGGCATGAGCTGAGACTCGGAATTGAACCGGTGACCTTTCGTTTTCAGGGACGATGCCCAACCAACTGACCCATACCCGCTAGGGCCAGCAAAAAACTGTTAATGTTTCTCTACCCCTGTTGTTTTGATTGCTTCTGATTGGTATTAGTAATTTCATACTGTCATAGGCACGATCAGAAAACTGAATGAAATGCTAAACAAAAGACACCTGTGACAAAGAATGATAGTTGAGAATATGACTTATTCCTGATAAGATCCATTCACAACACTCTTAGCTACAAGCCTTTTTGTTTTCTTTTCTTGTAGGGTTTATTGCTGCAGATATCAAAGGGACAGGATCCTGGACCCAGCTGTACCTAATCACAGACTATCATGAAAATGGTTCCCTCTATGACTACTTGAAGTCCACCACCCTAGATATCAAATCAATGCTGAAGTTAGCCTATTCTTCTGTCAGTGGCTTATGTCATTTACACACTGAAATCTTTAGTACTCAAGGCAAACCAGCAATTGCCCATCGAGACCTGAAAAGCAAAAACATCCTGGTGAAGAAAAATGGAACTTGCTGTATAGCCGACCTGGGCCTGGCTGTGAAATTTATTAGGTTAGTATCAAGGTGAACAGATATACCTTTTATGATTCTTTTCTATCACTTTTTATAGATTAAACATTTTGTAGTTCCGTGCTTCTAGGATATTTACTAGAGGAGAAACTTCCACTAATTTTGACTTTTCTTGGGAGGGAAAAAGAAGAAGTATTTTATTTGCAACACCAAGTAGTTCAGTTCTACTATTTCTGTGGCTTCAAAACAATGTCAGTATATTGGCTGGGTTTTTAGCTGTCATGAAGCTGTTTAGAAAAGAGGCAGCTCATGTCTCAGATTATGTGGTCAGAATTCTACGTAACATTCGTAAGTAGGAAAGGTTTCAGGAAAGAGCCACAGATTATGTGATGATAAAGGCAATGTTTTTATATGATAGAAGAGAGATCACTTGCAGAGGTGTTTTGTGAGAAATGTTAGAAACTAATGAACAGAACGCAGCCAGAGTTCAGCACTGTGATACTACAGCTTCCGCAGTGATGTAACACCTGAACACATAAATCAGCACAAGGTATAAACAGCGGTGTTGGGCCAGGGGCAGCTCCCCGGGGGATACCAGCTGCTCCCCCGGACAGGGAGGAGGACTACCCCCAGCTGCGGCTCCGCTGTGCTCGCCCCTCGGGCAGAATAGCCCCTTTCATCCTGCAGATGATTAAGTTGGAAGAATTGGTTCCTCTGCTTTGAAAATAAAACAACCAAACAAAATGAATTTGCAAAGCACTGGTTTAGAGGGATCATCATATAACTACGTTTTTAAAAACTAAAAGCTTAGCCTTTATGAAATCGTGGGACCTTCTTGTGGATTTTTCCCAAAGGTGACTCAATAAGATGTAGAAAAGGGCATAAAGAAAAAGTCATGGAGATGATTAAAAGTTTGGAAAAATGACATTCACGAGAAAGAACTAATGATTTCGTATTTTCAACCAGAAGCGAACACTAAGGAGTGGTTGAATAATAAGGTCCAAATATAGGAAGGTCTTCACTGTTTAGAGAATGGCAAGTTGAAGTTCTTGATATTTAAAACAGTGCAGTAGGAAATGACTTGAACTATAGATGTAAGTTAGAAATGTGAACCTCCTGCCAATAAAGATTATTAAATCCCTTCTCACTTCTGAATTCTTTTCTTTTGTTGACCTACAACCCTTTTCAAGTCTTTTACACACACACACACACACACACACAATTCCCACTTTGCTTCTCAAATTAATAGTCTCTCTCTTTTCTTCCCCTGTTAAATTTCTTGGTAGTTCCAAAGAATAATCTGCTTTCACAAGCCAGTAATTCATAATACCTGGCCATTTGGCTTCTGCTCCATTCTCTCCTGAGTCTCTTTTATTAAGGGACACTGTTGATCTTTGTCACCACAAGGCTTTTTTTTTTTTAATTTGTTGATTTTTAGAGAGAGAAAGGAAGAGAGGGAGGAGGAGAGAGAAAGAGAGAAAAAGACAGATAGATATGGAGAGAGACATCGGTTTGTTTTTCCACTTACTCATGTACTCATTGGTTGATTCTCCTACGTGCCCGCCCGAGGATTGAATCTGAAACCCTGGTGTGTGGGGACGACTCTAACCAACTGCGCTGCTGGCCGGCTGCTGGCCGGGGCACCACAGGGCTCTCTGATTGTCATTTTACTCTCCCTGGTGTGTAAGCCTCTCTCCTTCCTGTTTTTGTGATGTGCCTTTTTTTTTAGTCCTGGTTCACCTTCCTTCTCTCTAGAGGTTCTGCTCTGTCTACTTCTTAGAGTTTTCTCGCTGCTAGATTTCCTGCCGTATCTGCTTTTCCCTCCTAGTATCTAGTTCTGTTTGATCTGAGGTGCCTGACATTTCCTTTATTCCTGAAATTTCTGGTTTGCTCAATTGAATAAATTCTGTCTCCAGGACAGTCCCACTTGAACTGGGACAGTTTGGGTCCTGTCTACTATTTTTCCAGAGTCCAGAGTAAAGCATTTTGTGGTTGCTTCTTATTTGTAACTTTTTCTATGTGCTGCTACTAGATTTATTTTCATGAAGCATAATTTTGGTCATCATCATAATTTTGTAGCTTCTTACTGCTTTGGGATAAAATGTAGCTTTTATTCTGAACACTTTATACTTTCTGTCATCTCCAAGTGTTTTTAATATGCTTTTCTCTTTACCTAAATACCCAATATCCCCTCTTCTATTTAGGTAACTGCTGCTTCCCTGCACATTTTCTTCCTTCGGGATGTCTGTTATCATTCCCTACAAGTCTCACTTTGTTAATCTTCTTATGAGTGTGTCCTGCCGTGTGGTCCTGTGCACGGCCTCGTGACATTTCTCACGTTGGTGTGCAGTAGTCACTGACTACTCACCTGGTATTCACATTGGAGACTAGGCTCCATGAAGGTAAAAACCATGTTTTTCTGAAGTTTGCATCCCTAGTGCCTTTCCTTGGTCCCCATTACTTATGTATTGATTAAAATTTTCCATAATGGATAAATGAATAATTTCATAGGGACTATAGGATGAAGGCGGGGGGGCACCTTTTCTTAGTTCTAGAGATCCTACATACTCTGGATTAAATTTACCTCTATAGTTTTATGTTCCACGAAGTTTCCAACTTCTGTGTTCTCTTCAGGAAAACCATACTACTTGCATTTTCCCATACATACTCCATGTTGCTACTGTCTTGTTTTTGATCACGTGGTCTGTAGTTTGGGACGCCCTTACCTCTCCATGCACCTCAGTCCAGTCTCAGAGTTGCCCTTAAGTCACCCTGCTCACCCCCAGCTCGGAATAACGGCACCATCTCTGTACTCCTGCAGCAATTCCTGGCCCATGACTGTCTGAAATTATAATTACTTTAGTACATGCTCATCGTTTTACTAATCACTGGGCATCTTGAGAGCAGGATCCATGCCAACTTAATTAATGTGTCTCCCATTTGACATGACATAGTGAGTTACTCATTACAGGTATCCCAACATCATTTTGAATTAATAAATGTTGGCATATAAAAGTCATTGAGAACTCATCTTTTTTATAGACCTTAAAACAAACAAAGAAAGTGAGTATTATATTTCTGAAACTCAGTTCTGCTTAATGCAAGGGAAACAAACGGAAGGACCTCTTAAATTTCATGCAAGCCCTGATTCTGGGAAGTGGAGAGGAATATTTGAAGGGATAAGCTGGCAATTTATTTGGCATGTATACACTAGCTCATCAAGGGAGGGAAGATGTGAGGAAGCTCACCCAGGTGGGCAACTGTGAGGGCTGGGGGCACACAGTCCTCACTCGGCCGGAGAGTAGCTGTGAGACCGTTTGCCATTCTGGGCCTGTCTCCTCTGCCGTTAAGTGGAGGTTGCTTTTGATCATTTCAGATGTCCTCTTCACATTTTTATTTTCTATATTTCAAAGGAATTTAGTTCTTCTCAATTTTTGAGCCTCACCTTTAAACCTTGCTTTATATGTTTCTTTGGCTTCCACTCTTTTCCTGACTTTCCTATTTTAGGAGTGAACACACACAGAGCTTTAGAGCATTTTATTACAAGTGGGATCAAAACTAACCCAGGCTTGAGTTCCTGGACCTCATTTGTGAACTTCCTGTGAGAATTTACTCTTTACCTGGTGTCTACATGGTAAGTGCTCTCTCAGGCTTTTAATTCATTTTTGGGAGGTTCCCAGGGAAGTTGAGAGCCACAGAAAGAATGAACTGTGCTTTAGCAATTTCCTGCACATAGAACTTTTTTGTCCTGAATTGGTTTCTTCATGCACTGTCTTGAAAATGATGTAAGTGCTGATGCATTTCCTGGCCAACAGAGATTTAATCCAGGTGATGCTGTGGCAGCCGTCACCATTACCTCAGATCTCTCTTGGGAGGAGAAAACAAGGATGCGTGCAATCCCTTGAAGGAACTTAACAGAGCTTTTCACTTTTTACTCTGGAGGATCAAGCAACTTTACTGGCACTTCAGTGTCAGAATACTATATATATATTTTTTTTGGGGGGGGGAGTAAATCCTGGCTTAGGGCCTCTCAGGTATTAAACTTTAACTAGAAAACGTACAATGGAAATTGGGCTATAACACCCCATCTCCCAGTTGGTGCTTCTCCAGTTGTCCAAGCGCAAAGGAGACAGCCCAACCCAGAGGGCACGACATTTCCTCAGCCTTTCTGATGTCGCTATTTTTAGCACTGTTTCTGGTTTGTTTACTTAGTGGTTTCTGAAGAAAGCGACATGGCTAAATGACTTGCCAAAGTCACCGAACTAAGCTAGTTGGTGGCTAAGTCCGCTCTCCCAGTCAGGGTCTGCAGCCATACCACCTCCCACTGAAGAGTTTTCAGTTCTGAAGTTCTGTTTCTAAGAAACCCTGAGATTTTTCAGGACTTAATCATAGAAGCAATGGATCCTGTTGAAAAATGTGATAGAAAACTCTCCTCTTTACTTAATATGACTGGCCAGGATTCAGCGCAGCAAATCAGTCCCATAGCTATTTACGAAACGTCCAGGAAGCACGAAGGGGCCAGCACAGCCCCGTCTTCTGAAGGCTCGTGAGAATCGTTCATGCTTCGGGAGGTCATTTCCGTCTTCCTGAGAGGTGATTTAATATTCTCTGGTGGTTAACATTTAATATTCATGTGTGGTTCATTTCAAACACCATTTGTCAGCCACCGGCAAAACCGTGGGCTCCCTCACAGGTCTTTTGCTCTTATCCTTCTTTCATTGTTCTTAACAGCTCAGTTTTTTTTTTTTTAAAGCTTTTAGATCATTAACGATTGTTTCTCCTCTTTCTCTATGACCTTTTTATCTTCCTTCTCCCCTCTCCTCCCTTTCCTGTCTGTCACAGGCATCAGCACACCTAGCGGAAGACCCTGCATGTGCCCCAAGGCTCAGTAGGGTGGAGCCGCCCTGTTGGAGCTCAGGGTGCGGTTCCCGAGCTGCCTGTCCTGTCCACGGCAGCTCGGGGTGAGGCTCTCAGGAGACTTTCGGTGTCTCTTCCCTTTACAGTCCGGGGCAGTGTGCACTCTGCTGAATCAAGCAACGGCTTTTTCCTTTACATAACACTTCTTGGAAGAATTTCTGCTATGGATATCTAATTAGGAGTGGCTTAGTTACCATGAAAAATATCTAGCACAAAACAAGGTTAAGACAGATACTGTGTTTTCAAAAATTCCCTTGACTCCCTGCCACCAATATAAATGTCCTTTGCCTGCCCTTTGCCCATGTATGATGCCCGGGGTATAAGGCATGGCCTGCTCCACTGAGTCCTATGGGCTGCTCAGGTTCATTCCCCAGCTCGCTCAGGATCCTAGCTGGAGACTCCACTTTCAGCCTCCCTGCATCAACGGGAGTGGTGGCATTGCCTCCCAAGGTTACTCAAGCCCTGTGGTGCACACATGCCACTCTAGAGACCAGTGCTGGGCCAAGGAGGACGCTGCAGGCAGCCTGCCCTGGCACAGGCAGTGAGGTGGTGCACTCTCTGCAGGCATTAAAACCAGTCCCAGTGATCGCCATGTGCCCAAGTTCTAAACCGTGTGGGCAATGACATGCCTTTCCCAGCAGGGTGCGCCGTCCATCCCTCCCCTCTTAGTAAGCCCCTCGCTGGCACCAGCGGAAGAGAAGAGGAACATCTTAGTTTTGTATCTTTTCCTCCCCTTCTCTCCTTTCCTGTCTGTTTCTCTTTGTGTCACAGCATCCGTAAGCCCTTGCTGCCTCCCTTCTGCCTGAAGCAGTTGCCTTGAGAACTTTCACCTGTATGTCCTCCTGGGCGAGAAGTGCCACTCAAAGTGTGCCCCCACTTGGAGGCCTTTTGGTCATCAGCGTAACTCTCACTCCACCATCTGGCTCTCTTTCTTTCTTTCCTTTTCTTTTTTTATCACACCACTGTCACCAGGGGGCTTTGGTGAGAAATAGGAACTTTATGCAATCCTAGCTGAGCACACTGCTTTTTAAGATTCAAATGCAGTTAGATTTGTTATCCTCACTGCTACCTAGTGCAGTAGGAACACAGTGCCATTCAAGGCAAATCTGGGGACTCTAAGGAGCTTGATTTCCTTTTTGCATATGAGCCTTCCACCTCTGCTGTACTTTTTATACCGTGATATGGCTGCTGGTTCTTCGCAGCACCATCAGCTCAAGGTACATGTTGTAGGTTATTACATAAAATGTAGTTCAGTGTTCATGCTACCAGAATATTTCCCCTGATTTCTTTTTCCTACAGGGAGTTAACGTTTCATTACAACCCTAGAGAAGAGAGGAGACCTCTCTTCTCCCTAGCCGACCTGTCCTTTATCCCCGACCTTCCAAGCCACTGTTCATTTCTTTCATTCTTTGACTCTTTTTTTAAATCCTCACCTGAGGGCATGGTTTTTTATTTTAGAGCAAAAGGAAGAGGGAGAGGGGAGAGGAGAGAGATGAGAGGGGAGAGAGAAACTTCTGTCAGTTGCCTCCCGTTTGTGCCTCAATTGGGGATGGAAACTGCAAATCTAGGTATGTGCCCTGAGTGGGGATCGAACCTGCAACCTTTTGGTGTACATGGGATCACACTCTAACCAACCGAGTCAGCGGGCCAGGGCCCAAGTTCCTGTTCATTTCTCACTCAGCAAATTTTAGGTGTTTTTATTTTATCCTGTCCCAGCCCCACTGTCCCGAAAGTTCACAAAGAAAAACCCCCTTTAAAGTTGATTCCAAAACAAAAGAAGTTTTTTTTTCCTTGAGAAGAATTTCCTTGACATCGTTTAATTTATTTTATTTTGTTCCAATTATGTTCTTAGTTTTCCCCAGTCTAGTTAAGCCTGTATCACAGTGGTATTCGCACGGACAGGGACAGAAGTTATGATCTTTGGCATTAATTAGAAAAACACAAATGGAAAAAATACCTCGTGATTTGCTAAACCCACTTCTTCACTCATGCCCCCTTTATGCAAATATTTTTAATCCTTTTCCATGGGAAGGGAGAAGAGAGAACATGTTTCCTCTGCAGTGAATACAGTGCCCATGGTTTGGATGGAATATTTCTACCAGTTCTCCCTGGTAGAAATTTGTTTTCTCTGTAACTTCGTTTATTGAGATGATTTTTGATGTTCTGGGCCTTACACTTCTAACCTATGCTTCATCCTTGAAATGTATGTTTTTCTTGTACCTGATCCTCCTGAGTTCTTTTTATTTAAAACATTTCATTGCAATATACAGTGTGGGGCAAAAGTAGGTTTACAGTTGTAAGTATGCGAAATGGTTTATTCTTGCAATTCAACTTTTATTGTATTATTTTCCATATGAACAACTGTAAACCTAATTTTGCTCCACCCTGCATTTTAAACATAAAAACTATAAAAATTTATACTTATAATTCAACATTAACAAATGCTACTAATTTGTTAATTTTTTCTGATCTTTTTTTTTTTCTGGTCAGGAAGCGGGGAGAGGGAGAAATACCAATGTGTTGTCCCACTTATTTATGCATTCATTGGTTACTTCTTGCATGTGCCCTGAGTGGGAATTGAACATGTAACCTTGGCATATTGGGACAATGCTGTAACCGAGTACCGAGCCAGGACTGGTCTGTCTTTTTAAAAGAACTACAGTGTTGAAGATAGCCCTGTTGCCTTCTCTTCCCTTTTTTATTCCCCTTTATCCCTGGCAGAAGTAACCAGTGTCTTCAAGTTGGTATTTATCTTTCCTGCCTATGATTTTAAAATTTGACTCCATATATGTGTAGCCACTGCAATACAGAGGGTCACGTTGTGGGTTTGGAGGCCTTTTCTCTGACTCCGCGCCCCTTGTGAGTGCCTGTCTCTTCCTGCCAACCTCCTTTCTCAGCCCTTCCCTCCCTCAGTGGAAAGGAGGGGGCGGCGCTGAGCCCCCTGGCCTTTTCTGCTTTCCTCTTTCTCCGGGGCGTCTCCTTCGGTTACTCCCACCATGTTCTGCACCATCCGACTCTACTTCCTGTCTTTGTCTTCCGTTTTTCTCGGGGCTCCAGTGTTCAATCACTTTCATTTTTGTTTGTGGCCTTGAAGATTAACAAGCTTGGTTTTTCTCTGCCCTTATTTGGGACAGTTATGATGGTGTTTCTGAAAACCAGAGAAAGAAATGCAGTTTAATTACTGTCAAATATGGAAACACTCCTGAGAGAAGAAGAAGCAGAGCTCTATATTTTGGAGGATCTGACACTTTATAACATCAGATATGAGTTACTTATAATTGGCATGTTTATTGTTTGAATGTAGCGCTAAAGACATTTGCCTTTGGGTTGATAGTAATTTTTTGCAAAATTTGCTTAACAAAATTCTATTTATCCTCCTAGATATCAGTAATGCCTCATCTTATGATCTATACATATAGAGGTTTTTATGGTTCTCTTTAAATTATCCCAAGTGCAGTTTACTGTAAACAGGAGCTTTCCTTCTTTCATTTGATGAATACTGTTCATCTACCGTGTGCGAAGCGCTCTGTGAGAGGAGGTGGGTCGGGGCTGTGCTCTTAGGGGTCATACCACATGCTTGTGGCAGACATTCAGGGGTCAGAAGCGTTCACAGCCTCAGTTTGGAAGGAAAATATTTGTTCAGAGACTACAAGGTGGGGACATTTATTCAGGCACTGTGAGGAAAATCACCCAGGGTGGCGAGAACACGGGGAAGGAGGGATGGTTGTGCCCGGCGTTTCATGGCCTGTGTGAGGAACTGGTGTTTGGGGTTTGATGGACATACAAAGTCCTCGGCTGTATGTTCTTCAGTATTTGAAAGGTATGAGAGCGTAGAGGTGAATTATATATAGTCTGGCCATCACAAAGATCAATTCTATTATTAGATAACAGTTACCTTTCAGTTTTCCTGTAGATGTTTTGAAGTCACATATTCCATTAGCTCTTCCTGACCTCCCAATCCAAGTAAAACATTAAGGAGCTAAGAGTAAGAATGTAGTCGGGGTATAAATGCACTCTGAGGAGTCTGAGGGGTGGCTGGCGCTGAGACTGTCCTTGGTGGACTTTCCGAGTGCGCATTCTGGAGCATCGCGGGCTCTCTGCTGCCTTCTTTCCGTCTGCACGCCCTCCTGTTCGTTTCTCTGCATGAAACTCAGAATTTTCTCCCCGGGGCCACCAATGTCTTCCTCTAATGGTTCATAATTACAAATCGTAAATACACACACAGCACATGAGTGGGTGGGAGGGGAGGAGAGAACTTACTTTATAATTGAAGATGGAGTTTTTGCAGCATCTTTTAAATCTGATGTTTTTCCCGTTTCTCTCAGCCTCTGCTCGGCTCACCTGCTTTCTTACCACTTAGGATTTAGGTACATAGATGACATTTTGCTATTGTACCCTGCACGTTAATACTAAGAATTAGTGTTTTAACTTCTTTTCCTAGTCAGAAAAGGGCCCAGAACACCAAGAGTTACATTTACAGATGGTAAGTAGCAATACCAGCTGCATAGTCTTTTTCATTTAAAAATTTTACACTTTAACTTTTATTTTAGGAAAATCGATTCTTTCAGAGTCGTAACTTCCAGAAGGTCACAAGGGGGCCTTTGGGCACACTGGTGACACTTCTGCTGCAATAGCTTTAGGGTAAGGATTTTAGCTGGAAGTGAATTTAAAAAGATTTTAAGAAAGAAGCTTTAGGTTTATAAGGTCGAGTAACTGTAGACAGTTTTGAGATATACAGAGGGACATCTGCCACCCTTTAAATTTTCCCAAATGATACTACATGTTTTACGTTTTAGAAAATAGAGATTGAAGCGGTAAGATCAAATCTGGACTATGTTACCGCCCACGAGCCACTACTGGTTTGGTAAGCTTGGTATTGTCTGCTGCTCAGCACGACAGGGCAGTACTCGGTGTCCCTAGCCCTTGTCCGGGTTGAGGAGAAATAGCACGTCAGGGCTTGAAATCAGTCAAGTGTGGTGAAAAGAAAAAAAGAACACTTTCTTGGGAATCGGGATAGGAGGGCCAATCCAAGATTTTCCACAAACTTCAGGTTAATGAGTTTTCGTACCTTTTCTATTTGTAGTTCTTCGCCCATCAACACCGGGTGTGTTGCTCTTCTTCCTAGTACCATCCCCTTCCTATCGGGGTCGCTCTTGTCGAACCGGCGCCGTGTGCTTAGTCCTGCGCTGGCAACGGCGCTGCAGGTCCCACCTCGTTCAGTCATCAACCCAGCACGTGGCAGCAGCTCGGCCCCTGCCCAGCACGGGTCGGCACTGCGGCTCCGGCTCCCCGCGCGGAGGCGGTGGTTCTCAGGTCGGGGTCTGTCCGTCATGCGTTTCCTCCCGGTCTGTGGGAAGCAATAACAAGCACTGTGAAATTTTCATAAAGCTAAAGATACATGCAATTACTCTTTTCATCCTTTTATTAAAATATGTTATTTGATTTATGAAATAATAGTGATAATAGAAATCTCTTTCATAGGCCCGTTTATCAGAGTAAAACATTTGCAAGTCTGTGTTGGCGCTCTCTCTCTCTCTCTCTCTCTATGTTACTTGTTAGTCCATCTAAAAGCCACACAACACTTGGCTTAAAAAAATACTTTCTCAAATAAACCAACTTGGCATGTTCCCAACCCAGTGTTAAGGGAGAAGTTATTAAAATATGAAGGGAAGGAATGTATCTTTTAGACATTTAATTGACATTTAGCAATTATGTACAGTCTATATTTGATCTAGTGGTAATGCAATTTTATATGCTGCAGCTTCATTCTGACTGAGTGTCATCTGAATTGGGATTTTACCTGTGAATATTTAATGAAACTGTTGACAAGAAATATTCTTCAAGGAAATGGTATTCCCTGGAGGGATATATCCTTTACCATCGTCCACTAAAGCCCTGGTTCAGGAATCATCTTGACTTGTTACCCGCTGGTCTTCTTCCATACCGATGGTGCTCTGCTTCCTTCTTCCTTAGTGACACCAACGAGGTGGACATACCGCCCAACACGCGAGTTGGCACCAAACGCTATATGCCTCCAGAGGTGCTGGATGAGAGCTTGAACAGAAACCACTTCCAGTCGTACATCATGGCTGACATGTACAGTTTTGGGCTCATCCTTTGGGAGGTGACCAGGAGATGCGTGTCAGGGGGTAAGGAACGGACCCTGCTGGGCTCCTACAAATCCATTTTGCTCATCAGAAATCAAAGTTCTGTCTACAAAGTGACATTTTATTTAATTTTTCTCTTTATTTCTGTTAACTCAGTCATACTCTCTCAGGAAATGGTATTTCACATCCAAGAATTCTCTTGGATTGCCTGTGTCTCTCTACCCATGTCTCAGGAATCTCCTGTAGACACGTGGTCAACCTCCTCTGCCTTTGCAGAGATCACCTTATTCTATTGTCTGTATTGTCTCAGTTCTCGCTTGAGCCCTTCCTCCAGCGGTTGCTGTATCAAGTCAGCCCCCTTCTCGACCCTGGCCAGCTTCTTCTTACCAGCCTGCCGGCCCCACCCCCAACGCCAGCGCCCCATTTCCTCTGGCTTCCTCTGTGCAGATGAAGAGACAAAAATATGGGGTGGGAAGCTCGTTATTTAACCTCCCCACTTCTAACCTTCCTACAGTACTTCCTCATAAAGCAATTTAAAAACCTCAGTTTTTATTGACAGGAAATTAAAGCCTAAGAATATTATTATTGGTCATGGTCATTTATTTTACCAGTACAAGGTTTTCCTAGTAAGACTAACTGAATAAGAAGGCACCCTTATATATTCCGAGATGTCTTTATTGCCTGTAGTATTTTGCTTACTGCTACATAACTTGTCTTTTGGTAGATTCCAACGCCTTTCAGGCGAGGAGTCGAGTCTTAAGGCTCTTTAGCGCCCTAACTGCCGTGTTTACGGTTTTACTCCCGGTCGTGCGTGTGAAGAAACCCCGGTGCTGCTGCTGCTCCTCCTCACGACGGCCAGGAAACGCGCCTTCGTGAGCACCCGAGCTCGCCCAGGACTCGGACAGCGCGGCCGACCCTGAACGAGCGCTGGCCTTTGTTCTGAGCCCTACCATTTGTTCTCTGTGGACCTCGGCCAAGTTACTAAACTTTTCTTTGTTTCAGTTTTCTCATCTTAAAAAGGAGGTGAATTATTACTGTATTACCTCAGATGGTTGTGAGGTTTTAATGATTGTAAAGAGAATTAAAACTATCTGACCCATACGTAGTACTCAAGACGTGAGCTGTTATTTTAAATGTTCATTTTGGTTGGTTGAGCCATAACTTAACGTTTAGAATCCTGTTCACATAGAAAGGAGAAACAGTCCATCAACAGGCATTCATATCTTTATAGAAAGGTCACCTTCGGTGGTGCGGTCTCTTCTGGCCACTCTGGGAATTCTGAGCTTCTCGTAGACTTATGTTAAAGTAGAACAACACCTTCCCTCTAAAGTGAGAGAACTCCTTTTGTCCCAAAGGAAAGTTAATGTAGGAAACTTTTCCCATTCGCATACTGAATAAATCTCCTGTCATAATCATGAAGAAGAAAAGAAGTAACCAAAATATCAATGAACTGCCCATGCCTTGATTTTGTGTCTTACAAAGAGTAAATGAGCATATTTTTAAAAATATGTTCATACTTATTTAAGATAGGTCCTAAGAGTCAAAGGAATAGAGTACAAGGTTACTTTTCTAGCTATGTTTTCCTGAGCATCTACAGCCAATGGGCCCCGAGAGCCTGTGTCTGAAAGCCTGGGGGGCAGGAATTGCCTCCGTAGGGCCGTCCTGGCCTCTGGAGATTTGAGAGGCACGAAACTGCTCTCTTACCTCTGCGTGAGACTGACAAGTTTGTCAGAGGTGTGAGAGTTCCGGTTCGCCCCCACACGACTTAGACTGGTTACTCGAAACCAAGTTTCCTCATCTCTGCAGTGGGGAAAATAATGTCCCCTCATAAACGTGTTGGTAAGAATTTAATACAGTATATAAATGTTGAATCCCTATGTGACACCTGAAAATAATACAATATTGTATGTCAACTATACTTTAATTAAAAAAAAAAAAAGATATACAGCATACCTACCTTTGTGCCTGGTACACAGCAGGCTCTCAGCAAATGAGTTTCTTTTTCCAAAGACCCAGAGCACACAAAATTCTATTCTCTGACGCTTTTTTAAAATGAAGATGTTAGAAATTCTGGGCTAGTGTTTCTAGTCCATGTGATTTGGGTGAAGTAGACACATCCAGATACATGCCTTTCAAACTTTGGAAGGAAAGGAAAGAAAGTTTTGAGGTTTCAGACACAGTTAAATGGCAGCTAATATCGACATTTTGCTAACATAATGGGATGATAAAGAGAAATGATTAAGGCCTATAGTTCAGAGATAAACTTTGATTAATTCATAGTTTTCTAAGACCGGCCTGTGTCTGTTGTTCTCTGTGCACCTCTCCCAGCATGGAAGTGCCAGCCAGCCCAGCAGCAGCACTGACACAGGCACTGAGAAAGTTCGAGATGAGTAAGACAGACGGTCTTTGTCCTAAAGACAATGCCAGAGCAGCTGTCTGGGAATGACAAAGGAAGAAAGGACTGAATGAAGTGATCATCTCCTGTGTATTAGACTCTGTGTTTTTATTATCTCATATAGAGATGAAACAGTGTGGAAGGTAGTGTTAACACAGATGATATAAATAATTCTGTCCTGCCGTCTGAGCGGTTACAGAGGAAGTGGTGGGTTGGAACCGTCAGAAAACCTTTGAACCTTCTGGTCCTTTATAGTCATACATGGGTTTGAGTTTGCTTTTTCAAGGGCACGATTCGGACTCCAGATTTTGTCAGAGTAAATCCCCAGTGAATTTAGTGATACAGTGGATAATCTGCCAACCCACTTGTTAGGGTAAAAAGCAGTGACATTTCTGTAAAAGATGACTTAGGATAGAGAATAGGGTGCTCCAAAAAGATTGTTCAGAGCGGCGTCCTCTGAGGACAGAGGCTTCTTGTAATCATTGTGAGGCATTAATCAGATGGGTTTGGAAAGGAGCCACAAGAAGCCTGCTTTTTAAAGAACAAGAGGAAAAAGGTAGAAATTGGATACTATGAAAAATAAGATAGCCTTTATAATGATAAGAACAATTTCCCTATAGATGACATAGATTTGTGTTTCTTAACCTTTCTTTCAACAATACACATTTTTCCCTAGTAGTAATGTATTCCTTGTAGATGATTTGGATATCTACAGAAAGTTTAAAGACAAAAGTCAAATAGTCTTTGCACTTAAAATAGCATGGTTAATGTTTTCAGCTGTGTACAATTCTCCAAATTTTAAATGTACAAAATTGCGTTCTTATGACTAAGCATAAAGAAATGTAAATGTGACATTTTTTTCAAGTAGAATATACAGCCAAGTTTATTATATGATTCATAACCTCATACTGCCATAGTAGAAACAATCACATATTATGCAATATGAGTTTGGGATGTGCCTGCCAAATTTGCATGGAGATTTAATATAGATTTTTAAAAATTTGGCATATAAGAGCCTTTATAAAATTGGAAATAAGTTTGAGATGCTTGTTTTACTTAGTTTTTGGAAATTCGAAAATGGTCTTGAAGATCTATAATATTATGTTTCATTAGGGTTTCTATTCATTTTAAAAATTAAATTAAGTGTCATCTGGGCACATTTTTTTCCCAAGATTTATTTTGCTGTTTTGCAGCCTGAACTTGTCTTTAGTACTGATAGAACTTTGTTTTGAGGACAGTTTGTATGTTAGACTTTTATTTCTAATTCATAGAAAATAACAATAATAAAATCATATTTTCAGGAGTAGTAGAAGAATACCAGCTTCCCTACTATGACCTGGTGCCCAGTGACCCCTCTTTCGAGGACATGAGAGAGGTTGTGTGCATCAAGAAGCTGCGACCCTCATTCCCCAGCCGGTGGAGTGGCGATGAGGTAAGCCTCAAGGAAATCACGTGCTATATCACTTTTCCCTTTATGCCAAAATTCCAAATATTCATTACAGGAATTCTTTTTTAAAAAAATAAACTGTCTTTCTTTTATAAAGGTTTTATTTATTTTTAGAGAGAAGGGAAGAGAGACAGAAAAAGAAAGAGAGAAACATCAATGTGTAGTTGCCTCTCACGTGGCCCCCGCTGGGGACCTGGCCCACAACCCAGGCATGTGCCCTTGATGGGGAATCGAACCGGGATCCTCTGGTTCGCAGCCTGCGCTCAATCCGCTGAGCTACACCAGCCAGGGCAGGAATTATTTTTCTTTGTTTTGATGGTGATGGTAACAATACTACACTGCAATAATTTATATGGCTGTAAGTGTAGTATGGCATATTATCTGTTTCTTTTTTTTTATTTATTTAATTGTGCCACTTCCAAAATATATTGAGTGCATTAACATTTAGCCAGCATAACAGATAACATTATTCCATTTATTTGTGATGTCCTGACATTTGCATAAAGGCTATATTTCTCTTTGTGTGTGTGTTTTTAAAGCATCATGAATTTTCTCCATGACAAATCCACGTACAACATTCTCTCGTTTTGATGACAGAGAAGATAGGCATCTGAAAAATGCATTTTTCTACACACAAAAGTGGTTCAAGTTGACCTAGTTTGTTAATAAGGATGAAGAGATGCAGTTTCAGCAAGTCTACATGCAACTTGGCTGTGCTGAGACCTAACACGGGTCTGTCTGCTCTAAAGCGGTTGGGAAGGAGGAAGTGAGTGCGGTGGGCCTTGCCTCTCCTGACTCACGGGCTCCGCATCCTCACCCTTCGTCCTTCAGCTTGCAGCTCACCCAGACCCTGGGTGCTCTGGCGGACGGCCACATTCAGAGATGTGTTTGAAGCATCAAACACGCCTCAGAGCCAGTGCAAACACATGGGCAGGCACTGTTTATAAAATAATTCTTCAGTGTTAAAGGCATTTAAAAATAACCTTCGGTTCATTGGTTTTGTGTCTAGTTACTGAAATGCTAAATAATACATTGTTTTCCAGTGAACTATGCAGAAAGCTTTATGAGCTACTGGAGGTACATCACTTTGAAGGCGGTTATGGGCATTGGTATTACCCCGATTCCTTCACTGAGGGTTTCTAATGAAGTGAAATGGTGCTCTTCAACAGGAAGATCAATAATTGATGTAGGAGAAAGTTTTAGCCAGACTCTGCACAGGTCATTAATCTTGTTAAATGCAACAACGCGATGCTATTATTGTAGCAGACAGCTGTGATTTCTGAATAACCGTGTTTGTTTGAATAATATGGAATTAGAGAAGAGATTTAAGTTTATCAAGTGTTAAAAACAATCTGAGCATGTGGAGTGGAATGCAGACTCCCTGGGTATTTTTGTATTTATTTAATATTGACTTCAAAGGCACTCTTCTTCAATCTGCAAAACCACCTGCTTGCTCCTATCATAAGCCATGGAAACCTGTTTTAGTCATTTAAAATTTTAATGAAAAAAGAATTTTTATGAAATTTTGTCGGCCTGGTTTTAAAAGTATCTTTTAAAATGTATTCAAAGTTTAGAAATGCAAAACTAAAATCCAAATACGTATCACGGGCCAGCCTGGCACCTCATAAATGCACGTCGCTAACGCTGCTCACGGTTTCCCTCTCCCGCAGTGTCTCCGGCAGATGGGGAAGCTGATGACAGAGTGCTGGGCGCACAACCCTGCCTCAAGACTGACGGCCCTGCGTGTTAAGAAAACACTTGCCAAAATGTCGGAGTCCCAGGACATTAAACTTTGATCCGAGGGGTTGGGGGGCATCACTGGAGAAAGTCAGATCTTCTTCTCTTTGTGGGCAAAGCAAAAACTGTTCCAGAAGCATCCACAGGATAAGCCTTGAACGTAGCCCTGCTTCCCAGCGGGTTCAGCCTCACCTCTCAGGGAGCAGCCCCGACGAAGAAGTTCCCAGAAACAGATTTCTCGTGTCTGTAGGAGGTTGAAACTGCTTGGGTAACTTGTTCAAGAAATGATGCTTTTTGCTTTCTAAGAAAGCCCCGCGTTTTGAGATTGCCCCCTCTTTTATCCCCGAGAGATGCTTTAATTTTGCCAAAATGTAACAATTTAGGTGTTTTAAGGTTTATACTAGTATAGTTTAAATAATAACAATGAAAGTTCTTGCCAGAAATCTGCTGGAAAGTAAATTAAAATAGTTTTTCCATTGGTAAAATTGTATTGCACTCTACAAACCAAAAGGCAGTCTGTGAAGTTGGAGAATGCAGAGTGGAACTCTCTGGAAAGCCCCTGCCCCACCCCTCAGACCACTTTGGCCAGCCCACTCTCTGGGGGCTGCCGCAGCAATGTGAATGCACCTGGGTACAAACGCCACCTGTCTGGGACCGCCCGTGGGGGTTCCCGCAGGTGACCTTTTGCAGCTTCAGAGGATATGGAACAAATGAAGATTTTATGTGATTCTAGTAGAAGTAGTAAGTGTCAGCGTTCTTCTCCAGAGCCGCGTGGTGTTTCTGATTCTGTTGGGTATTTCTTTCGTGGTCGAGTCCCTCCCTTTTCATTAAACAGAAACAAAGCCTTTTTTTTTTTAATGTGCAGAGAATTGACCTATGCATGCTTTTGATCTCTCAATGAAAAGTTCAATAGTAAATAAAACTGCCATCAGTTGCGTTGAAGACCACGCGCTCTGCAGCAGAGATGCTGGGCTCTTGTGTTGTAAGAAGACCACATCAGTAGGGAAGAGGGCGGGGTGCACAGGGCTGGCTTCTCACGCATGCAGAAGGGCCGACCTCAGAAGCACAAGGGAAAGTTATGCGCACCTTACTTTGTATAGATAAAACCAGTTTCTTTTCGTTATTGTCTGTCTCTTTTGTGTCTGAGTTAAGAGGAGAAGAAGCATATGTCAGGTTAATTTAACTAAATTTTAATTTAAAAAAATAGATATGTATAACCTCCAAATGGGACAGCAGAGGAGAGCTGGTGGAGGCCACGCAATAGTACGGCTGCTGTGATTTATTTTGCTAGAATAGATACGGACTGAGTATGTACATCGTAAGTGATACTTTCACATTTTAGGAATACTGGCTCTATTTTATTTTATTTTCATACTGTTCAGTTCACTTTTTAATTTATTAATTTTGTATTCTCTGTGGCACTTGTGCAAAACATCTCTTCACCTACTCAATTCTGCCGGGTTTTCACTTCGAGCAACGTGAGCCCAGTCATCGACAGGGCCCATATTCCTGAGCAACAGGACCATAAAGTTCAAAATCGTGTGCATCCCCCTCACCTTTGTTCATGGACATGTCCTTGCTACGGTTTCCGTTTGCTGCTCAGAAATGCTGTAATTTAGTAAGGAATTGGGAAGTGCTTTGCCCCCAGCCTTTTAAAAAAGGACGTTTCTTCCAGACTCCTCCAGGGGGCAGTGTTTTATAACACATTTTCACCACTCCGTGACTGAAGGATGGAAATTTTTGAAAATTTGACAGCTGCATGGGAAAAATGGGAAAATGTTTTTCTCACTTCTGAAGTCGGCTTGCAGCTGGTGGCTTGTTCATTCAGAAAACACCCTAGAGCAAAGAGTGGCTGTGAGCTGTGCTTAGTCTGGGAGGATCCTGAGAAGAAACACAGTGTTCTAGATGCAGCCTTTACTCCCCAGTGCTTCGTAGCCACATTTTGTTTGTAACAGAGAAGAGTTTTTGATTCTCGCCTAGGAACAAAATTTGTTTTTTAAAAGATTAAACATAGTTGGTTCCAAGTATAATTTTAATCAGAATGCTGCTTTTGGTGATCTTGAAATAACCTGACTGGCAATGTGATGGTTGCTTTCTCTTGTGTCAAACTGCGCTCTTTGTGATAGCTTAGAAGGAATATCATCTGAGCCATGGAGAGAAACTTCAGTGCCTCTGATCGGATCATCTACACACAAGTAAACGTTGATGCCAGTTAAGTGGGGACATGTTTTGGTTTCTTGATTTTTCCTAAATTTAAGTGAGGTTGGACTTACTTTTTAGACAAAAATGTGTGTTCTTTTTGGTAAGATTTTGTATACGATAACTTCAAATCAGAATATTTTGTTGGGAGGTGATGATTTGATAGTAAACTAGATTTCTAGGGAGGTGTTGGTTCTAATGAAAAATAGTAGGAAATTTCTTCTATATTACTTGATTAGATGCTTTGGAAAAATCAATAGCTTACTTTCTAATTCTCAACCTGATTTACTCACCATGAACATTTAAAAATTATTCCTGAGATACTTCAAAACACATATTTAGTTATTACAGTCTTTCAATGCAACAAGAATTTATTTATGAATAGATTTTTCTGTCTTCCAAAACTTCAGCTTACTTAGGGAATCCTAAATTGTTCTTAAGGAGACTACCTACTCACTTTCAAATAATTCTTTTTCATTTTTAAATTTCTAGTAGCTCAGAAGTAAATTGTATTTTGTTTTATTTCTTTTTTGTTTTACCTTCCTATATAATAAGTGGGAACCTGGAAATTAATAATGTAGTTGATTTCTCACTGTAAGAACTGTTTCAAAGACTAAGGTTTTCTTCTAGTTGCTCCCCCAAAGGAATCCTAAAATACTAGTTGCTAGCTAATATAAGTTTTGTATGCTAAGATGATCAGGTTTATAGTTTATTATGTGTGTATATTTTCTACAAATATATATGTATATATAAATATTATGTTCAATTTGGAGTCTGGCACAACTCCATTTTGTGGATTAGAGAGTTAAATATTATGGATGCTAAAGCACTAAATGAAACATAATATTTATTTATGAAAGTTGCGTAGATTGTTAACTCACAAGTAACAGTACTACGGACGTCGTACGTGAGGAGACAGGCTTGCACCTCCTGGAAAGCACCGCTGACAGTCACTCGTGACCATTCTTTTTACTCTCAGAACATGAAGCTGCTTCGAAAACATGCTAAGATTTTATTTACAGGGAATTCCTTGTCTCATTGTGTAGTCAGGTGTGACGAGGACTGAGTAACAACCGAATGTCATGTTTCTAGAGGCATGCATATTCATTAGAAGTTCAGTGTTTTATGTTGTTGGTCTGTTCTAGTTTTTCTCTGTTTGTAGGTGGAAAGGCACCGAAAGAAGTATAGTTTTTAAACTTGAATAGTTCTGTGGTTATAACTCCTTAGAAAACTCAGTCATGTAGCAGTGGAAATGAACAAAATGGTACCAGAAGTGATTTAATTTAGCAATTATGATTCCTCCTATAAAACAAAACAACAAAAAAAAAACAATGCCATATTTTTTGGAGAAGAGTTGGCAATATATAAAGGGTTTTGTTGTCTGTTTCAAAAGAAGACTCATTTGTGTTCTTTTGGGGAACCAGTGCCTTATTGAATTTGTATATACTGTAATTATTCAGGACTAGGGAACAAACAATTGTATTTGTTACAAATTGTTTATGGCTTTGTTTGAACATTCCCCCAAATAAAATGGTTTCATTCTCCCCTTGGAAAGAAGTGTCTGTTATGTTACAGTTGTGACTTTTTTCTGTCTTTGAAAATGCCAAGTCGTAACAGCGGGAAGGCGGCTGCAGAGAGGAGCGACGCAGGTGAGTTTACGCACTTGGTGGCAGGAGAGTGAGAGCCACGGTCCAACGCTTCTGTTTTCCCTGTGATGAGGAGGCCCAGCCATTTTCCGAGAGTGGGAGGAGAGAGAGGGAAGGCAACAGCTTAAAGAAGTGAGCACTGTACTGTGGAAAACGACAGCCGATGGCTGTGGCGGCGCCAGGCCTGATTGGGATGGGCGCTGTGTGGCTTAGTGGGCGAGGGTGTGGTCTCTGGACCTCAGGGCAGCCCACACTCACCTCCAGGCTCGCTCACTCCCTGGCGGAGTGACAGTAGGCACGTTCTGACCTCTCAGACTCAGTGTCTTCCCCTTGAAGATTAGAATCACACTGATGTCTATTGCATGGAATGGTTCTGAAGATGAAATGAATCCATGCACCAAGCCCCTTTTCTCTGTAGTTTTAGTATTTCATTTTTCTACCAGTAACCCACATGCGGGCCTGGGCGCTGCAGTGATTGGTTTCATTCGGGGTGGGGTTCACCAGGCCTATGGAGCAACGGGCCATAGAAAATAAAGTTATCATCATCAAGGACATGGCTGACATTGTCCAGAGTGGGGACAGGATTGAAGGGGGGCCCACTGACGGGGCAAAGGACGGGACCCTGATGGGTTGAGGTGGTCCACTGGCAGCTTTTGAGAAAGAGGCCGTGGTCAGCATGAGGATTCCAGGAGGAAGTGGTGAGAGTAAGCACAAGGCTGAGGGTGTGATCGCTGTCGTGGGTGGATGTCGTGGGCAAGGTCACCGGCGATGAAAGAGGAGCCCGCAAGCCAGACCTTTGGGTCTGTCTTTGTGGATTTTGAAGCCCCCAGGGACAGAGGGACAGACAGACAGGGAGGCCAGATCTCAGAGCTCTCCAGTGACCTACACTCAGACAGGGTTTCAGGCGGGGCATCAGAGACTTTGAAAATGTTTTTCTGAATGGAATCCCAGCTTCCAGAGCTCCAAGTTTGGAGTCTCCGGGTGATACTGGGCTGAGTCTGGGCCACCACATGTTTTCTTTCTGAAGTACTGCCTTTTCTGTAGCTGAATTTTCATTCTTTTACATGAGACTGAATTCTCTAGTTTCAGCCACAGGACTCGCTTCTTCCTTTTATTCTCCCCGGGTTCTGGTTTACGCATTGTCACTACTTCCGAGCCCTGGCAAACATTTGTGCCTGTGACCCCAGCACTCAGTCAGTCTTCAGTCACTCTGTCCCAGTCCTCGGGGGGGGGGGGGGGACGTTTCTCCGTGTGGGCACCACTGCTCACCGACCCTTATTGTCAGGGTGGGGGCTGGTTTTAGTCCCCCACACACTTCTCCAAGGACACTCACCCTTGAACAACACTGGAGTTAGGGCCGCGGAGCCCTGCGCAGTCAGAACTCCACGTGTGTTTTTTGACTCCCCCCCCCAAACGAACGAACTCATAGCCTGCGGTCAGCTAACACACATTTTGTGTGTTACATGTATTATATACTGTGGTCTCACAATACGGTAAGCTAGAGAAAAGGGAATGTTGCCAAGAAAAATCAAAAGGAAGAGAAAACACAGCACTTGCTGAGAAAGCGCCCGGTAGTGGGCCGCACAGCAGGAACGGAGCTGGACAAGGGCGCTGTGCTGCCTTCCCCGCGGAAGGCGCTGCCTTTCCGCCCCTGCCGCCTATCATCGCCGCTTTCCCTCGCAGGCCTGGAGCCCTCCCCCTGCCCCCCCCGAAGGGAGTGACCCGTGTCCTGTACCCAGGTGCTCATGTCTGTCAGGCATCTGCGATAGCTCCGGGCACCCTGCGTTACTGGACTCACCTTTCATTTCCTACCTGTTCGTGCAGACTTCATTTACCACCAGATCGCTGAGGGTAGCGCCTCCTACTGGCTTAGTCACAAGCTCCCTGGGGCATCCAATGCAGCGGTTCTGAGACGCTGGTTCTCGCAATAAACTCAGTAGGGTCCCCTGGGAGCTTTGTCCCCACCCTGACCCCCCTGCCGAGCCTACACCCAAAAACCATAACATCGGAATCTCGGGGGGCGGGGGGGCGGGGAGGCATCAGGCACCTGTACTTTCTAAAGCTCCTCAAGCGACTACAGTGTGCAGAGAGGCTTGAAGTGGGTGGTGAGTCACATCCACGCGGGAACCCAAAGCTGGGTGTCCTGCTGGAGGAACACGGGGGGCCTCTTCCCACACAGAGGGGCTTTGCTTAGGAAGAAAGGGAGACAGCCTTCTCCGTTGCTTATAAATATAATTTATTACCGGTTTAAAAATTCTTTCTTACAATTTGTACATGTTGGCTGACAGAATAAATGCAGGCAATTTACAAACCGAGGGGACTGCAGGAAAATGGGGCGCGGCAGCAGAGAGAAGAGAGGCACACCCGGCGTGGCGCCCCGTGGCACTCCTCCTCCACCAGGGGTTTTCTAGAAAAGGAATTGCATAGAAGATAGAGCAAGAGGGAACTCCACAACCACAAAAGAAGTGTTCCATATCTGAAAGCCAAGGCTGTATTGTTGCGTTTAAAAAAGGAAATACGACAAAGCACAAAACCTCCATCTGACGCTTCTGCAGTTGACTGTTCCAAAGGGAACAGCAGGTGGGGGACACAGGCTCGGCAGCACAGACGGCTGGGCTTTTTCTCTGACAAACATTGGTCGTCTTCTTTAGAAAGAGCAAAGAGAAAGGTCACCAACGTGCTACAGCTCAACATCAAACCCAATGCACACAGAGAGCACTGAGACATCAGTACACACTCACACACACACACACACACACACACACACACACACACACGGCCGATGCTGTTCCCTGTACTTGGGCTCAGTGCTCTGTCTGGAGGGTGAGGGCGTCACCACCAACAGGTCTAGGAAGGAACAGAGGGAGACCGCAAACCACAGATCGCATGTTCCATGTGTTCTCATTGCGGTCCGGGTTCTTCTCCAAGGCCAGGAGCAGCATCCGCTGGTGTTTGTAACCCTACACTAGCAGGTATCGTAAGAGACTAAGGATATAAAAGGGCAAAGGCATTTTCTACTGTCTGTAGCTTTCCTGCTCTTTTATGCCGTTCTAAACAGATTTGTTTGAACAGAGAGAGCATAGCTCTTAGGTCATGATTCTCGGATGTTGCCTCATCATCGTGCTGATGTTCAGAGCCACGGACTCATCATCTGTTAGGGCTCAGGTTCTGAACTCCAGCTCTGAGGGCTATTCCTCAGGGTCGGTGCCATCAGGTTCAACAGCAGGTCTGGCAATGTCAACACCATAGACCTTTGGGACTGAGGGATGGTGATGCAGAGGAGTTAGGCATATTTTAAAAGGGGCCCTGCCCTGGCATGGACTTGAGAGTTAATAGTTTTGCTGAGGCACAAATCTGAAATGGCACATTAAAAGGCTGGTATACAGCAGCATATACTTTTGCTGGTGGGCAACTGATGGTATCTTGGGGCAGCGTCCCCATTTTCCACCCAAAAACGAATCTCAGCACGTTCTGCATGGATTCCTGATTCGGGGTTCCGGAAGTACTCTGGACAGATCTCATCAACACACATGAGTCCAGTGGACAGTGGGATGGGATATGGTCCCTTACAAGGGTTAGGCTTTATGTGCTAGTCCATCTGCAGAGTTTCCGTCATCCTGGTAATCCTTTCCTTGACCACGCGGAAATTGGTCCAGAGTACACATTACATGTGGTTGAATGAATCCGTTGTCATCCCGCCAAAGGTCAATCCGGGGGTTGGCAGGCCCACTGGGAAACCTGGGAGCCACGAACCCTTCCAAAGATAACATTTTAAAGCACGGTTCCTGAAGATGGGGGCAACCGTTTCAGAATGGACGGATATGATTAAAGGGGTCAGGGAGTTCGTTGTCTGACTTAGTCTGTGGGGAAAACCCACCCAGTGACAGACAAGGCTATCTCCCTGCTTTAGAAAAATAGCAGGTTTTCAGGCATGAATTCTGGAAATATTTATGACTCCATTTGGTCTACTGACCTGTAGGGACGAAGGCTTAAATTAACACTGGTTACAATGTATTTATATACCATATGCCTTATTCCTTCAAAAAAACCTTTAGAGATACAAGGGAAATATTTTAAAATTATTGTTATAGCAAAAAAGTATACAAATAGATTTCTAGGGTAGAGAACACTTCACTGCACAGTGGCAGATTTCTAAGAATTTCAGTCAACATTAGTTCAGTTAGTAAAGTTAAAAAAAAAAATACAAAAGCACAAACAAAAACCCCAACGTGTAATAGTTGTTCCTGTGAGGCACTCCAAAGGTAAAAAGAGGGAAACAGTTTTATTACCTTGAAATCATAATAAAAATATTTACCTTATTGGATCTACACATTTTAATGCCCATTGACCATCACCATCTTTGTAAATAATCGGCTTTGAGTGAAGACACTCTGAGTCGCAACAGCTCCTCGAGTCTCAAACAAGATGGATAAAACGCAATTTCACTGCAGCTGTTTCTGTGGTCGTTCTTTCTCTCACCAGCCTTGGATTTGTACTGAGGTCTCTAAGTGAAACTGACAGCTTGTCTAGAGCAACTGCTTAGCAGAAGCCAAAGCTGACATTCAATCTGAAGACCGAGAATTCAACAAGTAAGCTCTTTCTACTTTCTTTACACTCTGCAGGTCTTCGTACGGAGTTCATTCCCTTGACCCCAGGGGGCAGACCTTAAAGGGAGGAAGGCCTGTGAATTCTGGGGAGGTAGTGATCACCTTATTGGCTCCCTTCCTCCTTCACTGATGACAGAGGAGCAAGTGGACCCTGTCCCTGGCAGGGAGACTTACGGATACATAAGACAAGAGCCTTGTTTACTCTTTCCAGGAGAAGTACAAAGTCTTGATTCTGCTATATGAATGCATACTTCTTTTAAAAAATATTTTTTAAAGAATTTTATTTATTTTTAGACAGAAGGGAAGGGAGGGAGAAAGAGAGGGAGAGAAACATCAATGTGTGGTCACCTCTCATGTGGACCCCACTGGGGACCTGGCCTGCAACTCAGGCATGTGCCCTGACTGGGAATCGAACTGGCGACCCCTTGGTTCGCAGCCCACGCTCAATCCACGGAGCTACACCAGCCAGGGCTGAATGCTTATTTTAAGATATTGGAGAAACACCACTCAAATATATTACTGAATGAGTAGTTTCCAGAGTGTCCTGAGCACAGTCTCCCTGATGTCTCCCTAGGAGTGGTCTACTGTTCGAAAGCTACAGAACGATAGTGTATATGAAAATGGCCGATGATTAGGCGGTTTAATTGGAGACCTCACACAAAATAGTGCCCTGTCTTGGAACAGCCTACACTGCTGCAGTGAGGGTGGGGTTCCTGTGTAACCTAGGGGCGCATCCACATTGGTATTCACGCTGGTGTGAAAAGCTGTTAGCTGTGAGGACCGTGGGGTTATATCTTCCCATGCCCTTGTGCCCAGGTATCGATTCTGAATCCAACTGCTCTTCCTTCCAAATCACTGTAAGAAAATTCTCATGAGTGTGGTGAGAAAAAAAATGACAATAAGAACAGGATGAAACCTCTGCCTTAAGATTCCCAAATTCAGAAGAAAGGAAGCTGCTTCTCCTTGATCAGCAATCACATTTTCAATTACTTAGACACAGGATTCTCATTTTCACATATAACACTTTTTCCAAGTGGATGCTTCTTACATTTGCAAATACAAATGTTAGGGAACCAAAAGTGAGGAGATTTAAAATAATAAGGCCCAGTGAAAAATACCACATAGATGTTTAAAATGACAAGTCTTCAAAGACTGTTTTATACAGAGTTTTATGTATTTCTGTTATTTCTGTCACCAAATACCAACTTGAGATGCTTCATATGTGAATGAGTTGATGACGTAGCAGGCTCATAGCGACATGAGATTTTTGTTATGAGTGCCTTAAGTGAGAAAAATGTGAAAATAAGAAAATGTATTTCAAGTGAAAAATGTCCCACACTTATTTGTCATCAAAGTCCTGTTGACTCTGCAGCTATACATTCGCTTTGTCAACTTTCAGTGCGTTTCTATAATAAACTCAAGAGAGCTGGCGTTACGCACCACTAGATGGCACCACGGGCAAGTGATAAGTTTTTCCTTCCACGTGAAGGAAGCCTGTCTTTCCACACAAGCTAAAAAAGCAGGAAAGGCAGGACCGGTCTCATAGAATGGTCGAAGAAGTGGCTACCTTGAAATGAACAGTTGGCTCTGGAGCTTCTCAGTTGGAGAGCAATCTAAGAGCTCTTGCTTTTTTCCAAAGAAGAAGGAAATCAGAATTCATGGTGAAAATAATTTGACATGAAGTGGTATGTTGTATGTATGAAAGTTGCCATTCGCTTGATAGGAAACATCACAGGACTCTACAACAGATGACAGACGAACACCTTGCTTATAAAGAATCAACCTCTCTTCCTGTTTCTGGTGCTGGGATGTTGAACCAAAACACCCGAAGTGAACACCAAAGGCCCTCAGTGGCTTTGATAATATAGTTCCTGCTATGTTCCATATTTCTCTGTTAATGACTTTGTAATGACATTTTTTCTAGTTGTGGTTTTGAAATGATTATCTAGATAGCTGCATATTTATTCCTTCTACTTTTCAGTAGGCATGGGAGTCCCTTTGAGAATCCTTCAGATTTCTAATTCTTAATTGCCATAGACGACAACCCCCCAAACCAGGAAAGGTGAGCAAGCTTGAGAAGTTTCAAGATGCAGCAATGCACAATAGCTCTCTTTTATCCTCCTCCATTTTAAAAAATATATATTTAAAATTTTTTATGTAGAATACAATTTTACTATCTTTTGGTCAAATTATGCATCGGTACAGACATTATCCACTGAACCTGTTTATTAGTGCAAGCTTTCCCTTTCATGGCAAGTGTAATTAATGTATTTTTCTACGTGGTGCGGGGGGTGGCCTGAGAGAGACAGATTATAGAATACATGCCTAAAACAGAAAACAAGAAATAAAGGGCATGAAAGGAAAGGCTTCATACCAAAGTATCAGTGTTTTCTCAACGACAAGGATGGCGGGGCCTAGAAATATCAAGAAGCCACCAAAATAGTCAGGAGAGGAAATATATGTGGAAAGAAGGGAGCAACTCTATGAAATTATTTCTAATTCAAATCCATCCAGCAAGCTGGATGCCTCTCGCCCAACAGTAAGCCCCGGCCACGTTTTCCAGGTTCTTATTCACACACACAGGTCCTTGTTTTTCAATCTTGACATGGCTCCTGGGCTGTGGCCTCGGTTCTCACCTGTGGAATGAATTCAGTCCCTGTGTTAACAGAGACTGTGATGGCCCTAATGGAATGTCCCAGCTTACACAAAGTAGTCTCTTGATGAGCTATTTTTCAGGTAAAAAAATGTTTAATTTAAAAAATTTTGATCACGACAGTAATAGAACATAATTTGCTACTGACCAGGAAGGCAAATGGTCCCAAGAGAGGAAAGAAAGTGATAATAAAGGGATGCGATCTCTTGGTGAACAGCATAATCCAATGACGCACAGACAAGACCGAAAGCATAGCAAATATGTTACAGGTTAGAATAACTGTCTTCCCAGCTGGAAGCATTTGAAAGGCATAATGTAACCTGGACAGGAGTCTAGCTTTTACGGATCGTGAAACGGTCCCGCTCAGAGCCACTGTGGTCTTCTCACTGGTGAGTGAGGCTGGAGTGGGGGGTCCCCCGTTTTAGAACCTTGAGATCATCTAATCCTGCCCCTTGGTTTACAGGTGAGGAAACTGAGGTCCAGTGAGGTCAAATGACTTCCCCAAGGTAGCACAGCTAGACAATGGCAAACCCGAAATGAGAACTGGTTTCCTGATTTCCAGTTCAGAGGCTGTTCCTCCAACCACACTGCCTCCGAGGGAGACAGAGTACTGAGGGAGTCAGTGTGGGGCTACGTGACCCCTGTATTAAGTGAACTTGAATAGAGAACGCTTCAGGTGATGAGACTTAGAGGAGAAAGACCCTGCCTGAGCAAGCTGGAAGGACAGACCGACAAGGCAGTAAGCACTGACTACCTCCGGGGCGGAACGATGGGAAGAGATGAAAGGCCAGGGCAGCAACGCCTGTTTAATTAAACTGGTGGCCACGCCCCCCTTGTTATGGGAACCGGTGAGGCGGGCCTAGTCAATACCTAAATACTAACAGTACTGCTAACAAAAACAGAAGTTAAAATAAAATTCTTTTACTAGAATACTTGTAAATACTCATCGATAATTAATGATAATGATAATGATACCTTTAAAACAACAATGCAAATCGCATATCACGCACGCACACATTTTATGAAGAAATGCTCGTTTGTGTGGTTGGACGTGAATTGGTGAATTGGTCCTCCCGGCAGTGCCGCGACGTTATTCCCAGGGGGCCCGGGAAGGGCATCCTCGGGGAATAAGGAGTTTTAGCTAGTTCTCCTTTTCACTTAGATCGCCACTTCCCTGATACAGACTGTAACACTGGTTTTACAAGTTCTAGAAACAGAACACTGAGGGGAGGATTATCTGAGACACTTGAAGCACATGATTTGTAGCAAAAGTCTGTGATTTCTCTGTAAATTACTAATCTGAAACAGACACAACAAACCGTCCACAGCTTCACTTCAAATGATTTAAACAAAAATAGAACGAGCCATGGACAGTGTCTGCATCCCTGTCCAATTTGATGTAAACAACGTTTGTAGAAATTGGGTTTGTTAAGAAAGTTTATCCATATATCTGGATAGCAATAAAAAGCGTTTCCTAGGAAACTGTAAGATCCTGTACCACACAGCATACAGCCCAACAAAGAGGAAAATTAGGTTGGTTTCTAAATTTAAGGTACAAATGTACACGATTGTTCTTAACTCCTGTGGTGGTGTCCCCGCGGAGTGGGTGTGGGTGTCGGTCTTTGAATCTGGTTTCCTTCTCTCTCCCTCCGCTGTTAGCCTGCCCCTGAAGCTCGCTGGTCTCCTCTGGGTTTCCTCCTCAGCGGTGATCCCCTGGGCGGCCACAGACTCCCTCCCTGCGCACTCTCGTCCTTCACTGTCAGTCCCAGCGCAGGTCAGTACTGTCCTTCTGCTGATAAAGACACCACTGTTTCATGTCTGCCCATTTCCTCCAGGACAGCTGCCAGCATGCTCAGGTTTCCATCCGGGAAGTTCTGCGCTTCCCAAAGATCCAGGATTACACCAGTTGGGCTCGATTTGGTGGCGAAGTAATTCAAGTACCTGTAATTAGGAATGGGCAATTGTCCTGAGTGGTGTGATTTACCGATTCATTTTCTCTTCACTTTTTACTAATCCCTTCTGCCTCTCCACTTGCTTGTTACAGATCTGTGTCCCATATGAGAGAGAACCTGTGGTTTACAGGGAACCTTCCTAAAAAACTAGCCCAGGCTTAATTAGATCAGACCCAGGCAGGAGATGGAATGTTTAACTTTGTTAACCTCAACTCTGAGTAAGACAATTTAAGAGATGAGATGTGTGGGGGTCAGATCTTAAGCAGGAAATCAAGAGACTTAGGTTTCCTTTCTGGCTCAGGCTCTGGTCATCTCTGACAGGCCACGCCATGTCTTTGGCTTGGTAGCGATGGCGACATTTTACAAAGAAGAGGTTTCTGAGGTCTCTTTTTAATTGAGTGTCAGTGCTGCGTTTTGCATATTAGTGACTCATGCAGCTTTACGTCCTGCTCCACAGGAGATGGGGAACAAGAATTACTTCAGTGCGTGGATATGCTATGGAGGGGGATTTAGCCCATCAGCTTTGCAGAGTGGATCACAAAACTTGATACTACTTGTAAATGCCAGATAAGCCTAGAATGTTTCTCAACACCGTGTTTGCAAAACCACAGTGCCAGATGCAAAGAAGAAGCTTCATACTTGTTGGCAGAAGGTAAATAGATGTATGGATGGAAAAAATAAATAAACGCTGCCGCATGTCTAACCGTTACCAGCCCGGACCCTCGTACGTCTACCGGAAACAGTCCCTGGAGCCTGGCCGTGCTCACCTGTCCAGGTTTAGCTTATGGGCCAGCATCCTCCAGTCGTGACCTCTGGTCTGCGGGGCGTCCAGGCTGCTGCACAGCTTCTGCCGGATTGGGGGAGGGATACTGAAAGCGCTGGGCCCCGTCATGGTGGTGATGGTGCTCGCGGGGTCCAGCAGAGGCAAATCGATGCCCGTAGGTTCCTGCAGTTCAGGCACAGGGACGACAAAGCATTATTTCTGAAGACAAAAGCAATCCCTAGTGCGCCCATCACCATAATGCCTTGCTGTGGGCGGTAAGAAGAAGATGGGTGCTATTATTCTTCCTAGAAAGAATGGCTTCTTCCTGGCTGAAGTTGTGATTAGCTCTCTGTAACCCGGCTGAGAGGAAGAGGTACATTTCGAGCTGAACTTTGCATAGCCTTGAATACATGGGTGAACAGATTTGAGATTAGAAAGCCAAAAGTTCAGAACTTCAAGAAACTGCCTAACCCTGAGGGGAATGCCCTAGGCAAATGCCCAACTAAATTCTTGCTCTAACCTCTGCAGAAGATGGTTCTGCTTTTGTTGAATGAAATGGAACACAGCTCTCCTCTAAATGGTATCAAATTAAGACTAATTTTTTGAAGAAAATGGTGAACACAGTCTATTGCCTTAGGGCAAGCTGCTAATGGCATCCTCCAATTGCTGTACACCCTTATTTTTTAATCTAATTTTAGTAGAGAAAACCATAAATTGGCTCTTAAAATAGCTTCAGCTCATAAAACAGCACAAATGCAAAATCTGAATTTCATCTGCAGGAGAAACTCTAATCATTTTCTGATCTTTCTGCTGGTTGCAAAAGCAAAAGCAAATGTTGCCAGGGAACTATTAAAGCAATAACAGACAATCTCCTTAATCTACTTTAAATGTCACCTCTTTCTCTCTCTCTAAAAGCAGGTAACTCCTTAGTGTACATAATTAGTTGCTAGAGGATAAACTAGCCACACACGGTTTCAGCCATCGGGGAGTCTCTGGGGTCTTGCAGAGCATTCTCCTCAGGAGACAGCACCACCACGGCCCGGAGACCCCAAACCTTGCTGCTCCTGTGCTGTGGGGTCACTGCCGTCTGCGGTCCAGTGTTGACTGACAGCGTGTCCTACATTCCGGGATCAGCAGCCGATGCCACCGCTAGGTGTGTGTGATCCCACTGCACAGGGTCCACCCACACGTTAGCACTAAACAAATTTTTGCAGTAATACACGCAGTGGTGTTGGCTGCCATCACAGTATTTAGCCTCAAAACCCAAAGCTTGGCAAACTGAGACTCCCAGGATTCCTTTGTGTTAACTCCATTAGCACATGCCAGGATTTAAAAGACTGGTCTAAAACACAGAAGCAAGAACGGGAGCTGGAGTCCCTGAATGAGACACAACCCACAGATCTTCCCCGGCACTGGGCACAGAGCTTCTCCTGTCCTCAAGGGCATGGCGCTGCGACAAAGGCAGCAGAAATGTTGCCGAGAGCGCTTGTTGGTGTTTATCACTGGATTTACGTTGGGGATGTCTGAACCCAAGCACCCAACACTTCTATTAGGCCTGGAATGATGTACATCTGGATTGGAGGCCAAGAGAAAGCACATGGTATTTCCACAACAGTGCCGTTGGCCATGCTGAGGTCCTGCTTGCTTTCAGTGTGGACAGTGACGCTGGGGTCCAGAAGGAAATCCACCATGTTGCTCAGCTGAGGTTAAGTTCACACAGGGAGGTTGAATAGTGCTATCCCCAGAGATTCTTCCTGCTGTTGGTTTCAGTAACTCCCTCTTACTTACCTGTGATCCATCCTTATCAGCCACAATGATCTCCCTAAAGCACCAAACTGGTGTTTCTTTCCCCTACCATCATTAAGAAGCACTAAATGCCCCTCCTACCCCATGGAGCCCAGCTTTTAATAAGGCAGTGAGGGGTATCAGCACCATCTGCCCCATCAGCTGGGATGAGGTCCCAGAGGCCATTCCTATGAAGTGCAGAACCAGGCCTGAAGCGGAGGAGGGGCCCCGCTCCCACGGGCCCCACCGACTGACCATCTGATCCTGACCTTTCTCAGGTTGCGTTGAGAACTCAAACTCTCCTCCGGCAGGATCACTCACTGTCCTTAGCCTCTCTTTCAGGAATCGGCCTCCAATATTCCTTCCGCCCTTCCCTTTCATCTCTGCCAGGTAAGCCCCTCACAGTCTGGACCAGAACCATGTCCCCTGAGCAAACGCACCCACCAGCCTGGAGACCTGCGGCCCTTCTCACACCTCTTCTGCAGCCCTCCTATCCTGCCCTACGCATGGTGTTCGTATTTGTATGCTGCTTCCTCTGATTGCTCACATTTTGGAGATGAGAGAATTTTCGTCATCCTAAGAACTCCTATGATATGGAGCACAGTGACCTGCACGTGGAAGCTACTCAGTTCATATTTGCTGAAATGAAAGAAAAGATTTTTCCTAGTTCAGAAAGGGTCTGAAACCAGTTTCTGACAGAAGTCCATGCCATAGAGTAGAGAGTGGAGCTTGCTTCTAGCTAAATGTGGCTAAGACTATGGCTGCTCTCACTGCGAAAGGTGGGTGTGGCTTTCAGGAAGTTCTGCTCAGTATCCCTCTGGTGTTCTTTTTCCAAGAGAACCATCACCACGTCAGGTGGCCCTTCCCGCCCAAGTCTCTACCTCAGGCTACACTGACTTCTGTGTGGGGGCAACAAGCTCCACAGGGCAGTGCGTCTGTCTCTCATATCAGATGGCTGACAATAGCCAATGCACTTCTACACTTGCATTGAAATTTCAGTTGCTATTAGTTCTTCCTTCACTTCCAGGTAAAAGCAGTTTACTCTCACAGAATGCTTATTACAATAATCGTTTATGATATTGGTACCATCTGTCTTTGATGTTGTGAGACCCTTAAGCGCATGATTTTTCTGCATGAACCCAGCGGCTGCCAGGGGTGTTGGCAGACACTCTCAGCACTCACTCAGCAGCAGATTCAACTTCCCACCCCCGTACGCTGCCTCTCCTAAGGTCGTTTAGAAAACCTAGATCTTCCCAATGGTCGTTGTGGACAGATTGTAGAAAACAGAAGAGGTCACTAGGTGGACTGGGTATAGCAGAGTGAGGTTACTTGGTACATTTTTAATATTATTCCCCGTGTACACAAAAGTGTTGTGTACCCATAGTTAACAGGGGTTATGAGGTCTTTGCCTATAGCTAAAACTAAATTAAAGGTATGAAGAGACTGTAAGTTTCTCTTCTCTACACTATTTTTTTCTCTTGCTGGTGATGAGTAGCTTTTCTGCTACTATTCCCCCATCCCTCTAAAAAAAAAAACAACTACCTTTTATTACATTTACATTTTGACATTCATTCATGCCCATCCTTTTCAGACATTTTCGTTCTTACACTTCATCTCTGTGAGACTGAAGGCTTTGTTTCTATTTGAGGAATCTCTGTTCTGGCCGAAGCACTCGGAGAGGAACAATTGGCCAGCTCTTGACATCACCATGGTCTATGTCAAGCACAGCCTGGTCTCCCTGGGAGGCATCGGGGCCTCCCCTGTGCAGAGGGGCCAAGGGCCATGTGCTTTATAAATGGTGGCTGGTGAGAGCCTTGAGCGGTGGGTGGCTGGGGGCAGGGGAGCAGCACATTCCTGGCAAGTCAGCTCACTCTGGGAGACGGGACCTCGCAACTGCAACCCCAGTCCACCTGCCAGCTCGCAGGTGACCGAGGAAGGAGCCCTGTGAGAAGGGCTCACACCACAATCAGAGCCTTTTCTCTGTTCCGTTATGGTTTGTCAGTCACAGTGTACCCTTCCTCAGAGCTTTTGATGAGGATCTGGGTCTCAGGGCTCCCCACAGCTAACTAACTGTTCAGGGCTGAGCCTGGTTCTCCAACGTCAGAGCCCAGCCACACTGGTCCCCCCTCGGTGGGCCGCCTGCACCGCATTCAAATGCTAACAACCACGGTGGGACTCAGTGACCCAGAAGTAAAAGCAGCAGAGTGCCCCTTAATCCCCAAAGTCATCTGACTCCGGGCACTACTCCCCCTACCCCCCCCCCGCCCCCACCCCGTTAACACACAGGGGCAGAGGCCTCTGACAGAACTGCAGGGCCGGCCTCTCTGAGCTGACTGGCCAGGTTGCAACAGAAACCATCCTCTCCTTGATGTTGGCACCAGAAAGAGAGTCCTTAAATTGCTATCACACTATGCAAAACCGTCTCTTCCTGCAGAGGGAGGGGCTGGCGGGCGGAGCGGGAAAGCGCCCCAACAGCTCCCTTTCATTCGCTGCTGCGTCTGATCCACCTTTTCATCACACAGCGAACGTTCCCGCTGAACAGAAAGCCAGCATCAAAGGAGCAGACCTCCTCGCCCCCTCCAAAATTCCGCAGCCTTTGTTGTCACTGGAGCTGGGTGGTTATTGAACTTTGCAGACCTGCTGGGCCAGGAAAGTGAAAACACCCTCCGGAGCCAGCAGGGGTGGTGCTGTGAGCCTGGGAGATAGGGCCTGCGCCTAGGGAAGGCCTGGCGGTTGCCATGGCACCCTGACACTGAGATCGTTCCTTATGAATGTCACCGAGGTCTGTGACTAAAGTTGTTTATGAGTCAAAAGTCTCATGAAACTACAGGAGGAAATGATGACCGCACCCGGGCAGGCTGTGGGAAAGAAAGAGGGATGGAGCGTCCTGGCGGCTGACATGCTCCCCCGCTCGGTTTGCTAAGGAAGGCGGTCTTTAAATACAACATGTGGAGCGGGACATGCTGAACGTTCTGACGTTTCATTTGCCGCTGTGCATGAGACAGCGAGGGAGAAGCCTTCTTTTAAATCGTACGCTGTCCCGCCGTACTGTTAGAAGGAGGCAACCCTGGGCACGGTGCTCAGCAGAGGCACGGAGCTGAGCCCTGGGAGGCCCCAGATGCTGCTGCCCTGGGACCACTGTGCTTATCCCGGTCCTTTGTTTCTCTGGCAGGAAGGGTTTCCACTCTCCAAACTACAGCCGTGGGGGCCGAGGTAACTGATCGGTTCATGTGCACCCCGTCTTTCATACAGGGAGGTTATAAATAGCAGTGCCGATTGTTATTTCTGTAATAGGAACAGATAAGAGCACCCAGCTGTACTGAGTGAGGTTCACAGCAGAGAAAGGCAAAGTGATGGAAACTAGGGGAAATGCACAGATTTTACTTCTATTTCTGGAACATTTCTCCTACCCGGGGGAAAAGGGCATCTTTTTAAAAAATTATTAACTTTTTTGAGGTATAACTGACGCACAACATTATACTAGTTTCAGGTGCACAACATAACGACCCCATAGTGTGCAGATGGGGAAATGGTCACCACTGTAAGTCTTATTAACGTCCACCCTCATTTATAGTTACATTTTTTTCTTGTGATGAGGATTTTCAAGGTCTGCTGTCTTATCACCTTCAGCTATGCAACACCTCCTGTTAACTCCGGTGACCATGCTGTACCCCACGCCCTGGGGCTTCCCACTTCATAACCGGGCCTTCGTACCTCTGCCCCCTCCCCCACGTGCCCACCCACCCAGCCCCGTCTATAGCGTATCTTCTTCTGCTCGGAGAATGATGTGTTAGAGACAAAGGGGACCGAGAGATGTTTCCTTCCAACAGGGAGGAAAAGGAGGAGAAGGGAAAAGGAGGTGGGGGGCAGAAGCTAGTTTCTCTTCCTCCACCCCAGGAGGCAGCACTTGATTAGGCCAAGGGAGGTGAGTTCCCTAAGGACAGAAGGGGACAGGGAGCAGAGGTGTGTGGGGGGGGGTGGCCAAATGTAGCACATCAGGGGGCGCTTTGGGGAAGGTCACTCCATGTGCACAGGACTTCCATTCGACCTTATACTTGGAATTCATGTCTGTTGTAAAAAGTTAGAGCATGATCCTTAAATTCATGTCATGAAAAAAGCCTTGACTTTCAAAATGATTCCTTATTATATTCTTTTATGTATCTAGCTCCCTGTGTTCATTAAAATATCATTCTGTTAACAAATAGGACCTAAAGGAAGTTTTTCAGGACTCCCCATTTGTCCTATATGGAGATACCCCACACTGTCTCTCCTCCCCACAGTCGCTCCGTGTGCTGATTTCTGAAATACTCAGAGCTTCTCACCTCTGAGACGGTGCAGTTGAGCTGGAAGATCTGCCCTTCTCCTTCCACCTGCCGCACGCAGAGTTTGCAGACCAGCTCCACGGTGTTCAGGCTGAATCTTTCCAGAGTGAATGTGCAGTGGAGGTTCCTCTGAGACCCACTCCAGATATGGTAAAAAGGAATCTCCTGAAGGATAGAAAAGGGATCGCTGTAAATGAGTCACTAAATGTGACTGGCAGGCCCTGGGCCACAAGTGCCCTTCTCAGTATTACACACATCACCTCATTTAATCCTTGGAATAGGCCTACTGGTAAATTCATCCCAGACTCCTTTCCAAATGAAAACGCTGAGGCCCAGAGATGTTAAACAAGTCAGCCAAAACCCCATGGCTAGTAAGTGGCAGAGTTGAGATTTGAACCCAGGGAGTCAGCCTCCAGAGTATATATACCTTAGCAATCAGTCACTTGTCTCTCATTTACAAAAAAAAAAAAGCCATTGTAAATGGTTTAAATAAAACCTACACACTCCAGTCATTGCTCATTAAAAGGAATCCCTGCTGTGGTATTCTGGAGGAGAGCAAAGAAGCGCTAAGGGATAATGGGCTGATCCACTCCCTTTCATGCCTACATCCTCCCCCTGCGTGGGGCGGGGGAAGCAGCACACACTGCCCTTGGACACCGTGGGCTCGGTTAGCTGCTGCAGGAAAGTCTTTGCCCAGAAAGCGCCAAGCCTCTAAAGACAAACATTTTCAAAAACTCCAGACCACATGACAGAGCCCATCCCAAAATCTTTTTTCAATAAGGGAAGAAAAGGTCGATACAGAAAAAATGGATGAACACGGTGGTTAAGAACACAGAATTAAATACAAAGGAGAACACTCTCCGCTCAGCTACTTGGTGATTTGTGGCACATTACGTAAACTTTCCATGCCTCAGTTTCCTCATGAAGGCGTAAGGAAGAGAGTACCTAAGTCCTACCCAGCCAGGGTCAGATGAGCTAAACCAAAGCGCCTAAATGTCTGGCAGAGGACGAGAATTCAGCCAGGCTTGGTTTGAACCAATAGCAGGTTATTATTATTATAAAAGCAATATTTTTCCATTATGATTACACAAAGGAAATTGTTCATAAAAGGTGAAGATTTGTGGACTTTTATGACAGTCGCAAAATAGGGAGAAGAAGAAAGTAAAGGAAGAGATTTCAGGAGAAAACTAAAAGCCAGGTCTCTCAATCAAGTGCTGGCGGATCCAGAAGAGTCCGGCACGCACCCCCCACTGCAGCTCGAGACTGTGGCCGGATTAGGAGGCTGGCCTCCCACAGTGCGGATGTGAGTACTAGACCCATGAGAGTACGAAGGGAGTTGGAAAGTCTCCTCTTCACCCCTTCTCGTACATTCGTTGATTTATACCAGGAGACCACAACCAGTCCAGCTGCAGTGCTGGGGCGTGGGACTGGATTTGCATGCGTGTAGACTGGGCTTCACAGTTTATCCGAGTGTGTCTCCCTCTCCTTGGACTGGGCATGAGGCTAGCGATCGCGTCACACAGTCCCTGAGAACGCAGCTGGCTGGTGCAGGAGGAGGAGGCGGAAACCCCTGCAGAGTCCCTGTCCTTTGCCCACAGGAACATACAATGGGACTTGGGATCAACATACTAAGATTGAATAAAATGCTGACCAGGCTTTAATTTTGCATGCTTAATTGAGTCTCAAAGCTGGGGACCCTTCTCCGTTTTCAGAGTGGAGGTGCTCTGCTAGCGAGGTGGGAGCCCGCCTTGTGTCACGTGGATGCCGGGCTCTTCTGTTTTTCTTGTGGATGCATTTTGAGGCTTTTAATATCAATTCAATGTAAATATTTACCCTGAAAATGTAATGATGAACTTGGAAGTCTCACTTGCCTATAAAAGAACGATTGTTCAATTATTTGAAGGAGAATTAAGAAAAAAGCATCCCTTCAAATATACCTAGAGTATTTTTCAAAACTATGACATAATCCCAAATTATTTGGAGAAACAAGTGCTGATGTATGTACGATTATCTTCAAGGAAGGGAATAGATTGCATCCAAAGGGCTTTAGTTCTCTTTCATGTTGTCTCCAAGCCTTTAGTTCATCTTGGGAACCTTACCTGATACTTGGCCAGCAACTTGCTCTTCCAGAGGGAATGGGCAATGTCGTGAATGGACAGGCGCAGGTTGTGGGCACTGCCTTTGAAATGAAGAGCCTTCGGCTCCTCTAGGAGCTGTCCTCCCATCTGTCTCTCGAGCTGCAAAACTTCCTGCAATGACACGCCCAAAGCCGATAGCAAATTACTGAATTGTATCTCTTCCGCCATCACACGAGTGTCTCCCACTGCGCCTGCCCCCGAGCCGGCTCACTCGTGCGACACATGGCGGCCACCGCTGCAGCCTTGAGACCCTTCCGCTGAAGCCCCTGCCAGTGTGTGTGTGACTGGACCCTGCTGGCCAGCAACTATTCGTCGGCAGTCCCACTGTTGGGGGCAAATTCAGTACACGCTGCAATTCCTGACAAAGAGGCAGAATATTTATTCACCTACAGCAAAATAACCATAAGAACCCCAAATGGAAAACACCCAAATAAAAGAAAAATAGGTAGACATATAAATAGGTAAGCAAGATGATCTTCAATTAACTTTTAAGAAAAGGAGCCAATACCTAGAAAATAAACCCGTGTCTTTGACTTGGTAAAACCAGCTTGTGAACAAAAATTTGGAATATGCTTTGGGCATTTTTTTTCTATCTTTTGTAGTTTCTTTACCTACAGAAATAAAATAGTAAAATTTTGCTAAAATTATCCATTGCAGAATTTCAAATTATTAAAAAATTAAAATATGTTCATCATATGTCCTATTAGAAGAAAATACACTGATACAGATTAGGAAGGTTTCTCAGCACCTAATATTGAACTAAACAGTCACTCACATTAAATTTAATTATTTTATTATTATTGTTATTTTTTGTTCTCACCCAAAGATATGTTCACTGATTTCAGAGAGAGAATAAGTGGGGGGAGGGAGTGAGAGAGAGAGAGACATTGATAAGTTGCCCCAACCCCACCCTGTATGTGCCCCGACTGGGGACTGAAGCTGCAATCGAGGTATGTGCCCTGAACAGGAATTGAACCTGCAATTTTTTGGTGCATGGGACCATGGTCCAACCAACTGAGCCACCCAGCCAGGGCCAGATTTAATTTTAAAAAGAATGCTTTATTTCTCAAGAAATGTGGCTGATAAAAAAAAACTGTTATATAACTTATACTATAAAGGTGTAAAACAAAGAAAAATTCTATATATACTTCCGTTCTTCAATGCTCTGTTAACGTCCTAGTTGATGGGCGTTAATGAAGCATATCCAACGACAGTTGCAATTATCCAAACAGCATCTCACCACAAGCTGTCAATGAACAAAATATCCTGGGTCTCTTTTGCTGTCTGAAGCATCCTAGTGCACACTTTGCTCCCCTCACGCTTAAAAAGTTTTAGTGATACAAACATGTAAGTGATATGTGACCTTTCTTTTCTTTAATGGGAGTTCAAGAAAATAATGGATTTTATAAAAATATAATTCCTTCTTTGGTGAGACTTCAGTTGAAATCATGGGGTTCCATAACACAGGCCCTTTCACACACGGGCACTGGGTGCCTGCCGGGTGCCCCGCACAGACGGGTCACGGTGGCGAACCACGCGTGTGCGAACCAGACTGTAGGTAAGTGCAGAGCTCACCCACACCATTGATTAGCTGTAAACAGCTCATTTGAAGCTGCTTCTTTAGTGGTGCTCAGCATCCATCATCTTTCCGTCAGGCCATTATTCTGAACCCTGCAAGCTGCTGAAAGGTTCTATAAGGTGTAGGAAATATTAGAATAGTATGGAATGGCCTCAGTCAGGGACTCCTCTAATTAGTGTCTAATGGAAGAGATAAGGCAATAGCACATTGATGGAAAGACAAGCGTGGTCCAGCTGCTTGAGAATATTGACGCTGAGATTATTCAATATTGCTGGCTGATGAGTAGCTATTACTTGTGACAGGATCCTGCCCCTAACCAGGCAGTCAGCCAGCCCCCAACCAGGCAGTTGACCACCCGGCCACATATGTTGTGTCATTATGCCCCGGCTCTGTTGCGCCTCCAGCTCAGCAGGCTCGGAGCGCCCCTGGAGGCTGCACAGACCCCCCCACCCCCGGAGTCACACATGCTCCTCGTGGACCTCCCGCCCACAACACTTCACACTCCATTCCTGGACAAGGACCTGGCCATGTGGAAATGAAGACATGAAGACGAATAAGGAAAGGGAGGGTTAATTACAGTTTCTTCTGCTTCAGCAGGAAGGCATAATGAGCTTATGTTGATCATGTTCATGTTCAGTGTCTAGTTAGCATAATAGAGAAAGCTGATGTTCCCAGTGAACCTGGCACCTGACAAATTCTAAAGCTAAAATGATGTTTGTTTATAAGCCATTAGAAGAAAAGAAATATAATTAGAAATCTTTGAGATTACAGTCATGTCAATCAATCAGTTCTAGCTTCTTTCCAGTATACCCTAATTACCTCATCAAGACGTCTAAAGAGCAATCGATAGTAATTATCTGATTACTATAGATCTTCATTATGTCCAAATTATCTCCCTGGGATGTCTGAAAGAAGAAGCATTGTATTCTGGGAGGTAATTATACCCAACAATGTATAATCCACACCCGATTCCTACAATCAACAAAGATTACAGAGGATATGGGGAGCACTGTCAGTTTTCTTGGCAGGGAAGACAATTGAAAAAAACCTAAATTGCATGTTGGCCATGACCTTGAAGTCAAGAAATCTAATACCACGTTTCGAGCACGAAGTCTGGGATGGAGTCAGTCCTTGGCGTTGGCATTGACCTCAAGTCATGGTAAAGAATTCTCCCTAGCAGGAAAAGTAAGTGGGCTGGCTTGAGCCCTTTTTTGAGAGAAAGTCCCAAGTAAAGTGTCCTTTTACTTTATTTTTAATTTCATTTTTGTAGTCAATTCTTTTTTAAAAAGTTACAGTTGACATTCAATATTATTTTATATTAGTGTTGGATGTACAGCACAGTGGCTACACATTTACGTAATTTACAAAGTGATTCCCCCTATAAGTCTAGTACCCACCTGGCACCACTCATAGTTATTACAATTGTTGACTATATTCCCTATGCTATAAATAAAGTGTCAGTTTAGACAATGAGACCAGAAAACACACTTTCCATATTCTTAAGCTGTCCATCTCTCCACCAGCCAGGAATGACGCAGTGCCGCTGCGCGGAGCTGGGAGCAACCTGACTTTTCTCTCCGCTTCGATGAGACGTCAGACGTGGTGTGGAGGGAGGGAAGCGGTCCAGCACGCCCGCAGCATCCCTGCTCACAGCGCAGGCCTCGAAACACATGTGACTGCACGTGTCTACCAGTCCAAAAATCAAGCGTTTTGTATGTTTCTTTGTAAATTATAGGCCTATATCAATACATCAACATGTTGTTATATTATAAAATACAAAAGCTAAAAGCATGAGCCAAGACAAACACAGAAAACGTATGTTAGTTTATGTTTGCCCCGTAGTTCCCCGGGCCGGGCCGCGGGTGTGCGCACTCTATTTTGGAGACCGCTGGTTTAGCTGGTCGGCCTTCCACTGGACCTTTGCGAGAAATCAGCCCAGGAGTAAACGGCTCAGTTCAAAGGATTCTTAGCAAACCTAAATTAATTCTTTTCCTGAAAAGTAGCAACTGGGATCATCACACTCAGGATGTTCAACTTCAAGGAAGCAACGAAGTAAAGGCGAAGACAATAACCAAGTGCAAATTAAGAAAATATTGAAGTGGAAATTAAAGACATTAAAAGTAATATATAAAACAACTCTTTGACAACTAAAATCCTCTGAAACCATACACGAGTCAGAGGTGACTTGCCACACACAGCGAATCCCGTATATAACTTTTGTGTCAGAAGACAGACGAAGCAAGACCACTAGACAGGTTAATCAGGCTTATTTGTCCATGTTGTTATGGTTTAAGTATTGTAACTTCAGATATTTTCTAGCCCATCCCACTTAAAAATACTGTAACTTGTATTTCAAAAAGCTTGACTTTTGAGATTCTTTCTGCATGAAATAATTTTGGTTATTGTACATATGATACACACATATGATGCAGATGATACATATAACACAGAGAAGTAAGAGAACAGGAAAATAACAGATGTGTGTATCGATCAGTAACATACAACCTCATGGTTAAATGTATGTGTTCCTTCCCTCAGTCTTCCTGCGTTCACATCTTCAACATCCATGAGACACACAGGCTCTGCCAGTGACACCTGTCAGGCTCTGAGACACACAGACAAGTAAGTCCCTGTCCCTGCCCTGAGCCACTCATGGACCACGGCAGGTGACTGACATATAAACAGGTAGCCTCCGCATAGTGTGCTCAGCTCCAAGACAGCTTCCTTACCATTAGGATATTTCATGCATCTTAAAAGAGAAGAGGAACACAATATATTTAAGGTCAAAAGATTTAGGAAGACTTAAGAAAAATATCATGACCTTGGAAAGAAATGCCATAATGGGAATTAGGATCATCTAGGCTCTTTGTTCTCAGAAATATAAATGTCACCTTCCCTTGCAAAGGCTGTCCTCCCCCCCCACCCCGGCAGCACCCGAACCTCAGCGCCTGGTTTGGCTCTGGGTGCCCCTACCTGTTGCTCTAATTGGCTTGCTCTGCTTCTATAGAAGGGGTCACTTTCCGAGTTTGTCAGTTCCGTTTCCACCCTTCTAACTCAACCTTGAAAAGACTCTCTCAGGGGTCAGTTATCAATAGAGGCGTCGCTAGCCCATTGCTTCACAGGAACGCGCAGGAGAACCCCAGTCGTAATGTTGCCGGGAGCAGGCCCCTGGCTGTCAGAACCGGGTTGCTGTGGGGGTTGGAGCAGTCCTGTGTGACGGCTGCTTCCCCAGCGCGTGGCTGCCTGTCACAGGCCCTGATGGAGGGCTGTATTGATTCAGGGGACCTGTGAGGGATTGCTCCAGAGGCAGGGACAAGGGATTCCACAGTAGAAACAAGCAGCTTTCACAATAACCAATTAAACGAAGACATTATCCATGCCAAGCCATTAGCCTGGCCCACTTAAGAGCCACAATAAATCCAAGCTGTTTTAAAGGCCTGCATGTACAAAGGGAGCCCCTCTGGCCTGCACCCAGCACTCCCTCCCAGGCTCCGAGATGAGAGGCCCTGCGCTCAGTAAGGCTGTTGGAGTCGCGCGAGTGGGAGGAGCCCTATAACTCCTACACTCCGGTTTTCCCACCCCCAGAATGACGCGCTCTGCATCACTGCCGGGGGCAGATAGCACCTGCCTCCACTGCTACTCTTGTTCTTCCTCCTCCGCCAGCTCCTTCCCAGCCTGGGCCAATTTCCCTTAAGTGTCAGTGTCACGCTGAGTGCACATGACATGCTGAGCCCCAGGTGACAGAGCTGCGTACACTGGGAATCAGGAAGCCTGTACTTCAGAAGGTGGCCAGTCTCTGCCTGAGCGTCAAGCAGTGACTTGGTGCCAGAAACTGCGTGAGGTCCTGGGGGCCAGGCCCTGTTCTCCACACTGTGCTCAAACTCATCCCCTGGTCACCCTCGTCCCGCTTAAGAACTGGCCTCCTCCCACACACCACTGCTCCGACTGTGCTTCCTTCCTTGTCCTCAGAGGCGCTTTCCTTAGCTTCCAGTTTCTCCGGAGCCGATTGTCCTACCAGTGGGTGATCTGGCCTTTAGCTTTCTTCTGTCTGGTTTTCCTGCCCACACCTCTGCTATCGCTCTTTTGCTTTTCTTGTTAGACACCTTATCAGCTAGAGAGAGGAAGACACCAATGATTAACTAAATCTCACATAGCTCAGTAAAATCTATCTGGAAGAGAAAGTTGGGGGAGGTTAAATCAAGGCTTTGTTTTATGTTGCCTTGCTTTATTCTCGGTAGTGTCCGGGGCCGACTTGTTGCATACTCTCTTCCTGACGGAATCACAGAGCCCCAAGTCGGTCACATTTAGTGCTGCCGAGGGGCTGGGGACAGATACATACCTCCAGGACCCGAGCAACCGGAGGCAGCAACTGTGAGGACACCACTGACAGTACGCCCCAGAGGCGACAGTGCAAAGGGGAGTGAATGAGGCAGTGGCCAGTCTTGTACTCCGAGGGTTTGTTTTGGTCTGACTGTACCCCACCCTGGAGAGACACCCGGAATCCACGCTCTGTCCAGGGCGCTGAAGCCAGCACGAAAGGCTGAGCTGTGCAGTTTGAGACCTGTGCCCATCTGCCCCACGCTTCTGCATGCTTCTGCCATATGGACACAGGGCTCTGGAAGCACAGAGGACAAACTGGCAGACGTTCAGCACGCCACACGTGTTAAACCTCAAAAGACCAACCTTCAAGGACTGTGCTGACTGGTGTTTTAAAAAAATCACATTTCCCATCAGATTTTATGGAACCTGCTTAGCTCCTATTCATTCTTTCATCCTGTGCTGGAACCTGCCCTTGTCATTCAGGGATGAGAAATTTCTGCCTTTGCTACTGAGACTGTCGCCAGTGTCACTGTCACAGCTGTGCGCCTGCACTCCTCCAAGGCAGAGGCCAGAGAGAGTGCCATACTTCTCTCCTGCTCCCTGCCAGATTTTCAGTGACTGCTCTCAGCGGCCGAGAGCCGACCCCTCCTCCGGCCTCAGGACTCAGGCCTCAGGCTGCCGAGCTGGCTGTGGAGAACATGTGACTGCCTGCCAGCCTGGCCTCTGCCACCTGGCTCTGGTCATCGCCGCTGGCTTTGGGCCTGGCTGCACCCCTCTCTCTTCCCGTGCTCACGCTGGGGAGCTCCGCTCTCCCCCTGAGTTTGTCTGCCATACTTCATCCCTAATAATAACAAGGCTGGGCTCCAGTGACCGTGTGCAAACAGTTTCCGTCAACTCACTCAGTTTCCAGGGCTCTGCCTGCTGCTCCTGCAGCTGACGCCGCCACGGATACTTGGTCTGAGCTGCTGCTTCCAGCCTGCCTGGTCACTGCGGTGTGGGACACTTGCAAAGCAAAATGCCAAAGGTGGCACTCAGGAAAGTGGCCGTATCACTGGTCTACCTCTGCTCAAACTTCTAAGGAAAGGATGGTCTCTCATATCTATGTATTAGGAATACGACTTTTTAGGTGGTTCTAGAATTTCTGAAGTCATCTGGTATTATCTTTAAGTCTTAACATGTTATTTTTTTAACTTCTGTATTAGTTTTCTATTTCTGCAGTAAGAAATGACCGTACACTTAGCGACTTGAAACAACGCACAGTTATAACCTTACTGTTCGGCAGGTCGGAGTCTGACATGGGGTCCATGCGCCAAAGTCAAGGTGTTGGCCGGGTTGCCTTCCGTCTGCCAAGGAAGGCGACACATTCACAGGTTCTGAGCCTTGTGCGTAGGTATCTCTGTAGAGTGATAATTCTGCCCACTACAGCTTCTTGTTTTTTAAATCCTCATCTGAGGATATTTCTAAATGGCTTTTAGAGTGAGAGGAGCAGAGAGAACAAGGGAAACAGGGAGAAAAACATCCACACAAGAGAGATGCATCGATTGGCTGCCTCCCGTACATGCTCGGGTTGGGGATTGGATGCACACAGACCGGGAATCGAATCCGCGGCCTGGGCATGTGCCCTGACTGGGAATCAAACCTGCAAACTTTTGGTTATGGGGCAATGGTCCGACCAACTGAGCCACACCGGCCAGGGCTCCACCACAACTTCTGTTTTTCTCTTCCTTCTTTTCTCTCCCTCTTAAAACATTTATTCAACATGGCAGGTCATTTCTCAAATATATGATGGGGCCAGAGCCAGGGTCAAGGTCTCCTGAGAAGGCAGTAAAGATAGAGTATATTTAGGGGCACCAAAAAGATCCCTGCCCCTGAAAGGCTGACCCACTAGCCTGCCACCGACCCAGGAACTCACCTCGCCATTAGATCTCAGTTTGAGTTAATATTTTCATTGAGCCATTATCTTCAAAATGCCAGTATAAACTAAACGCCCACCTAAGGACACTTAACATTATTCTGTGCCAGCAAATTTAATAGCTTTGATCTCCTGAATCTTCTTAGGGTCCCTGATGCAGACCAACTGACTGTTTGAAGCGGTCAGGTTCCGTGACCAGGGCCGCAGAGCTGACGAGGGGCGAGACCAGCGGAGTCAGCAGCCCGACACAAGCTCCCCTTTCCTGCCGCACCCTTCTGTACACTCAGCAGGAAGAACATGCTTGCGACTTTAACACACTTTTTGTTGGTATTACCTCATACACGTGACCCACATAGGGGTCTATTAATTTAGTTCTGGAGACCAGGATCCTGAAAGTCTATCAAGCTAGTTCTGAGGTTGTCTGAGGAAACAGAAAGAAAAGATATGGTTAACGGGCCAATTCGGCAGAAGGCCGGCCGGCGCGGCACGAGAAGAGGTGGGCCGCAGGTGCTCCAGGTTCAGGGGGTCGCACTTTGCCACAGAGAGGGCATCAGGAGGACACTCGTGGGGAAGGACCAGGAGGAAGGATAACAATAAAACCTTTGACAGGCTTCTGTGACTGCCTACGAATGCAGCCCACAACATGGGTACCACACAATTCTTAGCTAGATTTCCCACTTTCTCTAATTTTCAGTATTTTTAATTTTTTTCCCCTTTTTTTTAAACAGAATGCGACAATGCACAGTTACTGTTCCACAACTATGGCCTGAGTCGGGGCACGTGGTCAATGGTGACAGGAAGAAAGCACGGTAGGATCAGACGCATCACTTGGTTTCTCCGTCATGTGCATTTACCTGAAATTCACTGAACACCACAGACTGCCTAGACTGTATGCAAATAACTCTTCCTTTAGGGTCTGTATCTCAGAGTTTGCAATAAATCCCTTTATTAAGAAAGAAAAATCTCATAAATTGTACCATTAGGATAGTGGGGGAGAAATTACTTATTTTTTCCTAGATGTATACTTCTCCTGGAGTATTTTTAAACTTATCAAAATATAGCCTTGTTCTCTCTTAATTCTGGTCTATTATCATTAGGATTTAAGTCTTTGAGAACACCAAAATTATTAACTGACTCACCTGAACAGGAGGGAAAGAGAAAAGCTGTGATACCAGCCAATAAAATCTTAGCAATATATGTGACCTCTCTCTTTGAACATGGAATTGGTTCTAAACTACTCTCACAATTCTCAGTATCTTTATCTCTTTGCATGAATTCAATTTGCACATGGCTCCCACCGCTTCTTGGAGCAGATGAACAGGAACGAAACACAAAAACCTCACCTGGAAGGTGTAAGAGAATTCGTTTGTCTCCCAGCGGCCTTGACTTTCACGTCAGCGGTCATTGTCAGCATCTGATTCCACATCGATGCTTCTAAATGGCTAAATTGAAGCTTTTAAATTTCAGGCGATCATTTTTGCCCCCAGGACTAACAAAACTTGGGAAAATTGTTATGAAAGTTGCTGAACTCAAGGCAGTGGGTGGAAAGATAAAAGAATGCAGCAGGATTGCTTGAAACTAATATGGTGGCCTCACCCCCACCCCCCATGGACAATATAAGCAATAAGCACATGTGATGATAAGGGGGAATTAACATTCTCGCTGTGTTCAGCTCCAGACATTGTCCTTGTCTAGTAGCCTTCCAGACTGTGGGGTCCTTAGCCCTGAGACTGAGAACTCCACTGGCCTTCCCTCTCTGCCCTAGTCCAATGTTCCGGGAAGGTTTCTGCCATTCAGAAAAAATTCCCAGTCCACAGCGGTAACTATAAGAAAATATCAAGTCTGGGGAGACCCACCTTGGGGAGATGGAGGTAGTAGAAGAATTTGCTTAAAACACGAATGAGAAGTGGGGCTCCTCTTCATCAGAGCACAGCCCAGGTTAGAAGCGGCTGAAGTAAAGGGTTTCAAGGGTAAAGGACAGCAGCTGAGCGAGTGTCCCTTGGGGGGTTAGGTCATTGCTAAACATGAGGGGCTGTGGTGCAGTCGGGGGCTTCAGGAGAGGGGAGAGACTTGGCAGTTGTGCTCTGAAAGTTGATGAGTCAAGAAGAGGTAAATGAAGAGATTGTGGAGAAGCAAAGCTTAGGGCAGGTATCCTGAGATTATAATAGACTCAACTAGCAATTTATGATTATTTTAGAACAACTCAACAGCCTGGAAGAAGAAGTTGAGGGCTTGTTCAGTCGGAGTCTTCTTTAGCTATGGAAATTAGAAAAATCGGCAGCAGTTCCAGATGGCAAGACATTTCAGAGTGGGAGTGAGTTCCCTGTAGGTATGGGTATGAGCAGATGAGGGTTTGTGGACCAGGAGACCACAAAGGGTTGAGGGAGTTCTTCCTTAAGAACAAAGGGCAGCTTGCACGCGGCATGTGTGAGAGACGGAAGGTCGGGTGGTTGTGGTCAGAAAAGGAGAGGGCACAGGTGCAGATCTTGGTGCAGTTGCTCATGAGGATAAACGCAGGGCAGGGTGTCCAACCGGTGGCCTGCGGGCCACGTGCAGCCCACGATGGCTGTGAATGCAGTCCAACACAAAATCATGTATTTACTTAAAACACTATGAGATTATTTTGTGATTATGTGTCACTATGTTTTTAACGTGTGGCCCTAGACAACTCTTCTTCCAGCGTGACCTAGAGACGCCAAAGGTTGGACACCTGTGCAGAGTGCGCCTACACTGGTGGATAGATAATGTGGGGCGCTTTGAAGTCTACTAGAATAAATTTGGGCAAAGGAACTGTGATTAAGAGGCAACTCTGAATTTGAGAGGGTGCTGGGAATAAAACGGTTGGAAAGAAAGACCGTGAGGCAGGTACTGCCAGCGTAGGGATATCCAGGGTGGGCAAAAGTAGGTTCACAGTTGTAAGTATGTAAAACACAGAGTTTACTCTTGATTATTTATTAATTATCATATTACTTTCCATATAAACAACTGTGAGCCTACTTTTGCCCCACACGGTATACTAAGGGCATTCTGCTGTATACTGAGGCACTGAATAGAGTACTGAATAGCAGAATAAATAACAACAGAACAGAGAACCGGCTCATAAAGTACAGTGATGCCCCAGAAATGGCCACTGGCTATGAGAAGTGTGGGCGCTTCTGCCTCTTGGCCTTGTGGTTAGCTCAGGGGGTGTGATCCTCACTGCAGGGCGTGTGAGGGATGATGTGTTCCTTGGAAGATCCACTTGCAGTTAATGTGAACAGGTAAAGGAACAGGGAAGACAATGATTTGAGAATGTAGGAAAGTTTGTCCTTAATAGAATAAAGTTTCAAAAAGATCTGTGATAGCACTTTGGATAATAGTTCCTAACCTTTGCTTCACTATAGCATTACCCAGTATATGTTAAAAACAAATAAACAAACAAAACCAATCACCCAGACCTATTAGATGAGACCTTTTGGGTTGAGATCCCAGGGCTAGTCTTCTTTTAAAGCTCCCCACCTGATTCCTACGTGTGGGACAAAGAGCTACTGACTTCAGAAGAGTGTCCGTGAGGGGAAGGGGAGGGTGAAGGGGGAGGAGGCATTTGGAAGGGGTGACGCAAAAGACAGCGTTTGTGGGTGACAGGCAGCGGAGAAGTAGGAATACAGGAGAGAGAGACTGGCAGGAAACATGAGCAGGCTAGGTGCCCAAAAAGCATGACTGAGGTAATGAAGGGCCTTTTTCTGAGTTCATCTGCCCCAAGTTTCCAATTCTAGAGCCTGAGGTCTGAGGCAGTGCTGGCTAGGCTGAACTAATTGTCTCCGTTAGTAAGTTGGATAGACAGCTCACCTGGTAACTAGGATTTTGGTATTTCTCATTATTAAAAGGCCACAAGGTGCAAGAAAGCTTATCCATTATTCATGGTTGTTTTAGGCTAAGTGCTGGATCCCCAGACGCTGAGAATTTATAAATGTCTACTTGGAAAGCACTGACCGCAATACAAACTGCGCTTCGGTTGTTCTCGCTGCTTACACCTGTTCGTCAGTCTTTCTTGGTGTTGACCACTAATTAAAGTAATCAAGTTATTTTATAAAATATTACTTTTATTTGTATGGATTTGTATGTGTCTGTTGGGAAGAAAGGTTAAGAGTGCCTGAGTATAAGAACTATGTGTGTGAATATAAAATACGTGTATCAAACACTTCAAATATGATGTAGATCTTTTACAGTATGCTTTTTGCAATGATTTATCTTGGAATTGTTAAAAAGATTTGACTTAATCAGTCCCCATGGCTCCTTCACAAATTCTAAGAAGAATGTAAGCCTAGGATGATTTCTATCCTGACAGTACCTCAGAAGTATCACATTTGCAAAGAATATAAAAGAAATAACCGTAGGCTCTATACTTGAGCTGTGTGTTCACATCATTTATTCAACATCAGGATCTCCTACAGGCTCGACCATGAGAAATACTCCCAGTGACTGACTCTGTCTCCTTCCCTTCATGGACCCGACCTGCCCCACTCAGTTTTCATGACCCAGAAATACTCTCTGGAGAGAAACCCCAGAAAGAAATACCCTGCTTTTCAGAAAAATTGTTTCCCTTGGCTTCCCTCTTCTTCCTTCTCTGGGTGCTCATCCTTCAGAAGCTCCTCTGCTGGCTGCCTTTTATCTTCCCTTACAACAGCCGGGCTCCCCTTGGTCCCTATGTCTTAGGGAGTGGCTCTTCGAGAAACTTACTTTAGGGCTGGAGAGTCCAGACTGCAGCCAGTTGCCTGAGCTCTCCACTCAATGGCTGTGTGACCTAGAGCAACTTGGTTAACCTTTCTGTGCCTGGATTGCACTTCTGTAAAAAGGGGATAATTATCTTATGGAATTGTTGGGAAGATTACACAAGTTAATAAAACATATTTAGAATCACGCCTGGCACATAGGAAGTTCTCAGTAATGCTTATTATTTTTATTATTATTTTCTCCCTCTAGGCTCCTTTGATAGACTCGACTCTCTGATCACCATGAATGACAACTATCAACATACAGTTGGTTTTTCAGTCTCTGTCTCAGGATCCACTCTCTGTTTAGAGAGCCACACCCTATTTCTACCCCTGGGGCATCTTTGTCCTGATGTGTAATTCATATCTCTAACTCAATACTCCCAAAGCAAAGGCACCAGGTCCACACCCCAACGCTACCTGCCCCCTGCATTCGCTGCTGTTACTTGAGGTGGACTTGACCTCTTGCCCGCCCGCTCAGTGTCAGTCAGCACGCCCTGCAGGCGCTGCTTACACAGAACCTCTCCCACCTGTTCTCCTCTTCTCAGGCCTCTGTCGTCACCCCAGGCCGGCACCGTTTTTCTTCTTTTCTTGCCTCAATTTTTCCATCGACATCGGACTGATACTTTCAACATATATTTCCTATCATGTCTTTCTTCTATTTAAATCTCTCTCCAGTGACTCTCCGTTAACTCAAGAAACGGGATCTCGACTCCTCTATCTGGCCATCGAGGTTCATCCTAAAAGAACTCCCACCTTTCATTCTAACGCACCTGTAGGGAGTCTGGATTTAGCGTTCCCTCTGTTTATTCATGCTGTTCCCTTCACCTAAAAATCTTGTATTTCTTTCCATTATTGCTGGTCAAACCATATTTCCTATTAGGGCCAATATCAAATGTTAGCTTCTTCTCAGACTTCCTTAAAATAATATCATGCTTTCCTCTCTTGAACTTCCATAGAACTTTGCACACACCTCCAGCATTAATCATACTCTGACTTGTCTCCTAGTCCTTGGTGTGCTTCTTTTATTCCTCCTTCTAGATTGTAACTTCTTCAAAGGCGCTTACTATATCCTTTAAAGCTTCAAATGGGATAAATGAATGGCAATAATAGCACCAGGTATTAAGCTCATTTATTCTGCAAAGCAGCAGCTTGTTGTCAAATGCTAACCCTCTTCCTTGCAGACCTCATAAAAGGAATTGGAAAGCACATAGATGCAGCAGCACACAAGAGGAACATACAGCGTGAGCAATTACGCCAATTCCTTTTATAAGAACACAGCTGAGATAAACATGGAAGCAGATTATTTACCATCCATGGGTCTCGTTGCCAAATTCTCCCTTCTAAATTTTTCATTAAAGGAAATCAAGGAAGATAAACAAAAGGAGCCCTTGGGAGGGATCAGCATAATGGAAACAGCTCATCTGTCAGCATGGACTCAGAGAAATGTCTAATTTTTTTTTTAAATTGCACCTTTTGGGGCCAAGCACATGTGTTCACGCACTGGGGCACACACGCACACATGCACATGCATTTTCTCTAGGTGAGCGCAGTCACACCAAACCTTGGCTTTGGTGTGAAGGTGAACAGGGCAAGTCTGGCCAGAGCCACCTACCTTCAGGGCATCTTGGGTGTCATCCAGGCAATAGACTCGGACGCTGTACTCTAGAGAGGAGCAGCAGAGTGGCCCGAAGATGGCCAGCTTCAGGCGCTTCGCAGCAGCTTTGGTGGTGGACTGGCCTACCAGGGCGTAGGTGCTGAGGTTCTCTGTGAGGAGGTGGCAGGCCTCTGCGTCCAGCTGAACGTAGCAGGGCGTGGTGAAGTTCTCCTCTCCCACGGCCACCACATCCTGCGGGAGAAGAGGGAAGGGGCGTGGCTGAGACCCGAGGAGCCTGCTGGCAGCCCTGATGGTGGCCAACGGTCGTGGGTGGCGCAGGACTTCTGAATTTCGGCGATTAATTTTCCTGCTCTTTTTTTTTTTTTTAAGATTTTATTTATTTATTTTTAGAGAGAGGAGAAGGGAGGGAGAAAGAGCAATGTACGGTTGCCTCTCAGATGGCCCTCACTGGGGACCTGGCCTACAACCCAGGCATGTGCCCTGATGGGGAATCGAACCAGTGACCCTTTGGTTCCCAGCCTGCACTCAATCCAATGAGCCACACCAGCCGGGTCCTGCTCTTTTTTTCTTACTCAGGCTTTATTATAACTCATTTTTCATCCTTAGTCATGATTTCCCTTCTCTTGCTTTTTACTGCCTTTTATTTAGATGCCATTTATTTAACATGTTTTGATGCCATTTATTTAATATGTTTTGATCTTCTGAGAACCTACATTACTAAAATCTCCATGAAATTCTACAACGAATTCATGAATTATCCTTTTAACTTCACTGTTGATGTGTTTATTATGTTTATGATAATTTGATGTTTTAATCTCTAAATTTCTTACTGAAACCAAAAGTACTATTTTATTTCAATGTCATTATAGCATAGTAGGGGTTTTTTCCCCTAAAAATACAGGTGTGTGAAAAGAATTAGGAAAATTAAGGAATTACACGATACCATTCTACTACGTTCTTCCAAACTCACTCACCTATTACTTTCCAAAGCGATTCACTACTTTTCTTCAATAATTTGGGCTGCTGGACTCTACAGAAAACAAACTCCATGCCTTTAAGACCATTTTCTCTGTATTTTTCATGCAAGCGTTTGAACGATCTATCCCTTTAGATTTTGAAAATATTTAGCAAGAAATAAAATGAAGTGGGAGTGATGAATTTTGTGAAAATAGTTACTAACTCAACCAAGTTTTGATTTATCTAAATGACTCAGGCCACAGGAAAAAATCATCTGAAAGACCTAGCATAAAATCCATAAACCAAGGGTCACAATTCCACATGCTTCCCAGGGCATCCAGGAAATAAGAATGTGTGAAGCAGGAAGGGCAGAGACAATAAGGAATGGTAGAGACTGTGGTAAAGCAGAGCACAGGCCTGTCTAAGGAGCTTATTTAGCTTCCTTTTGGCTTCAGCCCATTGCAGCTTTGCAGAAATGCAGGCCCAGTGAGCACATGACCTTGAATTTTTCAAGAGAAGCTGGGACTTCAGATTTTTTATGTGAATTTTCCTACTTAATGAATTCAAATTAAAAAAAAATTCTGATGTGGGAGAAATAAAATACATGTGGGAGTATGACTCACCCTCTGCATTAGCTACTTCATTTCCACAGAGGCAGGAACTATATCTGCTTTGCCTCTCCCTACATGTTGGTGGGCCTAGCTCATGGCGAGCAAATGGTTCTTTGTCCAAAAAATGAATGAATGTGTCATCATAAATTGAGTCCCTGGGGCTGGACAAAGATAGGAAAGACGTAGGCTTCTCAGGTGGTTGTTTATGAGGCCTGGCAATGTCATCTGAGCTCTAGCAAGAGCTGCGTTTTCATAGCATGCACGACTCGTTTCTTCAACTGAACCTGCACCCGAATATGGAGTTCAAACTGAACCAGAAAAGAGAGGTAGAAGCTCAGCACCTCCAGGTTTATTTCAGCCACCAAAGGACACCTAGAAAGATGCCGCTTCTCCAGCAGGGTGTGGACACGCTCCGAGCATCATCTGATGATGGCACGTGACAGAAAACCTAGAAGATTGGTCGAGAATATAGATGCCTTATGTCCCCGTCACAAGTATGGGCACTGTCATGTGGATTGTCCTCTCTTTCTCTCTCTGCTCTTCTCATCTTTTTCTTTTCTTTCTTATTATTATTATTACTCAAATTATTATTATTCAAATTATCCAGACAAAGACAGGGTATTCGGGTGTTAGGCAGAGAATTGTGCAAACAATTTGGGGTTACTTGAGACTCACACTTTGGAATGTTTTGGGGATAAATCATTTACAGTTTAATGGAACTGAAGTAAGATTTGGTTAAGTCTGGGCTGAACATACAGTTCATCCCTAGACTGCAGTCCTGGACTTGAGGTCCTGTGGCAAGGAGCGGTGTCCCGCTGCGGCTAAAGGAGAACATGTCTGCGAAGGCAGCTCCAGTTAACACCTGCGACACCTGCTGCTGTTCTAGCTCTGATCCGGCTTTTCCCCAAACTCTCAGGATCTTGAACATTTATGTACATTTTTTCAAAAATTTCTCTCTTAAAAGAGAAATATGATATGTAATCACAAAATAGATAATGTATAGATTGGATACTTTGTAATGATTACATAAAAATACAGGGGTAGCTTTTAAAATAATCTGCTATTTTTTTATTAACATATTCCTGAAATATGCTTCCCTGCGAATAATCTAAACTGTAATTTTTACTTGGCTCTTTTCCATTTAAACAATATAGATACTGTTTATTCAAGAGAGAGTAATGAAAATATACAAAGTTTTTAAAAGGTGTCAGGTATAAAATCTTCGTGCTAAACATAACAAATTCTATCGTACTTAACTAACCATAGGACAGGTGCTAACTGAAGGATTCTGATGCCAAGAACAGGGTTTGCTTAAGGCGCTGTCACTGAGAAGTCATGAGGACGACAGCCACAAGGCCGCGAGACCGCAGGTGCTCTTCATCCCGGTGGGGTTCAGAAGACTGTTGCTGTTTTCCCAGGTCGGGCTCAGAGGGACTAGATTTCCAGGACTTGTTTGCAATTAAGTGCCTAAAGTTTTCTGACCCTGGTGCCATGCTTCTCTACTTGAAAATTAAAAAAATATGTATTTCCCTTCCCAAAACACAGTATGTATATTCCAAAACGGCCTCATGTAAGACTCCTACGTGCACGTTCCCTGGGAGTGAGCCCACGCTTGACCATGATTTCCTGTGTCTATCAGGAAACGGATAAAGCATTCAGTAAACAGTCTGTCACTCTGTCTTTCCCTCTTCTGGCTTCTCTCTGTTTCTACTTCTTTTTATTCCACCTGCACACTTTCTTATTTTGAGCGTAAGATAAAATTCCGTCCATATTTTGCTTTAAAAAATAAAAGCCTGCCCATGGTTGCTCCTGCCTCTCTGCATGAATTACTCCTGCATTCAATCTTTATCGCGAGAGAAACTCACCTCCCACTGGCCCTGTGCTGCCTGGTTCTTGAGCTGTATCTTCCAGTCCTCGGTGTTGGGGTCCGCGCAGTGATGCATAGTGAGGATGATGGGGCGGGTCAGCAGGGCTCCCGGAGGCCCGCAGCTCACCACAGGGGTCAAGAGTGTCTGAGTGTCTTCCATGGGTGGCCTAGGAGAGCAGAGAACAGCATGAGTGACATTTCCAGAGTATTTGTGTGTATGTGCTCTTTGAGAGTTTAGATCTAAAAATTGAACGAATAGTTTCTTTTCGGAGTTTTTTTGGGGAGGGTTGGTTAAGGCAGAGCCACATTAGAAAACATACTCTTTGTTCTAAGACCTTGACCTTGCACAACTGGAGGTCTTCATGATAACGTGGGTCTGCCAGCCCCTCTTCGATCCCCTCCCCTCAGGTACGGGTCCACTTTCGGTGACTTCCTCTGACTTGATGTACAATTTCAGAATGGAATGAGAAGCGGCGCGGCCCTTCTTCTTATGTAACCGTGTTTTCTGGTAACACTTGCCATTGGTCTCACCGGGGTTTAAGTACTTTTGTGTTTCTGGGACCTAACTTGAAAAATACTTCAATAAAATCGTTTCAGAATAGGGATACCCTAGAGCTAAACTTCTTCCAAATGACTTTCTGGAATGATTCAGGCTAGTATAGCAAACTCATTCTTTCAAAAGTGACCAGACAGACTACAGGATTGTATTTCTATAGCAATTTAAAACGAAATCTCTGTCTTTGTATACTTTATACTATGAGTGCCTGGATGGAAAAAACCTTAAAGATCCAAAGTCTTTATTTCACACTTTTTTTTATAAATTGCCTTAAATATTTTCCCCAACAAGGTTGTAATTGACAAATGGACAAATGCACCCACGTTATCGGACGGTGTGTGAGGAAGTCAGTGCTCACAAGGCGTTGAGCGGATCGCCTGAAGTCTCACAGCACTAGTGCTGGCATTGGAACCAGGGCCCGCTCAGCGACAGGTCTCCAAACTGCTCTGTCAGACAACGTGGGTAAGAAACCATAGACTCCCAGAATTTTAGAGGAGGAAGAACCCTGGTGGTAAATAAGTACCACCTTCTGTCCAAAACAGGCGCTTCTTTGCAACATGCTGACGTGTGGTGCGTGCTTTTGACACATCCAAAGTTGTAGTCCACTCCTGCTGAGGACCACCACGCTTCTTGCGGCACTTCTTTCTTAGAATGAACACAATCTTCCCTCCTGACCCTTCTCTCCGCATGCCCATGACCTGCTTCTTCTCCACTTTGGCATGAAAACCTTTCAAATATTTAAGGGTTGTTGTTACGTCTCTAAAAAAGTCTTCTGTATTTGAGACCAAACATTCTCTCAATTCCTCATTTTTTTTTAACTTCAGCTAGAAAATCATGATTTCCAGACCTCTCCCTATAGTTTTATCTTCATTTTTAAATAGATGTCTGTCAGGTTTCGATGTCTTCACTAAAGTGGGGCATCTTGAAATAATGTAAGTTCAAGTACACGGTTAGGGAGACTACTATTTTTTTTTATTTGAAATACGTAGTTTTATCAATGGCTCACAAAATGTTTGCCTTAGATTATTCTCAATCAAGTAATTAAGAATATTAATTAGTAAGCTTGAGTTAGATGGGAAAATAGAGATGTGGTTGAGAATCTCCTGTATAAAATGAGGCAATAAAGCCCCGAGAAGGCTCAGCAATCTGTTAAACTAACCACTCTATGCATTTCTAATCTGAAAGGCTCTTTGGCTAAATCTCTATAGTTATATGGTTGCAATGATGATGGCTTTTGAACCTATGTACAGTAATTTATATGTAGCTATTAATTTCACCTTAATGGTGTCAGGGAAAATTTCAGGACATCTATTTCTTAATGTTGTGTCTTTCCTTCAAATATTGGCTGTCTCACCCAGTCTTCCATCCTCCATAAATCCGATATGCCTGCCGTTTATGTTCTCGTCCCACTCGCTGATAAGATCGTAATATAAGAATAGGGCGAAGACAGAGACCTTTTCAAGGACACCACTTGAAACATCTCTCCAGTCTGACGTCAATACTTTTGAGTTATTTAGTTCAGCCAAATATAAATCCATTAAAATGCACATTGCCTATTCCACATCTTTCCATTTCATTCACATGGATACTGCAAGGGACATACCAAATTCCTGTATAATGGCAATGGCCACTTGAAAAGGATTTTTCTCTAGTCTTTACCTATGGTTTTTACATTAAATGCTATATAATCTAGAAGTTAGCTTATATTTGTGGCCTCATTGAACACTCAATGAGTGATAGCAGTTGTTACTGTTTTGTTTTGTTTTAATGCTGTTGGAAACAATTCTCCACGGAGCGCCACGTTTTTGTGTGTTCCTGGCTGTCTTTTCAAGGCCATCGCATAGCACATGCCTTGGAAGACGAAGACAGTGCTGATCCCTGGAACGAAAGGCAGACTTGTCTACCGCCCACTATGAAAGGTTCCCTACGTCCAGGGGACCTTTCCTGAAATATAACCACTGAGTGTGTAGATGTTCGACTTCTCTTGGCATCTCTCTTTCAAAACCGGGGCTCAGGGAACTAGCAAAAATGATAATACTCTGGATAGCACTCTGGATATCTATCTGAGTAATAAACTGCACTTTGTCTTTGACCAGGATTCTTGCGCCCTCTATCAGCTTTTACAAAACTGGCGGCCAACTTAATAGCTCATGGGTAAGGTTAAATCTTAGAGATACCCTAGTTATTGATGATTGTTATTATCAGTTCTGAGGACTCAATTAAAATTTAGCATATTCTTCCTTTAATAAAATTTGGCTATCACTGCTTCCTCTCTCATTCTAAAATTTTACTAGAATCTCACCAACTTATGGGTTTGTTTTCCCTTCTACTTAGAAAAGTCAAAACAATTTTTGACTCCTTTTAGTCTTTTAATATTTCCATTCTTACTGGATAACAACAAAGCCTTATTAAATCTGAAGTTATCAACGTGCTTGGAACTGTACTTATATTTGGAGTATTAAAGTTGCTGGCGGCTTGAGAACTCATTTCTATCCCCTTTGCCCTCACATTCATTTCCTCTTAACCCAATTTTTCCTCCTTTCTTCCCGTCTGAAATTCATTCTCTTAAATCATGAGTAAAGTTTTACTTTCACTGTGTCATAGTTAGTATTATACTATCTGCCCTGAGCTTTTTCTACCTGAGGTGGGGGAACCAAAGATTGCATTTCCCTGCGCACCATGCTTATCTTTTAGTTACAAGTATACTTTAAGCATTAAACTTTTAAAAAAAATACATTTTATGTCATTTAGTTTTTGATTGAATTTATTGGAGTGACAGTGGTTAATAAGACTTTATAGGTTTCAGGTGTACAATTCCATAATACGTCAACTTTATTCTGTACTGTGTGTTTACTCCCCAAAGTCAAGTCTCCTTCCATCACCATTCATTCCCCTTATACCCTCTCCTGCCTCCCCCCACCCCTCCTTTCTTCTGGTAATCACCATGCTGCTGCCTGTGTCTATGGAGCATTGGACTTTTAAGGAAGGAAACTAAAGTGGAAACCATTTCAAGTGGTCCTTGCAATACAGTTGGGGATTGGAAACATCTGTCTCTCAGTCTGCTGTTGCAGCCGGTGGTGCTGGAGGCAGAAGGAGGCGGGGTTCTTTTCATCACTGAGTTGGAACAGAAGGGAGGAGACTCCCTGCTGGGCCAGGGAGCTGTCAGACCTGCGCTCTCCAAGCACAGCCCTGGCATGCAATATTGATGGGTGCCATTCCTGGAGGAGGGACAGGACGAGGAGGAAGGGGCAGTGGGTGTCAAAAGAATTTATTAACCCAGTGAGGTGCAAGAATGTAATGAATAGGGAAGTAGTGTAATGAAATTCATAACAGGGAATGAAAAACAAAGAAGAATAATGACAAAAATCTTTTTTTGTGTGGTTTCAAGATGAGAAAAGTATTGTAGAAATTAGAAACATTTCCAAACATTTATGGAAGGAGTGACTTAGGGATGGTTAAGATGTTCCAAAGGTCAGAGCGTTTAAATTTGCATTATCTTTATTTATATAAAGAGATGGTATTAAAATCCATTAAATAAAAATAGTAGAAAATAAATATAAATAAGTCTGATTCATGTGTTTGCAGGCAAGGGTTTGACTCTTTTATATTATGTGTTATCCAAGCTATTTAAGCAAACATTGTGTAAATATAAATTGCAGATGATATGGAAATGAATGCAAAGCAAAAATTAGCTGCAAAAGCAGCAATTAAATAGAAATTCAGTAATGAACACCCATTAATATTTTAAAACCCTTTTTATGTCCAACAGCAATAATATCAGGGTAAACACTGGACAGGCGCTGAGGCCTGTAGAACAAGCTCTCAGAGGAGTTTTCATGTCCTGTCCGATTTTCTCATTCTTTCCTTGTTGTTATCAGTGAGGAGAACTTCTCCTGCACAGAACTACACAATTTACAAAACTTTCACAAAAGCAATTGCATTTGCTGCTCACAGCACACCTGTAAGGTAGTTAGGATAAATATTTATGTCACCTCTTTCCCAGAAGAGGAAAATGCAACCTGGAGATATTAACACACTTGCCTAAGGCCGCCCAGCCAGTCAGAGGCCAGGCTGGAATTCAAACATAGTCATTTGGTTCCGTTCTCATAACGGTGTATTTTGCGTTGCTTCTCTGGGCTTAGGGCCTTGAGAAATTTTTTGCCTGTTTGCTTATTGAAAAGAAGCTGTGTCCATCCACCTCTGTGTGCAGCCAAGATGCCTTCTATTAACACGCAGGTCTTGGGCCCCTCAGAGAGTTACCCTACCCTAGGCTCAGCTGCCCTTTAAAGCACACAGTTTCACATGGAACTGGCAACTTGAAATATTAATTAAATTCTAGGTATCTGACAAGGAATATCTTACTCAGTTGCTATCAAAAGCTCAATTGAGGCAGGGAGGAAGGAAGCTGTTCTTAAGGTGTGCCGCCATTTCCCTGCACAGGCTAAAAGCTACGCCCAGATTAAGGGAATGGTGAAGTGCCATGCCCTGGACTGAGCTACTGAATCCTGGTGTAATTATTTACTTAATTTATACCTGGACCTTAGACCATCTACATACACTGAGGGACACTAACCGAGGCAGTCCTATGAAACGCATTGCTGTTTTTAATTGAAGGATGTTGTTCATTGTATGAACAGAATGTCTTCTTTATGAAGAGCCACAGAGAAATCATTAAGCTTCTTCCAGGAATGTTTTTTTCCTCATGAACACATGGATCATATAATTAATAAGCTCTAAAATAGTAAATTCATGACCTATTGTCAGACATATGCTGGGAATTGCACCAAGAATTTTATATCCTAACTGCTCACTTGACTTATCTTTTCTAATCTTATTTTTCCCATTTTTTAAATCCACCTATTTAAATTTTTTCTCCCATTGAAAAGACTGTGGTTTCACAAATCACCTTGAATCATTTCTTTAAGTATGATTTCAATAAATAAACATTGCAGAGAATGGTAAGAGAAGAAGATTTAAATATACCTGGGCTCATCTTCCTTCCCCCTATTGCTTTAGTCTCTTTATAGCTGATCCTTCAAAGGAGAACTTTAGGGCACTAATTAAAAGGAGAATATCCGTGTTTCACTGAGAAACAATGTCAACTACTGTTTACAAAGTTCCAAACAACATGTTCAAATAAATGAAAACTACCTACTATATAATTACCTACATAGACGATTTCGGGCCCACTATCCTAAAACATTACTATTTATATTCTGTAAATATATATGATGGTTTTAATTGTCTTATTACTAACTCATGCTTTACACTCTTCCTACTGGGATTTCATCCTAAAAAAATACTCAAAGACCATAAATATCTTGCAGTTGACAAATCTAATAATTTTTAAATTATTATTCTTTTTCTATATTTTAATTTTAATAACACCTCTGTTGACTACTTCTTCCATCTTGAAACTCTCTTTACCTTTGATTTTTTTCCCTATGACACTCGGAAACATTCATTCTCACATTTAAACTGTTTATTTGAGAAGCCACCATATGTTAAGGCACCATGCAGGATGCAGATTCTCATCCCGTCGTGTTCTCTTTAGTTTCGCTCATCACAACCAAACCACACACAGGAATATATCCCAAAGTTTGTTCCCCAGTTCTCCTTCTGCTTCCGCACCTCTTCCCTGGGAGGAGCCGCTCCCTGGTGTCTTCCCACCCGCGTCTTTAGCACGAATCCCGTATCCCCACTCGCACACGCTGCGCCCACCTAACTCAGAATGTCCTTGCCCCTCCTGAACCAGCTGCCGCTTCTGTGCTCTTTCATTCTCATGGTGCCCAAACTTGATACCTAAGTATATATATTCCATGTGTTTTGCACCACTTCTAACGAGCTGTGACATACTTTTTCTTCTGAAATACAGTTCACTTTCTATCCTCCAGACTCGAGCCTGGCTCCATCCCTGCCGCCCTCACACCTAGAGGACAGCCACAGTGCAGCTAGGCCCCCGGCGTCCAGGGGAGTCTTTCTGTTCCCTCCACCAGTTCACCCCGCACACCATCACCAGAGCAATCCTTAAAAAGCACTGCTATTCCTGTATCACTTGGCTGCTGAAAGACTTTCCACTCCCCCCATAGTTTATAAAGAAGCTCTATTCACCTTCATATTTAGAATGTCTAAATTGATTTTTTGATTTTGAGAAAACTGCTAGGCAAGTGCAGAGTAAGTATAGAGAAAGGGAAAATTAATGTTCATATCTTCAATTTAAATTGTTTTTCAATAAGAAATGACAAAGGGTAAAATTTCAGGCTGAGTGAGGCTCATTTTTTGGAAATGCTACTGGAAACAAGGCAAAAAGGCCCACATGAGAGTCATGAATCGCAGAAATTGTGTCCACAGGGTCACAAAAGAGGCTCTGCAGCCTTTCCGGAGGTCTGCGGCGTGGGGGAGGTAGGAACCCCGGGCACGGCCTCGCAGCTCTGCTCCCGCTTGGTCAGAGGCGGGCCTGTGCCATCCCCGCGGCTCATCTCGGCTGCTCATCTGCCATTCAGTGCTTTCTCTCAGAGCGCACTCGGTAATGACAAGGCCCCGCTGGTCACATCCACTGTGCCACTTGTAATTAAGTTCACACCTCCCTTTAGAAGGTTCATCTCCCTCAGCAGATGACCAGCTGGATCCCATCCAGCTGGAAAAACACCCAGTTCTGGAGACAATAAAGGGAATCAGAGAGAAGGAGAATGGAGGAAATAATCAGAATTTTCCCATCAATGCCTTGAAAAAACATTCATATCTCCTGATGTCCTCACAGTGTCTTCTCCGCAAGAAGTAACCTCTCACATCACATCACGTGGGGGTAGAAGGGTCTCAGTGAGCAACAGGAAGACCCTGCGTTCCAGAATGCACGAGTAAGCAGGCCGAGGCTTGGCTTGTGCGCGAGTGGGACAGTGGACGGACAGCACGTGAGATCGAGCGGAAGCGCTTTGCGGTGAGATAACCCGGGTGTGAATTCTGCTTTCGCTCTGCCTTTAACTGTGAAGTGGTGGCTATGCAACTTCCTTTCCCTGAACTTAGATTTTTTCATCTTTAAAGTGGAGTTCGTCATAACTTGCAGAGTAGTAACGAAGGATAAATGCAATTCAAAGTATGCTGAAACAATGGTAGCTATGCTTTGCATTATGACTACATCCTAAAACACATCTTTGTCATTGTGACTTTATAAGAGAAAACCCATCTGGTTCACAACAAAAAATTATCAAAGAGAGGAACTTTCTCATTTATTTGAGAGTTGTCTTTTTGTGTTTGTTCCTGTTTCATGGGCTGTTGTGCCTATGTTCTTTTGAGATCTTGAGGTTTCTCTAGCTTCATTTTGATAAACAGAACATCTTTGATGTACAGCGAATTCAATAGAATAATGCCCTCTGCACTTAACTTCAGGTGGTAGGCATGGCAAGGAGGGATTCTGTTTCCTTTTCTTTAGAGTCAAAGGCAGAGAAACCTAAAAGCAGAAGTGTCCAGCTTTATCAATTTTGTTTGCTCTGTCTTTCATCTAAAACACACAATAATCCTGGTCAGGCGCCGACTCAACTATGGGAAGGAAAACCGTGGGAGGCAGGTGGGTGCACGCGTCTTTCAGCTCCAGCCTGGCCCTGCAGCAGCCCCTTCAGGCTGGATCTTCAGCTAAAGATAATGCTGATCAGATGGAAAATAGGAGCCCGTGGACAACCTCACTGCTTCTTAGCATAAAGAACAGCCAATACTCATTTCTGTTTAGACAAAATGCCCATGTTGTCCTGGCCTTGAGAGATGGAAGTACTTAGTGCTAACCTTGACTCTGGACAAGAGAAAGAGGAAGAAAAATACAAAGGGATCTTGGAGCTTGCTAATCCTCCTTTCTGCTGCTGAAAAACAAGGGCTCTCTGGGCCCATGAGTGTTACTTTGCATTGAGAATGAAAAAATGAATATTTGATGTGAGTAAATACAAGCCTTTTAGTGATTTTCTGTTGCTCAAAGTTAAGGCATGAATAATGCTCAAGGAATTTTATTATTTTCTCAGATAGGCTAGTGTTTATGTAGGGAAAGCAGACCACCTGAGGGAAAAACATCCTGGGCCCTACAGATTATAAATGTCAGTAACTCCACCTGCAGGCATGATGAAAGAGCTTTTTGGCTACTGAAGCAGAGCAAAAAATGGATGTTTTTCTGAGGATGAGAGAGGGGAAGAGAAAAGGTATAATGTGTTATAATGGTAACCTGATTCTACATTTGTCACTAATGCTTTGTATTCGGAGCTCAGGACTACAGAGATGCCTTTTCCCTAGGGGAAAACAGGGCAAATTACACGTAAGGATCATTATTTCAACAACGTCTTTTATTTTAAGGTCTGTGTACTTCATAAACATAAATCAGGCCTTTAAAGCACTATTTAACACATGCATTTAGGTGGGGACTAAGCAAGAAATACCATACATAATTTGAGGCCAGACTAAAAATTGAATTTAGGATGTTAAACCCCTCTTAAGTTTCACTTAAAATAACTCCATCTTTATGATTATGACAATTTGAAACAAAATGTTTAGATTCAGTCTAGTTTTAAACAACCCTAGCTCCATTTAGAAAGACTCAGCATGGAACTTTCGGGTGGTAAACATAAAGAGGTTGATAACACTTAAGTTAGAGAAAGTCACAAAAAAGAAGAATCTGCAGGTGAGAATACAGTGCCAGACTGAGGTGGGGGTGACGGGTCAGGGGTGAGGGTTTGTCTAATTCTTGTGACCTTGAACTCCATATTGGGGAAAGGTTGGATTCTTGAGCCAGGCCACATGAAGCTGATGTCGCTGTATCTACCCATAGATCTCTCTAGACAGTCGATGGGTCACATTTCTGTGCCTCTCTGGACAATCTATGGATCATGTTTATGGCCATTTTTTCAGCTAATATGGCCAGAGATCCACTTGGGAAGAGGTCTCTGGCTTTCTGCCCACAGCCCACACTCAGGATCTGCAGAACTGTCTGCAGCCTCAAAGATACAGAGAAGTAAAAACTGACCTTTTAGAGGTCTAGGGAGACAAGGCTGTGCTAGAGACAAAAATATGTTGGGTTTATTATTTCTATTGTACAGTTCCCTTCCAAGTCAGACATTGATAAAGTCAAGTGCACCAGAAACACATATTTACCTCATATTTTCTTTCCTGTGTACAGTCACATACATTTCGTAGACTCTCCCTTGGGGAACGGCCCCAGCGGGAATCAGCAAGCTCACTCCTGAAGAGCAAAAGAGAAAAGAAGTCACATCAGACTTATGAATCAAAAGGACACTTCACAGGATGTTTTTGAAGCAAGTGAAAGGGAATTGGATTTTGTAGCTGTGTAGCTATATCCTGCTTTTCCTCTAAAGACATGTAAATATTCACGGCTGCCCTGCTTTTCTTCCTTGTGGGTCTTATTTGCGCCACAGCTCTCTTTGAACTGTTTTGGAATTAAAGAAATGATGTGATTGTTTAAACTCTTGTTTTATTTAAGGAATAGACAGATTGGTCCACTGTTGTTTTCCTTGTCAAAGGAAGGAAAAACCAACAACTGCTTCTAAAATGCCAAACAGCTGAAATGATGCACTGTGTCTAATTAAAAAAAAAAAAAAATACCTGCAAGATTCAAAGTCAGAGAAATACTAACTCCAACAATATCAAAAAGCATTTATTTCTGAAATATCTAGTCAGCATCAGTGTTTTTCTGTAACAAAACAGTAGGTGATGAAGGACTTGTTTCATCACACACAACTCCAGAAAGTGAGCAATCCTGCTGGCTGTAGTCACGGCCCTTCAAGCAGGTTTTTATCAGTTGCTAATGAGCGCCATTCCCTAGGACTATTGGACTGACTGTCCTAGTTAACTGTACCTATAGCAGTGGTTTGCAACTTGAACTTGCCTCAGAATCACCTGGAGGACTTGCTAAAATATGGATTACAGGATCCTGCCCCCAGAGTTTCTGATTTTATGGCTCTAACAAAATGATACATTTTTGTAGCTCCAACAGGCTGCCAGGTGACGCCAGTGACAGTGCTCTGCGGACCACACTGTTAGAACCACTGGTCTGCACGACTGCAGTGTCACCTCAGGGGACAATGTGGGGTGGCCGGCAATCTGAAGATACTTGGATTCATGATTTCATGATTTTATCCCAATAAATGCAGCTTAGCTCAACTCAGTACAAATGTGCAGGGCACCATGGGGAATACAGTGCTTGGCACTGTTGTGAATGCCAAGAAGTAAAAGATAGGGTTCTTATCTTTTAATAGCTTATAATTTAACCAGCAAGGAAACCGAATATGCCCGATGAGTGTAGGGCAATGAGAAAACAAACTTGCCTGATTATGTTGGAAAGTGTCAAGAATAAAGACTGGAGAATTGGGAGGAGGAGTTATTCAAAGGCCTTGCATAAGTGGTTGAAAATGTTGAGCCGTGGCTTTTTTGAGGAGGTAAGTAACGTGAGGGCTGTGGAGGTGTGGGAAGTGGGGCGTCACACTAGTGAAGCGAATGGTTTATGGAGGCGCAGAGTGGAAGCAGGCAGACCACACACGACGCTGCCACACCTCGGTGTTTTCTTCCAATGGGAACAATAAAATCTGCCTTTGTGTTTACTATGGGGATGAAATCTAATTATGGATGTAACTTAACAAGAATAAGCCTGGTTATATTTTAGGTAACTACTCTTACTCTATTAAATAAAATAACTTATGTAATTCACCGTTGTCTAGAACATAGACAATATTTAATACACGCTAGTTCTCTCCTATTCACTTGAGAAGCTTTTATAATAATTAATCTATGAAAAAATGACAAGTGTAGCAATGGGAAAGAAAGGTAGAATTCAGTGAATATGATTAAAAAATTGTCTTGCAAGTAATACAGAGTTTAAACAATGAAGAATAATAGAACATATTTTGACTTATTCATTTGATATACTATTAAAAATAAATTAAAAATCATGATTTTTAAAGTGCATGTAAGAGCATGAGAATTAATAAGAAAAAGAAAAATCATTTTACATAATGTATGATCCCAACTATGTAAACTGCATGAAAATAATATTCTATTAAGTATTTCAATTTATTAAAATGTACTTTTAAAGATATGGAGTGAAAAATCGCCAAGGCATGAAATGGGGAACTGAATAGAGAAAGAATCAAAGACAAGTTCATATCTGCACCTGAAGACCAGTTGGTTCTGTATATTGGCTGCATGGCTGTTGGCTGACTCATTATATTCTTTTCTTATGTTACATGAACACTTTAGGTCAACCAAATTGTTTCTTATTGCTGTATTTGCAAAACACTCAGTCTTGTCCAAAAGAGCTAAGGTTGCTGCTTCACAGAGCAATCCATTAACCTCCTGAGAGTTCCAAATGCATTACTGCTACTGATTAACGAATGCCAGCGTTTCATAAACACTGTCAGCCACTGACTTAAATTCACCATTTAAGACTTTTATGAGGCTTATTCTATGGAAGCAGATAACTAAATAATAAAATAAAAACTAAGCAACATTACAAAATGCCACATGATGAAACTGATTCTACGTAGCTATATCAGAAACAGGAGTGAGCATTCCATAAAACCTTGAGGCTAAAGACTGTAATAAAGAGTTAATAAATAAAGATTTGATGTCTTTTATGATGTCCTCCGGTCATCTAAAAATTAGTATTCTAAAGTATTGCTTCCTATAGTGAATTGGAACTGAACCAACTGATATATTTCCTAATTAATTTGTCCTTTTAAAGCGCGATGACAACAGTGAGAGCTTCTGGCTTGATGCACCTCGTGAAGCTCTGTTAAGAAGGAGGTCGAAGGCATTTCTAAATTACACCTTGGCAGCAAGTTGTGCGTATAATATATACAGAGGAAGTGTTTTCAGAATTGGTTGGGGGAAGATGAATGGTTTTGCTCATTTTGTCTAAAGTAATATAGATTTACATTGAAAGTAGACCTAGGTTAGATAGGCTACATTGAACTTTTCAGGCCTAATGAAAACAAAAACAGATTTTGTACAAAAATATGTTTTAAAGCCCCATCTTTGCAAATTAAACATTTAGGAATTACCTGAATTGGGAACGATAAGATGACCCCCGAGCGAGTTGAAGGTGCCAAATGCAGTACAGGATGGGTCAGTCTGCCTTGCCAGACTCTGGCTCTTCAGGTTGAGGGCCTCGTTCTCCAGCAAGGACTGAGTCATCTGAGGGGACAGCTTTGAGGCAAACTCAGAGAGGTCGTCTTGGGGGGTAACAGCCCCTGAGGTGTTGTACACTTTGATCTTCAGGTTAGGCAGCGGATCCAGAATCGGAGAGTTGGTCATGGGAATTTTGTCCGAGACGTCATGCAAGGCATAGACGGGCCCCCTGTACATGGCGGCAGCTGACGTCAGGTCTGGAGGTACTGCCAGGATATCTGGGTCAGAAAGAGAAAGGATGCCTACTTGGATTCTTCATTCAGTCAACGTACATTAGTCCCTCACCCTTGACACTTTCTGAGTCAAATGCAAAGAAATTCAGCCAACGTTAGAGATGTATAGATACTACAGTTTTGTGGAAAACAGGGCAAGTAGGTGACTAAGATCATTATATTACTGGCTACAAATAAATAGACAGGTTCTCTATTCTGCCTTGAAGTCTACTCATTGCTCTGAAGTGTTTAGTTATTTCAACAGACGAGACTCTTAGATAGTGATCCCCACTAGGTGACTATAGGTAATAGCCTCACTTGTTGCTACTGGATTTTGGTTCATCTGTAGGCCACTGTATTCACAGCAATACAAGATGTGCTGTCAAAAGAGAGGGAAAAAAGAGACTCAAGAATCAGTCAACCAGTCCATGTTCTCTTTTCAAATAAAAGTTAAAAAGTATGACAGAGAAAACTGTTCAAGAATAAAAAAAAACACCATGCACCTTGTCAACTCTAACGTGTTATGTGAATGACATTAATATGGCAATTAACAGAACAGAGCAAAACCCCTGTCTTCTTGGAGCTTATGGTCTAGCTGAACTGGAGGATTTCCTTGAGGTTGAAGCTACACAGAGGGGTCACTTATTGGCATAAGTTGCAGGTGTGGAGTGCAACATCAGCTGACCTTGTCTTGCTGCCTTGATGTTCACAGGCTGGAAACCTCCATTGAGTGCCGAAGAGTCAATAATATCAGATTCAAATTCACGATGGTTCTTCCGATACACAAACAGGGCCACGACTACCGAGATGGCCAGGCAAACAATGACGGCGATCACGACGCCAACATACAGAGCAATGTCATCTGAATCCGGAGCAGCTAAACGGGGCAAGGGAATATTGGACCAACTGGTTAGAGCAATTTCCCATAATAGACATACATATTACTATAATTTTTCAGACATTTATTGTCTTTTTTATAGGTTAATTTTAAATCTATTCCAAAAACTATATATAAAACTACTGCAGCCTTTTAGTAGGAATTTACCCCAATTTCTTTCCCTTTCTCACTCTGCATCTATCCACCCACTCATCTATCTTAAATCTGGCAGCGTAACAGATGATTTATTATGAGGCATTGAAAGAAACTAGAGCTAAAACCATCCTTACCCACAGGAGAGAAAAGCTTATTACTAATTTCAAGTGGAAAGTTTGGAAGGTGGCTTTGAATTTACTGATGCTTCTTTAAAAACATAAACATAAACAGTCTGCTAGAACTATCTGGCATGTTCTGACTCTATATATTTACCAAACCGGAATATTTTCCTAGTACCCTTCCAAGTCATAAAATTACTTTCCATGGTACTCTGCTCACTTTCCCTTAAATCAATGAATGTGGGTGGATGGGAACGGTGTAGCTGAGCAAAGCAAATGTGAGGACAATCATGTTGCATCGGAAAGGTGTGCTTTCAGAAGTCCCAGATCTGAGGGGCAGAGGTTAACACTGGTCACTCCAGGCTTTCAGACAGACTCAGCATTACCTGTGAGAACCCTGAGCGTCTTTCTCTTGGTCTCTTGTGAGAGAGTTACATTTGAGCTACTTGTTACTGTAATATAATGCAGCTCTACTGCGTATTGACTAAGATAAAGGCTGGCTCAGCGATCAGAGAGCTCAGACTCCCCCTGAAGGCAGTCAAGCATTTGACCAACACAGCATGTGGTCAGATAGCAGGGTCTGTCTCTGGGTGGAGAGAGGCCAACATTTCTGGAAATGTTGCATGTTGCCCTGGTGGCACAGGACATGCTCTGATCCAGCTGCAAAAGGTGATAGAAGCTGACGGATAAAACAAAACAAAGTAAATCTTTCCTGAATCCCACAGACATCTTAAGTCTTTGTTTTTAGTTGTCTGTGACCCACAAAAATTTTCAGCAAAGTTAATTGAAACTTCTTGGCTCACTGTGAGAAGTGGTTAAATAGATTCTTCAGGAGGTCAACAGTAGCGTTCTTTAGGTCAATTTTATCTGTACGTGCATTTTGGAGGGGAGAGTTTTCAGTTTTGTAGGTCCCCCTGACCCTCTAAGAGGTGAGGAACCACTGTTCTACCCTAAGACCCACAGCCACAAGGTGTGTATGGTGAAGGGACTCTTCTCTTACGTTGCCACTGGCTCGCGGAACCACCTCCACTCTCGCACCACGGTTTCTCTGACGCATTGACAGGGTAGAGAAATCCCTGTTGGAAATCACTACGTCTCTTTTAGAATTTCATGTTTAAATGTACTGTAGGTGAAAGGATTCTTTTTTTTTTTTCTTCTTCTAAACCACTGCCTTTTCCAAAGTTTCCATAATATCTGCTTTCCTAGCGATCCACTCAATATTCACAGATGGCTTCCGAGGTCAGGGACGCCCCAAGCGCTCTCGCAGTGCCAGTCCTGCCTCCGCAGTGCGGGCAGCGTCACTGCGCTGCTGGGCTCTGTCTACCGCCTGCAGCAGCCTTCTGAGCCCTGCTCGGATTAGGGGGCCAAAATCCTCGACGTTTTATTTTACCGGGCTGTAATTGCTTTTCGACATTCACGTTTTCTAACTTGATCGATGTGCATTTTCTCAACCCTTTACATTTTTACCTTTTGCATCCTGGCCTTTATTCATTCACATCAGCTTATTTTAGGACATGTTTTGTCAGCTACGGGGACTCAAGCTTGGAATGGTAGGCAGAGGCTTGAAATGACCCTTGCTTCTCTTCAGCAGTGAAAATCTAATTTGTTTTTCATGTTAAAATATATTAGGTGCCTATTGCCTGTGTGCACATCTGTGATCTAAAGAAAGGTAAACTTGAACCAGGGGCAATATCGTTAAAAGATTATTCAGCAACATAAAAACCAAACATCAAACTTACAAGAAAATCCATATTCATTCTGGGTTCTCTGTTCGGTTGAAATAGGATAAATGAAACCTTGAAAAGAAACAAAAAAATGAAGCAAAAATAGGAACAAAATCGAATTAATGAGGAAACAAAACAAGAAGCATGAAAAATGTTTAATTAAAAGAAAAGGAAAAGAATCCTGTGGTCCTTTAAAATTCTGGTTCAGTATAGAATTATGATTTTGCATCTCCTGTCTGCTCTGGAGTCTCAGTAAGAATTAATAACTAGGCAGATTGAATTTCAGAGCAAAAACTGGTCTCGAGTCACTAACTTTGGAGTGCTTAAAGTCTTTCTTTTATTGAGCATAAACTCTAATGGATCTAATTTATTTCAGACATCATGGGTCATTAGCATAAGGAAAATCTTTTTTCCTTATCCCTGCCATATGCTTTAATTCCCACGACCTATTCAGTAAGGCTCTAAACAGTTTTATTCTTGTTTATTAAATCATAACAGCTTGCTCTTAGCCTAATAGAACTAAAAGAAACCTGTCATCACTGATCAAAGGTCAGAAACCTGTTTACTGAGCGGAGCCATGACCACCTCCCCGGCTCCATTTCAGACTCACTTTTTGGATTTTGTGTTGTTTCCTGGCCCCTGCGCTTAATAGGAATCCAATAAGTTTTGCCCAGGGACCGAGCAGTTTGTCAATGCAGTGGAATTGGATGCTTTTTATTTGAAATCATTCAAAAGTCAATAGAATCTAGAGGTTATATGGTTATTTATTTTAGGGCTTCAGAGGAATGGTGTAAATTGGGCAAAAGAAAAACCTCATCTCAACAGTAAATGCAGAAAAAACTAGCAATTTTAGCAATTTTATTTTTCTGCCTTTTTAGTATATTCCAAGGTAGGAAATGGAAAAGAAGAGTAGTAATAATAATTAATAAAATGTCAATGTGAAGTAGACGATTAGGAGAAAAGATTTAAAAGTATGAAACACAAAACTTTGAAATAAAAATAATCTATGAAAATTTTTAAAGTACAACTTGCAACTGGCACAGTTTCCTAATATTTAATATGCTGCCACATGAGTTAATCAAATGAAGATGAATAAGAAGCATGTGAATTATACTTTCCTAGTGATACCCAAGGGCAAAAATGTAGAGAATGTACAAGAATCACAATTAATTGGTTTAAAATTAAATGTGTGTAATGATTTAATTCTAAAGGTAAATCTCAATCGTGCCTCAGGTAGATTTTTTTGGTAGTTTGCAGAACACTCTGTTCTTACAAGCTATTTACCTATTTGGGGGAACTAATTCTGGAGAAACATGCAGCGCTACCTTAATGAAAGAGAGCTTTGCTGCAGCACAGACAGGTTTGCTCTGAATTAATATTTAATGCTTTATTTTAGAGCGATGATTGCAGCCTCCACTCAGTTTTATAAATATTATATTCCTTATTCCAGGTGTCTGAGTCCATGTATTAGGTTTGATTTTCATTTTAAACACTTCTGTCTAGTAATAACTTTTTTCCATTTGTATTCTGTGAACACAATAATAGAACACCTGGGACATACACAGGCACTAGAGAAAAGGTTATGTCTTTTTGAAACCCAAAGACTTAAGACGGTACAAGCTCATTGCTAGGAGAGGAGACTGGATCACAACCGTCATCATTTCGGTAGGGCTGATGCTAAAGAGGGATGCCAAAAGATTTGTTTCTGGCAGGTGAGAAGGCCTGGAAATCGGTGTAAAATAGGGTATTTGGTGATGATCTGATGTTCACCATGAACAGTTCAGTAAGAATCAGCGAGTGCCTGTGGAGTAAGCAGAAGAGCTGGGGCTAATAAAAGGAGAACTGAACCCCAGAGACAGAGCACGGGCTGAAATTTCTCCCTGTGAAGCAGTTCTGGATTTTCCTGGGCTCTGATCCCTACTTCCCAATAAAATCCTTGCTGTTGATAGGCAGACCAGGAAATAATAAAAAGAAATTTTATAATTTTGATTTTAATCTCAACTTTCCTATATTTACGTGATCTGGACAACTCAAATATTTTTGTGACTTGTGGTAATTATCTGAGGCTTACATTTTATTGCAGGCACAGAACTGGAATTCATTCATGCATTCATTCATTCATTTATCTAAGAAATACTTTTGGACTTTAATATATGCTGGGTTCAATATATGATGGCAAATCAAATGAGAAAAGTTCTTGTTTTCACTCTAGTTTAACAGAAAACAAACAAGACATAAATAAGATCATTTCAAATGCTGAAAAAGTCCTTTTAAAAAAGAAAACAAAACAATGTAATGTGATGGGAGGTAAAAGGATAGCAAACTTAGGAAATCAGGAAACAATTTTCTGTTGAAATGAAGTCTGAGCTGAAAGGTGAACGATGAGAAAGAATGAGCCAAGTGAAAGATGAGGAAGGAACAGTGGTCTGTGAGGAGGGCGGGTGAGTGCTGAATGGTGGTAAGATGTACAGAGTGAGAGGAAAAAGGGGCACTTCTGGGGGGGTCGGGGGGGCAGTAGCAAGACCCCAAGACCCCGAAAGCCTTGTGGTTCATGACGAGGCATTTCAAATATGTTCTAAATGAAGTGCAGACCCTGCGACTGAATGTAATTTAGAAAAGATCATTTTGGCTTCTCTAGAGATAATGGAGAGCAAAGTGACAGGATTTTATGATAGCTTTCACAACACATGTCTTGGGAGATGTCTATCAACAGGTATATCAATATATTTGATGAAGTGTTTGCATTTGAGGTTGCTGAAAGATAAAATAGAAAAATAAAAGTCTCACTAATAGTCATATCTCCCAGCCAATTAGGACCAATCTAGCCAATTGGTTATTTTCCTACATGGGAAAATTTAAAACAGATCAGTATTCAACATACTCACCAGTGGTTCAATACCCCAATTTACTCTGTTATGGAAACACTGATTAAAAGTTTTGGAAGGCAACTCTGTAAAACTTTTTCCATCCTTTTCAAAACACTTCTGCAACTATAGAACCAAAACATTACTTAGGAGGCTGGGAATCCAAAAAGAAGGGGATTGCTGTTCCATCCCCTAAACGAAGGAAACGAACTCACTCTCTAGGGTTTGTTTTTAAACTCCTCCATCCAATCTGTCCCTCACGGAGCACCAGGGGACATTTTCTTCTGCTAATGAGGTGGCCCTGCTAAGAGTAGTCCTAGCAATAATGAAAAATAATATTTCTAGAAGAACACAGTGCAAAATCATTGTTTTCAGTATCACTATCAATAGCCTGGTTCATAAGTTAGGGATTTTAGTTGCTTTTCCTACTACTTGAAAGTACGGCTGATTTGAAAAACACCGTGGCTGTCGGCCAAGGCAGTGAAATTGAGTTTTTTAGTCTTGGGGACTTTACTTTGCATCCTGCTTCTGCCCTTTCCTTAACCATGAAAGCTTGGTCAAACTACTGCACTTCCTGGGGCAGCGGTTCTCTCATCTGCGTAAGGATGTAGGGATACTCACTTCCATCCAGTTGTGGAAAGGAGAACCGAGATGTGTAAAATACTGGTACATAGCAAGCAATCAATAAATGACAACTATCTCCATATCATTATGATGCACACTGTAAGTACACTGAGATGCTAGCTTCTTAATAGATTTTATTTGTAGAGTCAAGGCAACTTATTATGTAATGAGTGACCTTAGGAAATTTGTTTGAATTTCAATTTCCTTAGTAATTACAGAGACGAGAAGCCCAGTTTTTCTGAGAAACCAGGAGCAACATAACTCTTCCAAGTACTGTATACTTTTTCACCCTCTTCTTTTAAAGAGTTTTGTTCCTGGCCTTTGTGGCTCTGGCAAAGATATAGTGGCGTGTTTCAGAAGCAAATTTTCAAGACTGGAGTGCAACTCAGTGCTAAAATGGTTTCTCAACCAGAGTCGGTGCCACTTCTAAAGGGAGCATTTGGAAATGGGGCAGGGGACATGCTCGTTGGGTGTCATAATGATGAAAGGGTTGTTTGTGGCATTTTGTGAGCAAGGGCCAAAGTTACTAAATGCCCTGCAATGAGAGGAATAGATTTGCCATGGAACAACCGTCTGGAAATAATGCAGCTCCACTGATAACAGCTTTCCCAATCGCGTCTCTTGGACCAGCAGCACTGGGCTCCGGAAGGATGCAGGACTTCTCCTGTTGGCTGCAGTGGCCCCAGCAGCTGCAGCTAGGGCTGAGCATCCCGGAGAAGTGCTTCTGCTACAGGGCATGCTCATGCCCTATGATCTCCTGCTTTTGTTTGTTATAATTTAGGGTGTTTTTTTTTTTTTTTTTTTTTTTTGTAATTTTAAAGAACATGCATTTTTCAGTGGAGAGACTTTCCTGACCTGGAAGAATAGGGATTAGAAGTTTCACTGTGGAGAAAAACGAAGTGAAAACATGAACAGTTTGAAAACCTGGGCAAGCAGGCTGTCTTACACAGTTACTGAAATGTTCCTCATGCCAAAAAACCTTTCACTATTGCTCAAGGCATCATTTTAAGACATTATCTAGTCCAGCTTTTTTCAGATGAGGAAACTAAATCCCAAAGTTAAGAAGTGATATGTTAAAGTTAGCAAAAATGTTGAGACTAAAATTTGATTTCGCCCTCCTGGCAGTGAGGCCCAGGAAGTGAGAGTTTTGCAATGTCCACCCCTGGAGGCTCCATTTTCATTTGTGTTGACTGTAGATTTGGATTGTCAGCATAACAATTTTGTGGCTGATGGTGGCAAAGTGACAGGAGGAAAGGATGACTTTCTAATTTTCACAAGGTCGCCCTTTAGACTAGAGGTGGGGTTGTCCCGATTTTTCGGCTGATGTCCAACTGTTATAAATGATGAGAGTCCATGCCCAAGTATCTTAAAAAAGAAAGTTTTCTTTCCTTGGTTTTATACTGTAGCAAGTAACAAGTCATTCTTAAGTACATGGCCTGTAATCATGCAATTTGTGCCCAAACATAGCCTGTTTGCTGCGTTTATAGTTGGGAAATCTCAGAAACATTGCCAGAAACCATGTGTAAGTCTTAATTTTCCCAGTAAACAGCAACTGGCTTGATTGTTCCAGTCTTAGGAAAAAATTCTTTTCCTGCTTTATGGATAGGTGATAGCCAAAAAATGATCATGATTCTATAATTTTTAAAAAATATTTTATTTACTCATTTTTAGAGAGAGGGGAAGGGAAAGAGAAAGAGAAGGAAACATCAATGTGTGGTTGCCTCTCATGCGCCCCCCTACTGGGGGCCCAACCTGGCCTGCAAACCAGGCATGTGCCCTGACTGGGAATCGAACCAGTGACCCTTTGGTTCACAGGCGGCACTCAACCCACTGAGCCACACCAGCCAGGGCTATGATTAATTTTTTTAAAAAAGATAATTAACTTTTTTATGCCAGAGATAATATTTTACTAGAAAAATTATCAAGCAAATCTATTGATATGAGAAATGTCAGAACTTCTGAGCATCACGAGGCAGGTTTAAATTCCTCAAAACTGGTCTATGCCCTCACTAATACATAAACCTCCATCTGACTCAAGGCTGCTGGAGTTAAAAGAAATCAGGGATTAGTGCTGACTGGTGTAGTTCAATGGATTGAGCACTAGCCTGCAAACCAAAGGGCCACTGATTCATATCTCAGTCAGGGCACGTGTCTGGGTTGTGGGCCAGGTCCGGGTTGGGGGCGTGTAAGAGACAACCAGTCGATGTGTCTCTCATGCATCAGTGTTTCTCTCCTATTTCTCCCTCCCTTACCATCTCTCTAAAAATAAATAAATAAAATCTTTAAAAATATTATTTAAGAAAAAGAAATCAGGGATTAGAGTTTCAAACTCTTGCAGGTGGGCACAGGGAACCAGGTTCTTGGTGACCGTGGACAATGAATTGAACCAAACACAGAGAGTTTACAGCAGAAAGAGAGAGAATGTATTAAGTGGCAGGACACTCCACAGAACATGGAAGCAGGTCAGCTCTGAGCAGAGACTGACCTCTGTGGCTGGAGGGACTCTGTTCACAGAGAGAGGATGTTTCCTGGCTAGTTTTAGTGGGGTTTTATTGTGCATGTACAAGTAGTTATACTACTTTAAAGCTACTGCACATGTGGTCTTATGATTTTCCTTGATTGGCCACCAGGGAAGGGGGTCCCACAATGTTAATTTATTATAATGCTATTATAATTAAGCAGGGGTCATGAAGCATCTTCTGTGCAGGTGCATTCATGATTCACCACAATTCGGTGCTTTTCCAGAAAGTGGGAACAACTGGTCGTAGAATAGCATCTCTGTCCTGTATCAATGTCCTTTGTCTTAGCCCTGGGACATATTTAGAGTGTCCTCCCTCCCGACTATCTTCTGCTTCACCACCATAACCCCTTTTGATCTGCAGACTAAGGAGCAGGAAGGAGCACAGAGTGGCAAAGGGACTTGCCTAACACCACAAAGCTGGTGAAACAGCAAAGACAGGGTGCCTAGCTCCTAGGATAAGCCCCAACAGTCTTTTTAAGTGTTGTCTGGGCTTTAACTAGAGGATTTAAATGAGGAGAGACAAGGACATAATAGAAAAGGGCTTGATATGTTCATGGCCTACAGTTGCATTTCAGTGATTGAATGAGGTAATGCTAACATAATAGAGAGGTTTTTGCCCTTAAATGAAACAACTTCCAAATTGCTTTTGTTTTAAGCATGGGGCAAGGGAAGAGATGCAGCAAACTCGGGTATTTCTATTCTAATGTAACTGGAGAGCCACGCTAGAATAATGTAGCTGTCCATGTATGATCATGGCATTGCATTCGACATAAAACCCTGCAATAAATACATATTTAAGAGAGAAATATTACTTTCCTTAAGTGATACCTACATGAAAAAAGAATAAATATCAGTAATTGGAGGGACACTACCCATCAGAAGAAACACATTTTAAAGCAAAAAAAGCTGATAGCCAGTTGCTCCCACCATCTAAGAGCCCACATGAAAAGAGAAGTATTTCAAAATGAGACAGATTAGATTTTGGTTTATATGTTGGCTTTTACACTAACTTCTTGAGGGTACCGTGTAGGCTGTTTGAATTTTACGCCTCAGTTTCTTCCTTTACAAGACAGAGCTATTATTAGGGGATTATTAAAAGTTCTATGTGTATGGTTTTTTGTTTTGTTTTGTTTTGTTTTAGTTTTATTGACTTAAACTCAGGTCAATTTTGCTTCGGCTTGACCATATCTAACATAGTACCATAGATGGGAGTCATAAGAAATCTATGCCAGGGCCTAAAGTCAGTGCATTGGGTAGAAAGTGAATAAAATTCGAATTACATATGCAATTCCTTTAAACTAAAATACCAGTGATACAGTAAATTTTATGTCCACCAAACCTGGGAATTCAAATTTTCTTTAGATTAATTGTCAAATTCCTAGCCAAAGGAACATGGGTGGAATGTTCTAAAGTGTTCCCATTTGCCTTCAAGATTTACTCATTATATCTCAATACGAAGCTTCTTCTATGACCTTAATACATCTAAATAGATTTTATAACATCGTGAGAAGTAAAAAAAATAGATGCTAACTCATATCTTATACGGGGTCAGGATGTAAATTATGAATATAACTCAATTATAGTTTATGAAAGCATGTTCTATATATTTTTAAATTATTAAATTTTGGGTTAGATAAAAGTCATATTTATCTATCTGAAGTAGAGTAAATGGCTTCAAAAGATGTCCTCATTTTTGTGATCTTAGCATTAGAAGAATCTTTATTCGTGATGAAGTTTTTCCTCTCCTCAATCCAGCTGCTTGGTCTTTCTGCCAGTAGTGACTATACCCAGAGCCAAAATACGTGATTTTTCTCACCCAGATTACATTTTCATGATGCAAGTGTTCTTATTAAAAACCTCAAGGGCCATTCAATGTAAACATGTCCAGGTTTTGTTTTCCCCTTTTAGGTCAGTTCGTATTGAGCCAGCCCATCAGGACTGCACTAATGATGTCAAAGGTCAGGTCTGTCAAAGACACTCAGGTCATTTATTATAATTTACCACTCTTCTGAGGGTTTATTTATTGACAGGGGTTTAAGGATCTCCAAATAAATGAATGCATAAATTCTAAGACATGCCAACAAAAATTGAAAAGAACATTTGCTTATCACTGATGTCAGTTACTGAATCGCGGTTGCACCACGCTGCACCGCGACGCTCCAGCCTGCACAGCGGAGCAGGCCGTCCTCACGAGCCTGGGCCACAGACACTTTCCTGCCAGCAGCAGCCCCGCCCTCTGAGAATGGATGGCTTGGGATTCACCTCTCAGGATGTATAAGTCTTATCTTGCGATTCACAGTAGGTGTAGAATAAATGTCTGAAATACAGCTCAACCCTTGGGTAAAATGAAACCCACAGTTCAGTTACCCATGTGTTTTTAATGAAGTAGAATCTATCCCCATCAATGTTCCTTGAGAAGAATAATGAACTATTAAATCCAAAGGCAATGACATTATAATCCAGGGGAGTAAAGGCATCTGGTAGGAAAATGACAAGAGCCCTGAAAAGGCTGACTTCTAGCACACATTACCATATCTGATGGATTTTTAGTCAAAAAGAAAAGGTCATGGAAAGCCGTGGCCCCGCGCCCATGTGATTCGAAGAATCCCACACTCTACTGTACTTGTAAAAGCTGGCACCTTTCTCGAATCCCTAGGAGGTTCCTTTCCACTTCAGAACCTGAAGACCTTGCATTCGCCCTCACACTAATGTGTGCGGGGCTCATAGGTGTTCAGCGGGTTTCTGTGCGGTACAGTTTCTAACCATGTCCCTGCTTTCAAAAGTAGGAAAATGTTTTGCCAGTAAGGAAAAAGGCAAAGGCAAACCACACTTGCTACACTGAAGACAGCGGAGCACTGTGTTAGGCTGCCAGTCCACGTATAGAATATTTATTTGCCAGCTGGGACACTATGCATATCAAGGACTGTACAAATACGGCTATGACATCAGCTTCTTCCAGACTGTAGATACAAGCACTCCCTGTCTGACACTCACAATTACACGTTCCCTATCAAATTGCTGTGTTGACAAGAATTTCACTGGAAACTGACTAGCACCTTCTCAAATGCCTATTATGGCGGTCATAAACACATCATTCTAAAGTCAAGAAAAGGTTATTTGTAAAGTAAATTATTTCCTCACATTAAATGCACCTGGGGTTCCAAGGGGCCTGGTACCCAACGTGTGCACAGCACAATTTATACAGAGTCCCACCACTTCCTCTGTATGTGAGAATTAAGAGCTGTGTGACATGTAAATTTTTTAATGAGTAGAAAGCGCTAAATTTGCAGGCTGCATAACATTTTAATTTCCCAAAGTCAGGAAGTTCACTGATGCAGACACAATTCCAGGCAGCTCTTGTTTGTAAATTGCAGTTTTTAATTTGTCTACTGTGGCATAAACCCTCTTCAGCAAGAAAGAGTCATTCTAAATTCAGATTAGAACTGGTACATCTCCCAATGTGGGATACCACTGCTTTAAATAGGATTAAAAACTAAAGTCCTTAGGCATAGAGGAAGTAATGTAATAATCTAATTGAGCATATTCATAAATATATATAAAGCACCATTTCTGGACTGAGCCGCATGCATATATGGTCCTTGGATTACTGTTTTGAAAAGGAAAAAGTAAGCATGGATTAAACCATTACATGCCAACCAAGGAAAAGTAAATCTTACTACATATTCACTACAGAGATCATAAAAGTTCAGAGTTGTCAGGTCTCGGTAATACAATTGTATTTCAACATAAAAGGTAAAAAGGTAAATATGCTTATTGGCTTAGAATTTTCAGAGATTGTCCTAAGTGCTTCTTTCTTCTTCTGTATCTTTTTTTTTCTCTGTGTCTAGTGTTCTTTCTCTGTCTCTCTTTCTTTCTCTTTCTCTCTTGACATAGCCATTTCAAGTAAATCCTATTTCAAAACTATATAGCAAAACCAGAGGCTACTTTCATATAATTTTCGGAATGATATAAAGAAACTTAATGGGTACACAGTGCAATGGACATTCCATTACTGCCTCCTGAATAAGAAACATTATTCTGTAGTATTAGGAATTTAGTATTAGGTATTAGTATTAGTATTAGTATTAGGAATGTAGTATTATTTCTGTAGTATTAGGAAGTACAGTCTCATCTGTTATTAATGTGAAGTTTCTCATATCAGACATAGACATGCGTGTTCAGTTACTTTCAATACTGGGAAATACTCCAAGTGATACCTTTAGCATATTAAAGGACTCCAGTTTTTAAATTGTTTTTTAAAATTAACAATGTGATTATAAACCCAACATTTCAACTTCTTTCTGGGACATTAAGTGACTCTGAGGGTTTTTAATTAGCCTTTAATAATGCACTCTGGTGAAATAACACCAATTTCTGGAAGTTCTTAATTTGAAGACAGTGTCTCCAGTGTAGGAACTGCTTTTCAGGCCGATGACGATATATCCAGTGTAATAGGTCCATAATATCTACACTTCAGTATCAATTAATGTGTACAAATGTCCTAAAAATATCTGGTAGAGCTTCTGAAATTGCTTAAAGACTATGGCATTGTTTCACAAATGAAATTACACAGCATCACATAATAAATCCAATTTATCCAAGAGTTTAAGGATAAGTATGTTTGCAAGGTATATAATAGGCAACTGGGAAATAATGCAAAACTATAATTCAGCTCCAAATCCCCATGTCTTCAAATCCTTTTATAAACACACTTGATTTAATGGCTATAAGTAACTCTTGCCACCTAGCGTTTTATACAACTAGGGCTCTATGCAAGTATTTTGTGCAAATACTTTTTTGGTAATCTAATTTAAATCTAATCTAATTGAATCGATGTGACCAAATTCCCAGGACATATCAGTGATTTTGCTACACTTCAAATCCTGAGACTTCTGCTTACAGTTGCTCCAGGCCATCCTCAACATCTCTCCATTAAAAACTTATTTACAAGTATAAACACAGTGAAATACTAAAAATAACGAATATGGAGAATAGAATGCATATTGAAAAAGAAAAATAATCAGTTTTAATGTCACAAGCATAAATGCATAAATGTCATACATCTTTCCCTAAAACTTAATTTTACATACTTATGACAAAATGCATCTATAAATCTATATTCTGCTTTTCATGTTAAACCATCATAAATATTTCAGTGGCTACATGATACTACACCTTATGGAAGAAGCAGGTATTACTTTATCACTGCTCTAATACTGGACTTTCAGGTTTCTTATTTTCTCTACAGTAAAATACAAAGAATATGACATATTTAGCATATATATATTGTAGTGATTCATATTACTTACTGAGGATTTATTCACTGAAGTAGGATTACTGGGTCAAAGGCTATGAACACTTTTAAAGCTCTTAATTCATTTTGTCAATCACTTTCCCAAATAATTGTAAAAATTTGTATACCCATTAGTAAAATACATGAGATTCTACTTTAGTGCACATTTGCTAACATTTAGCATTATTGTATCTTTAAAATATTATATAATTTTGTAAGTAAACCTCAAAGCCTTTTTAAAAAAATTTAAATTGATGTTGAGGAAGCACCTGGATTTCTAAGGCATCTTACACAAACAACTAATAGCCTGGTAAACAATTTAGAAAACTTTTGATTAAATATTCTGTGGAAAACTAAACATTCTAAAAGATGTTTAGAATGTTTAAAAGAAAAATCTAAGTTAAAACTGCAATCAAACACAATCTCAAAGATGTGTTACTTAGGCACAATGAGAAATGGAATTAAATTAAGAATAGCCCAATCAGATAATCAAAGCCATTAACTGAACATTGTAAAATAAAGATTGAACTATATTGTAAGTTCCTCTTCTTACTTTTAAATCTTTCTCTATAATTATGATCTCGTTTTGTCTCTCATAAACAGTATAAAACTGGGTTTTGCCCCACACAATTTTGAATTTTCTTTAACAGATGAATTTAATTCATTTGCATAATTATCCCTGATATATGATGATCCCTGATGTATATCACCTTACTTACTGTTTTCATTTAACACATTTTATCTATCTATCTACCTACCTATCTATTTATTTATTGAATTTATTGGAGTGTCGCCGGTTAATAAAATTATATATGTTTCAGGTATACAATACCACAACACGTCATCTGCACACTGTATTGTGTGTTTACCACCCAAGGCAAGTCTCCTTCCATCATTGTTTATCCCCCTTTAAGTCTCTTCTACTTCCCCCACCTTCCCTTCCCTCTGGCAATCACCACACTGTTGTCTGTGGCTAAGAGTCTTGAGTCTTTCTTTCATTTCTTTGCTTAATCTCTTCACCCTCTCACCCTGCCTCCACCTGCCTCCCCTCTCTCAGCTGTCGGTATCTTCTCTGTATCCATGAGTCTATATCCACTTTGTTAGTTTATTTTGTTCATTAGATTCCACATATAAGTGAGATTATATGGTATTTGTCTTTCTCTGATTGGCTTATTTCACTTAGCATAATACTCTCTAGGTCTATCCTTGCTGTTGCAAAGAGTAATATTTTCTTCTTTTTTATGGCTAAGTAATATTCTCTTGTGTAACTGTACCACAGCTTTTTTATCCATTCATCTACTGATGGGCACTTGTCACTAATCATCAGAGAAATGCAAATTAGAACCACAATGAGATAGGACCTCAAACCTGTCAGAATGGTTGTCATCAGTAAATGGCAAATATGTGGAGAGAAGGGAACCTTCATGCCCTGTTGGTGGGAATGCAGACTGATGCAGCCAACAAATGGAACTGCCTTATGACCCAGCAATTCTACTTCTGGGACATATCCAAAGAAAACCAGAACACTAATGGAAGAATATATACATCCCTATGTTCATTGCAGCATTATTTGTAATAGCCAAGATTTGGAAGCAGACCACATTTCTTTTGTTCTTTTTTTTTTGTTCCTGTTCTGCCCTTAAAAATTTTATTTCGAATTTATGCATTCAACTTTTATGTGTGTAGTCAGTCTTATCAGTGAAGTCTAATGCAAGTAGCAGGCACTAAATCACCCAAAGTTAAAATATAATAGAGATAGGAGCATGGGAGGGAAGAAGAGAGTGGGGAGAGAGAGAGAGAGAGGAAGTTCAAATTTTGCTACTTATTAATCACATGAATTCATCTGTAAACAATTAAATAAGAATACTAAATCATAAAAGTGTTAAAAGAATAACTTGTGCGACATATGTTTTTATTTTAATCCTCACTCAAATTCATGCCTAGAGGAACAAATGCTGTATCTGGGTAAATGGTTAGTAAAACAGCTGTATTCTTTTCATTCTTGCGTTTCAGGGACAAGCTTAGCGAGATGCACAGCAGCAGTCTCCAGATCATAACCAGGAGCTGTGCTTTTTACACTCAGCTGCAGCCATTTTCAAAGACTGGAACCTACCGTGCACAGAAAAACAAAACACCTATTGGGTTTTTATTCTGCGTCAGCAACATAATTACTCATTTGTATTTTAAGTAGTTTCTTTTTAAAGGTCCCTGTGTGTGTAGACTTTGGAAGGTAAACAGATCTTCCTAGATGTGGCAAAAAATAAAATATTTTATTCATAAAAGCTTCTACGCAAATACATTTGGTTGTCTGTATTTGCAAGTAATTTGTAACGTGTTATAAGAAATGTCAACATTTAGTTGCCATTATGATACAAATATAGTACACTGTTTGATCTATTCATCTGCAGGGGTGTGATTGCAGAACAGTTCTCAGTACCTTAATGCACAGTCATGAGAGAGATGGTAAATTTTGTACATCTAAGTGCTCCTTAATAAAAGGGTAAGGATTTGTAGGTATGGAAATCAAACAACCATCTCATTAAGAAAACCCAAAGAACAAAGCCATGAAAAAAAATGAGAAGTACTTAGCTTAAAGCACCCATTATATTCCTGAGCCAATCATCTACACCCATTTTAAAATTTTATCTCTTATTAACATTGTCTCCTTTAAATAAACATAATTTCTAACAAACCCCATCATTTTTAAAGAACTTTGAAGATGTTCCCACTAAATTCTGGTAACTTGGTAAGTCTACCTACAGAAGTGTCTGCTGTCCTTATTCATCTTATATATCCCATGGACCTTAGTTCACTAACAGCTATGAATTAGGAAGGCATAGCTTATTTTGGGGAGTCACGTGACTCCGTGAGGCATTTAGGGTGCCCTTGGTGCATCTGATAAAGCTGAGCAGTGGTTCCCTGCTTTGGAAAGGATGACAGCCCCCGTCTGGAGATGACTATATCTCACTTTGCTCATGGTAAAGCAAATACTGTGTGTGTCGTTTGCTAACTGGACACAGTTATTCCTTTTGGTTCCTGGGAGTTTACCTTTTTCAGCTTGGGAAAAGACCTAGAATATTGGTATATTATTGCATTTTTTCGTTGTTCCAATAATTTTTAATTTCTAATATTTCCTGCAAAGAATCCTGAATGGTTAGGTCCCAGGTCTCCCCGGGGTGTGCTGTTGGCTCAAACAGACTTACTCTGCATGCAGAGCCCATCGGTGCAGTTCTTGGACTGCAAGACCAGACCATCGCAGTCCTTGCCTCCGTTCTTGGGGGCCGGCGCTGTGCACTCCCGCCGGCGCCAGTGTGTGCACTCGGTCCCACACGTAGACCACTTGCTCCAGGAGGTCCACCTGCCATCCACTGCCACAGAAAAAAACCAGTATCAGGTCACATGGACAAGGAGCCTCGTGAGGCATGGGGGGAGCTGCGCTCAAGTATGAAAACAAAACCAGCTGAAGAAAATGGGCCATCGAGGAGTACTGCGTTTATTTCAATTGTTGGAAGGGGCGCATGCGCTGTGTACATCCACTGGGCCCTGCGGACTCTCCTTACGAGCTGCGTGACTGTTTCCCCACTGAGCAAGCAAGGCGGCTTAGCGGGACACACGGACGCCAAACTTGTCATCGACAGCTATGTAAAAGTGAGTCATAGCGTTGCCCCTTTTTCTATCAAAGGAGAAACCTTTGGATTTTGTATAGAAAACTTGGGGGCTTTCTTTTGGACCCCAAATTCATTCATGTATAATGTCGCATGGGCAGTGCAAGTAAACCTACATGGGGGTAAGGAGGAAAGGCTGGCAGTGTGGGGAAGAAGAAATATGCCTAGGGACCGACTCGTCCGTCCACCCAGCCCTCTCCATCCATGTACTGTTTATATCTGCTATCTATCTGTCTGTCTGCCTGTCTATCTAAATATCTATTTATCTATCTGTCTATCCATCATCTATGTGTATCCTATACACTATTTTTATTTTTCATCCAGGCTAATTGATTTCCTGAGATCTTCAGTGTCTTCTTGAAAAGACTATTTTCCATTTAGTATTTGATGATTCCATTCCATTATTTTATGATGTATATACATTTGTATTTTTATTTGAAATATATATTTAATCATTTTTAATTTTCTGCTGTGATTCTGTCATTTAAAATTGGCTCACTTTCTTCCTATTTTTGGTGGCTGACTTGGCAGTAATTTCAATGCTAATGAGCTGAGATATCTCTATTTAAAAAGTTTCAATTTCTAAATTAAAAAATGCAAGGTAAATTTCACTAAGGTCACATTTTAAAATATATTCTTTAAAGGTTCTTTACATTAATAGGATAAAGATGTTGACAAACACTCACTTAAAAAATTTTTCCTGAAATATATAATTATGATGATCTAGAATTCAATGTAAATAATGTTAAATATAATTTATTAAAATCTAATGTACATAGCATCCTATACCTGCTATTGGTAGAAATGATATTATTTTAATAGATTACTATATGATTTCATATTCAAGTTATTGTGTAAATATATTATGCATAACATGTATAGAGACGTAAACATGAGCACATGAACAAATGATGAAAGCGTTAGTACTTTAATCACACAGAGCTGCCTGTAGAAGCAGCTCCCAGCTGTCTAGAGGAAAGGCATGTGCTTTGACCTAGACCATCCCAAATCACACACACATGCACATGTCTATTTCAACTCAAAACGCTCAATGCATTTTTAATTGTGGGAGTTGTCATCTAGGTAAAAGATAGAACAGTACCAGATAAAACACTGAAAACCTAGCTAAGTGTCAAAATTTGTTCCATAGATGAAAGCTCTCAATGGTTCAGTGTAGGTTACTGTTTTGACATTTGGAAATCAACATAAGAATATAAAATAGAGACAACAATTTTCTTTTTAGTTTATTTCTTCAACCCATCTGAGAAAGTCTGTATTAAAGGATAAACTAGATGAAAATTAGGCAAAGGGAAGTAAAATGACTGTGTTTCTAAACAATGAAATTGATAATATAATAGCTACCTCAATGGACTGCATTAAATTTATGAGTTATTTCAAACATAATTTTAGCTGAATTTTCAATTTATTGATTAGGCAATTTAGTGAGTTTTGGTTTTGGTGGATATTAACTTCAGTTGACATAGGAGTGAGAGCAGGCGGCAAGAGAAAACAGCACAGAAAGATGCTCAGAGGCAGAGGGATGCCATGTTGCCAAGTAACTCACAAAACAAGCCACCGACACGGGCCGATGATAAAGCTCTGACTGCTGCACTGTATTTTCAGAATCCGTTAGCTCAGGTGTCACAAAGCTTAGGCTTCCTTTTAATTCATTCCAAATGTTTTATTTGCACTTGCCCAGAAACTGGCACCAAATATCCAACATTTCAGTCTAAGACATTTTCTGAATCTCAGCTCCTATTAATGTCCACGGCTTTCTGAAGATCAAGGGTTGCTATTCCTGAAACATGTGGCTTGCAATGCTGCTTGAAACTCTTGAATTACAGAACCTGCAATCCTGGCTCCAGCAGTTTTGTTTAGTAATAGAGAAGGATTACATTTATAAATGTTTAATCTCCTGTTTTATATTATTTTTCTTGTCTAGTTAATAAAGTTTAGTACTCTTTTGGGTGAAAATATTTGATTTGCCAGCAATGTATGCATTGAATGATATGATAGATTTAAATAATGTTTAGCACCCCTTCGGGTCAAGGGTAAGACTTTGTGTATATCCCTTAACACATATTTCTAGAAGGGGAGGAGACATTTGGAATGAGGACGCAGGTTTATTTACCTGGGCATAATGTCGTACAGGCTATTTTCTGCACACTCTGCCCTTCGCAGAAGGCGCCGCCGTTGAGTGGTGCTGGGTTGGTGCAGGTCCGAGTGCGTTTCTGGTACCCTCGTCCACAGCGGCTATTGCACACAGACCACTCCGTCCAGGTGGACCAGCCACCGTTTACTGGAAGGAGGAAAGTGATACAATGCAGATCGAGTGTATGTGTGTGCGCACACAGACACACAGACCACACACAGCCCAGAAACAGAAAGTTATCTCCCCAGTGACTAGACAATTCAAAGCTAGAAGGGACCTCGGACATCATTTCATTCCAAGTTTTATCGCAGAGCTGAAGAATCCAAGCACAGAGATAAATAAAGTGAATTACCAACATTTACTCACCTACTCGAAAAAGTAAATAGAATTTATGTTTTCCTTTCCTTGGCCAGTGTTCTTTTTAAAACGAAATACATCCCCTTGCCTAGTCAGGCTCCAAAACTTACTTTTGACAGCCTACCTCAAGTAATAAATGTTTACATTCCCATGCCAAGGCTGCAGGTGGGGTGAAACATGGGAACTCAATAAAATCATTCTGTCTTTTCTTAATCACAGATGATTAATTATTTTTCTTTAGCACATGTAAACTTCAGAACCTTTGAAGGAGTTTTAGTCAGTTTTATTAACTAACCATTGAACCTGGTTAAAAAATAAAGTCTTATGTTGCTGGATTTTTTACTAATTGAGTAGTTATTTGATTGAATTGGCAATTAGTTGATGTATTTGAAATGAACACCTATTTGTGTATAAAGGCTAATTATGGTGTTTGATGGAGATGTCACTACAGATGAGATTATCAAACCTACACTCCAGCCCTGTGTTCTTTACTTACCTCTGAGATCTCACCTTAGAAATTACTCTGACATATATTTTAGTACTTTAAAAATGCGAGTCTATGACTTTTTGGTAATTAAGCACCTTCTAACAAAAATTATTTGCTGGTAGTTAGGATATGACATAACTACTATGTGCATAAGCCTCCTGATAGCAAAGAAAAATTGTTAGTTATTCCAGTGATGCAAATCCTATGTGTGCCCATCACATGCCCAGCATCTCCTGTCCAGAAACCTGCGCATTAGGGAATAATCATGCATGTGTTACCTTCAAATAGATACAGACTCAGACAAAAGCATTTTTCACAATGGGGTTATTTTCTATATAAAGATAATTAAAGACATCTCTAATGCTCAATGATAGGAAAATCGTAACGGAACCATGTATGTTCATGTGACTGACTCCTAGGCTGCCATTAAGAGTGATGTTGTAGAAGTCTATTTAGTAATAAGTGGATATTTCAATATCATGCTTTAAGTAGAAAGGTATTTATCTCCCCTATTTTAAAATCTTATCTATGCATAGAAAATATCACTAGTATATATACATATATGTGTGTGCGTATATATGTATATAGATCATATACATATGGCATATATATATATGTCACTCTTTTTTAAAGCTATCTGTAGATGACAAGTTGATGAGACTAATAGGTATTTTTTCCATTGGCCATTCTGTGCTTCCCAGATTTTCTGTAATGGACATACATTTTCAATCTAAAAATGACACTAACAAAAATCAGTCTATACGATTGCCTCAAAAATAAAATCCTGGTTAGATGTGTATGTTTTTCCGTGGACTTCTTGTGAGCCCGACCTGTGAGCCTTGGACAATTTATGTTGTGAGGCCATCAAAAGGACAAACAGTCGGTTGATAAGTAGAGTTTTCGTGTTTCAAAAAGCATCAACCTGCCCAACTTGTACATTCCTTAGTACCATATTGGCAAGCTGATATTTACAGTCATGTGTATGTGTGTTGCTCTGCTAGGATTTTCACAAGAAATGAATAATCATAAACTTTTAGAGAAAAGAAAAGTTTCTGAAGATCCTAGGCTTGTTCCCTCATTTTCTGGAGAAGGTGGCAGGGGCTCCGAGCATCCTGGTTAAGTGACCAGCAGAAGGTCAGTGGGTGGTACAACTGGTCCACAAGGCTCCAGACCCCTAGTCCAATGCTGTTTTTAACTCTAAATGCTTGTTATTTACATTTGGTCCTTCCTAAAGATAATGTTTGGCTTGCAATTATTGACTACTTGTGATTATTGATTGTATTCACTGGATATTGAAAGTATGCTCTCCGTAGGAGAAGAGATGCGCATGTGTACAAAACACCCATGCGACACATCCGTACAGAGTCTGCCTGCACTGGCTGTTTGTTACTGGTATGTGCTGTGATGTGCCCTTTGTCTCTTTTGCATCTCCAATGCTGTTAAGTTATTTAGTTTAGAAAAAGACAAAAAGAAACATTTCATTGTGACTTGAGAAAGCAATTGCTTACAATTCAACATAGTGATTAGCATGACTAGAAAATTAAACCTTGGAGTATTCACAGAATTAAAGAAAATTGTATGTCTTTGTCCTGTGATGAAAATGGTAGTTTAAAGCATCACTATGATTCAGCCTTTGGAACATCACAGCGGTTTCTGTTCTCAGAGCTCCCTACAGCGTGAGGGCGCGTCCGTCCAAACAACTATCTGCCGTAAGTACCCCAAGCCAGATATTTGCCGGAAGCTGTCACTCCTTCAGAGTCATCCAATTGCTAAGGCCCCTGGAATGTCATTGAATACTGAAGCAGCCTTGAAAAGCTTCCTTACGTTCTAAGTGACAGTCATGTCACTCAGGAGGTGGCATAATCTCAAAGTCCTTCACAGGGTTGTTCAGTTTCCTCTGAGAAAATGACTTGTGAAGAATATGAAGACCTACTATGAAACTGTGAGAAATGCATATTTACAGAATTAACTCTTAGTGCATAAATGAGCTTAAAGATTACGTAGCTGGAGAGAGGGAACTACTCATGAAATGACTAGAAAACCACTGAGTTCTAAACCAGACAGGGAGATAAAGCATCAATCATATGCCACAGCAAAACTGGGTGGGGAATTATTTACTATTTCAGCAGAAATGATAGGCTTAGAAATGAGATAGATTAGGAAGGGCCACAGAGTGGCAAGGAAGTCACAGAAGTAGCAGCAAGTTGCTTTAAGCATCTTCGCTCTGAATTCACTCTAGATCTCAGTGGTCCTGGGTAGGGAGAAGGGAGGACTTAGGAAAGCGGTTGGTACTTAAGTAGATTTCTTCACTTTCCTGTACACTGACTGACAAAGGACTAGGCGTTTCTGAGTCTAGTCTTTCTAAGGGTATCTGGGAGGGAATTAAACCTCACTGTCCACGTGAGAAGCTGGAAGAGGGCAGCAACGGGGATTGAAAAGGAGCCTCTCACTTGATGTTTTAAAATTAAAATGAGATCTGCACTTCGACATGAACCAGACTGAGACCCCCGAAAGCTCACTCACCATAGACGATGACTGTTGCCGTTGTACTTTTCCTCTTGGCAACAATGTTTTTGGCAACACAAGTATAATTTGCGGTGTCGGAGAGGCGGGCCTGCTTGATGATGAGGTTGTGGTCAATAGTAATATAAAAATTCCGATCTTCAACAGGGTCGATTATGTCTTCATTTTTCAACCATTCCACCTGAAGATGCACAAGATAAATAGGTAATCCCTGGTATGTATGCCCTGACATCTGCCTGTCCTAATTGTGTTTTGCAATATGTATAACACTGCTCCGGGCTATGAACTTCTGTAAACTGGGAGGAAGTAACTTTCTGAGGTCATGTGAAGTATCTATCACTCACCTGCCAGACATGTTGATTCTGTCTGTACTATGGTATTCTCAAATGTCAATGAACCCTCTGGGTAATCCAATGATCAAATTGTTTTCACTCTGCCCTGCAGGCAGGAACAGGGAATATGCGGTTGCCAGGTTCAGAACCCAATCAAAAATAATAGGCTAAGCATCTCAGACTGAACTCAAACCTTTTGCTGTTGCAATTGTTTACTTTTCGCAACCTAGCTGCAGCTTTTCAGAAAAGAAAAGATGCCTTGAGAGGCATCTTACACATCTTACAAATAAAACAACATTTGGATGATTTATATGTAGACTTGCTGAAACATATGTATTAAATTTCCCTGAAAATGCACTTATTTTAAAATGCTGTAAACACATATTTGGAGATGTATCTAAGCCAAAATAGTTGAGAACAAAGATTTTCTACCGACTCTCAATATACTCCAAACAGCATGCAGGCATACCGGGACCTCTCCTGTAACCACTAGCATCAGATCTTTGGCTCATGGTTTGTTTCTGGGGAACCCGACCTCAGAAATGAGGGTTCAAAATGATTAAACTACATTTTTCTATGCAGTTACTATCAATTTAGCAACAGCAATGTTATCCCTACAGAATGAAAGGAGGGAGATATATCTGTATAAGCTGTCCTATAAAGGATAAACTATTTCTTGTTCTGTAAATTGCTTCTTATTTTTCCCTCTCATGCACAGGTTTTTCCCATAAACAAAACAACACTGATATTTACCACATTTAAACTTTCCTTTTGTGTTAGTGTGGGCGTGAATACAGGTAACCTTTAGCGGTAGAGAGTCAATACTATTGCCATTTTCAAAATCTTAAAGAGCTTCTCTAGCACCACAAGAGGTCTGGAAATTAATCTCTAAATCTGTCAGTGGGCTTGGTGCTGCATAGCTCTAAATGAAATCTAACGCAGCAACTCTAAAATAATGCTCTTGTAATCTGTAGAAGCGAGGCCACAATTTAAAGGGAAAAACAAAAACCAACCACAATCCTGAAAAAAAAAATGTATGAGAAAGTAAATAAGAGCGACTCTTTGTCATCATGTAAATTGTGAAATAGGAAACCATGCTTGGTATTTACACTAATGGAAGTGAGAAGGAGACTGGAATCCATGTAAAGCAGCGGAGTTTTAAAACATGCATTTTGTTTTCGAACACAGACTGCGCATTCAGTCAGGGCCATGCCTGAATATATTTGATCAGATGCTCATACTTGCTTGACCTGGATTTTCTCAGAATACAGCCCTGAACATGTGGCAGTATGGTCCCGCTGTAAGTGCAAGGGGAAGGTTGCAAACTCATACTGTCAGAAGTCGACGGCAATGGAAAGGTGACATTAAACATTTTTAATCTAATCTTTACTGAGGTTATCTGTGCTATTCTGAAGAAAGCTTTCCACTTGAGAAGGCACTGTTGGGTTCCCTGGAGCTGGCCTTGGACCCCTTCTACTTGAGCATGTGTCTGTGCTCCATGTGCTTTTCTTTCAGGAAACTTATACCCAATACTCCTTTCTGAAGGACCTGCGTCCGGCTCCCGGACTCTGCCTGGAAGTGCCTAGGGGTTCCTAGCTTACCCTGCAATTTCCCACTCCACATTGTCTCACAGGGTGTAGAGAAAAGCCTTAGGAAACTGGCCAATCCCAGTTGAAATCTGAGTTCTTACTCTCCAGACCACCCCTGCAGGGATTAGACTGAAAATATCTCCTGGAGACTTCCCCGAATTCACCTTCCTGGGCTACCCTTTTCTCTCCCGCTTGCTCCGCCCACCTCAAGCCTCACCTGGGAGCGCATTGTTAAACATCACTTGCATTCAAAGCTTGGCCTCATGGTTTGCTTCTGGGGAGTTTGCCCTAAGTCTCGACTGCTTAAAACAATGCAGGTAATATCAGTTAACAACAGTACTGTTCTCCTGGTCAGAAATGACATCAAAAGTCCCAAGGGACACTGAAAACCACTTGTTTATTTGAAGAGGTTATTACAAGGAGGAAAGAGAGCAATTGGAACAGTTCCCAAAAGATTTTAAAAGACTTAACATGATTATTGAGTATATGGTCTTTTCTTTCTATAGATGATTGCATTTCTTTTGGGTGTTTCTCATCAGCCTTGGAGCAGTGATTATGGCCTGAGCTCCGAGGACCCCCGAGGTGTCCCAGCGGTGCGGGGGAGGCCCCAGGGCTCCGTAGGGGCTCTCCCTCCTCCCCGAACTCTAGCTTGAACCAGAGAAGCTCATCTTTGATCTGTTTTCTGCATTAAGTTCATTTGTGTGTCTTTGAAGTTTGAAGAAAGTATCTAGAATACATCTGTAGAAATGAAGAGAGGAGCCCAGGATTTCTCCAGCTTCTAGTGAGATCCTTCCTCTCAGTTCTCCCTGCCTCGATCCTCCCAGGCATGCCCCATCACCCTGCTTTGAGACCATCTCCTCCCTCCACGAGACAGGTCATCTTCGCTCCCTCCCATCCCAGAGTCCCCATGCTGCTGTCCACTTCTCTGTCACCACCCTCCAAAATTCTCAAAACCTTTCCATCTGGCCTTGGAACACAGTAATGAAATCCTCAAAAAATTCCATTTTTTTAAAGACTGTTTTCTTCACTCTTCTCTAACTAAAAACCTAGCTCCTCATGATGTTAGTGTTTATTCTGGATTCCTCTCAGATGGGGGATGTTCCCCAAATCCCACATACTGCCGTGCCTGGGGTCCCAGGCAGTCTCCTCCTGGTTCTGCATTGTCTATTCCAGATCTTTCTGTGCAAACACCTTTGCTTCAAATCTCATGCTATCAGATTATGTCATCCGATTCCTGTATATTTTTAAATCATCCACAGACCTCTGAATTCATAGCCATTTTATCCAGCACAACTTCTGTCATAATTTCTGATGGTTTTAATAACAAAAGATGCCATTTTCAACGTCTTGGCCCCTCAGTTCCATACCCCTCCCTCCCGCAGTGATCTTGACTTCAAGTCACTTACACTCCAGGCGCATGTTCTAGGACAGAGGTTTTCAATCCTGGCTTCACTGCAGAAGGACTCGGAGAATATGTATAATATATCAATTCTAAATGCAACCCAGAGAAACTCTGAGTCACTGGTCAAGACTAGTTGAGCATCAGTATTTTTCAAACTCCCCTTGGGGCTGTAGTTTACTGCTAGGATTGAGAAATAACAAACGAGATCATTGCCTTTCGAAAAACATCCTTGAACCAACAGCATCTGCGTTACCTGAGACTTGACAGAAATGCAGGATCTTGGGCTCTGCTCCACACTAGACTTACCGAATCAACACGTGTATCACAGTAACACCAGGGGATGTATGCGCACATTAAAGTCAGAGCAGTACTGGCCTCGCTCTTGCCTTTACAACTAATTGCAACCCCTCTTAAAACTCAGTTTCAATCACCCTCTCTTCTCACCATTTTCTGTCTTTCCTGCTTTTTCTCTCTCTAGGACCCCTATGCTAACAAACCTCTTCCAGGACCTTTGTCTCTCATGTTTCCTTCCTTTTTACCAAGCACGAATTCTAGTGTCTGGAATCCCTTGTACTATACCCGCCACTCTCTCATCCCTTCCGCACTTCAAGGTGCTCACCTGCTCACCGTTCCGCTACTCCACCTTTTTGTCCTTGCAGTGAAAAACAGCTGCGGACTCATCTTATATTTATGATTACAGAACTCAAGTGGGCCCTTACTTCTGCCAAAAAAAAAAATCACACTCTATGTCCATTGTCTGTTCACTGCCCCACACTCCTAGAAAGCTATTTTGCACTTTCTCATCTTGCCTTAAACACGACCTCCCCCTCCATCCTGACTTTCAGCTGATGATGACGTTTCTCCATTGCCGAGAACACCGACACTCCTATCTTCCAAGCTCCCGCCACCTGCCTACCCACCTCCATTCTGTACCCTCTCTCTGGTTGCGGGCTCAGCTCTCTGAGCTCCTATCTGTCACCTTGATTTGTGCTCTGCGTCCCACCGCCTTCCTCTTACTCCATTCTCTCTCTCTTAAATCATCCCTTTCCCCTTTCCGCGGAATCATTTCCATTAACATGCAGACATGCACTTATTTTCCCAACTTAAAACAGAATCTCTCCCACTCATTTCTGCCTGTATTACCCCCACGTTTCTCTGCTCACCTCACAAAATGCCTTAGAATAGTTGTTTATACTCACTCTCTCCAATTCCTTTCCTCTTGATTGCTACAGAATCTACTCTGACCCACCTCCACCATTTCACTAGAGCTGCTCCTTTCAAAGGCAGCAATTACTTTCACTGTTAGACGTGCTGGTGAGTCTCAGTGCTCTGCCTCCTTTTCTCAGCAGCAGTTTCTGACCCGCTCGGTCCCTCCTTCCTGCTCTCTTGCTTTCTCTGGACATGGCACTTTCCTGCTTGTTGTCCAACCTGACCCCGTCCCCCATGGGTTCTGTGGGCTGAGGTCTGTCCCCCTGTGCGGGCTCTATCCTTGGACCTTTTCTTTTTTCTATCCATATTTACTTCCTTGATGAACTCATCCAGTTTCAACCAAATGACTCCTAAATTTATCTCCAGTCCAGACCCCGCCCCTGAACTCCAGACTCATATATTCAACTGCCTTCTTGCAACTCCACTCGGTTGTCTAATCACAACCTTTTGAACCGCCCTTCCAAACCTGCTCCTCCCACAGCCTTACTGATGTCAGTTAATGCCAGCTCCACCCCTCCAGTGACTTAGACAAAACCTCAGACTTGGCCTTGACTCCTCCCTTCCTCGCCCTTTGCCCATTTAAGGCCAGAGCGGCACATTGGAAACTGACAGCTCTTCAGGCCCTCACTGCCGCTTGGATTCTGGTTCAAGTCACCATCACTTCTCTCGTGGGTGATTGCAACAACTTCCTGTCTTACCGTCTGCTTTTCCCCTTGGCTCTCAGTAGTCTATTCGCAACAGGGTAGTTAGAATGATTCTTAACCGTAAGTCACATCATGCTCCCCCTCATCTCCAACCCTCCAGCGGCTCCCTGTCTTGCTCAGTGTCAAAGCTAAAGTCCTTAAAAGGACCCAAAGGCCCTGCATCCCCAGGACCCTTGCCCTCTCTGAGATCACCTCTTTATAGTCATGCACCTTAAGGACCGCGATGCATTCTGAGAAATGGATGTTAGGCAATTTCGTTGTTGTACGTACATCACGGAGTGCAGTTACACAGATCTAGATGACTCGGCCTACTACACATCTAGGCTATGCGGTGTAGCCAATTACTCCTAGGTTGTGGGACAGTGTGGCAGGTCACTGTACAAACGACACGGTATTAAATCAAGCACGAGAGAATGACTCAATTAATAGATGCGGTAACACGAGATGTATGAGGCTGCTGCTGGCCTGACGCGGCGTACTGTGTTAGGGCAAATATTTTTTGTAAGTAGAAAGAGTATGCTCTACAATAATGATACAACCGTAGTGTAGTAAATACATAGCCAGTTGCATAGTTGTTTGTAATCATTACCAAGCATGATGTGCTGTACAGAATTGCGTTGGCGATGCTTTTATGTGACGGCCGCATCGCCTCGAGCCCGTGGGGACTGCACTGCACACAGCACTGTGATGGCCGCGGCGTCATGAGATGACAAGAATTTTCTGACTCCGTTATAACCTTCTCGGCCACTGCCATAAACGGGGTGCGTGGTTGATGTAAACCTCACTATGTGGCACGTGACCGTACTGCTTCCCTGTCTCTCTTCTCTCTAGCACGCTAGCTTCTTTGGTGGTCCTTGTGCACATCAGGGGTGGAGGGCGGTGGTGCTGCTCAGTGGTTTTGAGTCTGCTGGAGTGCCTGCCTGGAATAATCATTCTCCAGTTATCTGCACAGTGCGCTTCCTTCTCTTCGGCAGGTCTTTACTCAGATGTCATCTCTTCAGTGAGTCACTTCCTGACCGACTTTAAAAGTACAACCTTTCCCTATGTCTACGTCCCCAGTTTCTCCCCATCTTCTCCTTCATTTTCTCCATAGCACTTAGCATCTTGTATAGTCTACATTTGACTTATGTTTTTAGTTACTAATTGTCTCCTCCACCGGAATGTAAGCTCCATGGATTTTGGTCTGATTTTGATCATTGTTCTATTCCTGGAGCCTGGAACTGGAATATGGGAGGTGCTTAATTAGTATGGCCAAATGTAGGAACAAGATACAGTGGCATCAAGTCTGCTTACACACACACATTTTTAGATCTCTATAAAGTCGGTGCTTTAACTGTCAAAATTAATATTAAATATATTTAGTAAGGGCCATCTTAAACATCCCTTCTCACTAAGTTCTGTTTATCTCTACTGCCTAAAGAAAAAATCCTACAGAGCTGGCCCGGATACCAAGTGGACTTACGGGAGAAATCATGAGACAGAGGAGGACCCCTAGACTTTTGCTGGGGAATGCTCAAGGTTCCTCTGCCGTTCATGAGGCTGAAGTGTCCTGTGGCCAGCATGTTTTACCTAAGACATCTTGAAAGCAGCACACCTCTCCAGCCCACATTATACCTATATGTTTGCTAGAAAGTTTTAAAAAAGTGTTTGAGTAATTATGATAGATTTTCATCTAGTAAATGCAGAGTCTAGGAGATCACAGTAAGCCTGAGCCTACAACACAGCTTCCCAAGAATTTTAATTTTCAGCAAAGAGTTAGGCATCTTGTGATTTCAGCTACATTCCACAAACACCAACTGCCTGCAGTGTGCTGGGCACTGTGTCAAGTGCTGGGGGACAAAGAGAAAAATCAGGTAAGTGCTTGCTTATGGGGCTCTGGCTAGAAGACAAACCTATAAACAAGTAAGTACGGCATGATAGAGAAACCACAAATATATGTGCAGGATGAAGGCAACTTGAGGTTTAAGTAATGTGGGGAGTTGACCCTTGAGAAGGAAATATCTGAACTACTTTCTGAAGGCTGAAATTTAGCTTGCTGGGAAGGCAAGGGAGGAAAGTGGAGGATGAGGACATTCGAGGAAGAGGAAATGGCACAAACCTGAAGCCTCCTGGGAAGCCTGGGCCCTGCACAGCTGAGTATTAACTGCACAGTTAGGGGGAGCGGAGCAAGGATAAAGCTGCTTTCAGGAAATCATCCAGGGCGCCAATGCCATTCTAACATCTGGTCTTTACCTATAGTTGCTGCAACCCAGTGAAGGGTTTACAGCAAAGAAGCATAATGACACTGACTCAAAAATTACTGTTTTGGGGAGGAATGTGGATTAAAAAGGAGGCACAAGGGAAGCTGGGGACCAGTTAGAGGCTTTTGTCATAGTGCTAATAAGACCATGAAGAGAGAATTAAGGAAGTAGCAAGGGGGCAGGGGAGAAAATAACGGATTCAGAAAGTGATGTGAAGGGACAGCGGGTAGGGCAGGTGAGTTGTTTGTATGTGGAAAGGAGAGCACTCGTAAGAGGCCCCACCTCCAGGCTGTGGTCTGGGCACCTGTGTGGGGCTCAGGGATAAAGGAGGCGAAAAAGATTTGAGGGTGGAAAGGATAACGATGGGTTCAGATTTGGCTGGTCTTACAAGAAATTCAAGTACCACCGCATGATTTCAACAACAGCTAAATTGCTAAAAATTCCCATTGTTTCCATGAACAGAGTGATATTTTTCTCTTATGAAATACTAAAACAATACTACAACAAAACCTCGATGGTGTGGCTTCTCTTAGATCATCTCTTTCTTAGCACTAAGTAGTAACTGACATGGATGTTGATAAAAATAATTTATTCCCATTTCGTATTAGACAAAAGTGATAAAGTGTTAACTGAAAGGGAAAACAATGTGTGAAGCTAATTGTGTTGATCACAGAAGGGATTGTCTGAGTCAGTAAAAGGAATGCACATAAAAGCCTTATAAATATATCCTTTTATTAGAAAATATATCTTTTAATGCAGTGTCTCCAGTACCCAGCACCACCAGAAAAAGTGACACTCTTCCATTTGAAGGAATTTCACAGAAAGTCTCTTTATATAAACCCTAAGTAAAATCCCAAGAAACAATACCATATTTTTCATTATGCTAGACTTTTATTATATTGAATAGTAAGTAAGTAATTGCATTGTTGCAATGCTATTTATTTGGAAGCCAATCTTGGTTAATCAGGGGTCAGCACTTTGGTCTGGCCTCTGGAGTCTGTTCATATTTTGGTCACCTCAATGCTTCTTGTTGACCCCACCCTGGGACTTTGCTTCCTCCCATCCCTCCCATCTGATTTACACATAGGAACACCATCTGATTTACACGTAGGAAAAGGCTTTCTGAGTTAAAAGTTATTTTTAGCTATTCATAAAACATTCAAGAAGAGAGAAAAATAGGTTGAAGTTCAGAAAACAATAAGAGGCTTTGCCCATAAACCATAACTTGCTGCCAGATTTGCAGTGAGGCAAAGTACTATTTCTGTCCTTGTGGCTCAGTCATGGCAGACTTTTCAATAATTTGGAGCATGTTTGAAGTAGTTGACTCAAATGTTTATAAAGACATGTGATTTTATTACCAAGTAATAAAAATAGTTACAAGGAGAGTTTAGGATGTCCTATTTGATTATTATTTTGTTATGTTTGGCTTGATTAATCTTGTTGTATGCAATTGAGAATCTTACTTTAGGAAGCAGTTAAAAGGGCTCTCTCTCTTTGGCCAGACTGCCTGGGTTCAAAACTGATCTCTGCCATTTCTGTTCCTCGCTTGGGTAAGCTTCTTACTTCCCATGTGCCTCAGGGTACCCACTTATAATATAAGGCTAATTCTCAAACCTATTCCATTAGGTTTTTATGGATCAAATGAGTTAATACATGGGTTACCTAATACCTGACATACGTAAGTGTTCTTCAATTGTTATTACTGTTGGGTGAGTAAGGCTATACTAAAGAAGATGGGACAAAATCCAAAATACTCTAAAAAATACCAGAGAAATGGTGTTAATCTAAAGACAAAAAGTATCTTAATGTCTGAATTCCTTTAGCATTCACTGATATTTCTACTAGGACAAAGTCAACTTACCATTCGATTACAACTTTATTTTTTAAAGATTATTTATTTATTGTTAGAAAGAGGGGAAAGAAGGGAGAAAGAGAGGGAGAGAAACATCAATGTATGGTTGCCTCTTGTGCACCCCCCTACTGGGGTCCTGGCCAGCAACGCAGGCACATGCCCTGACTGGGAATTGAACCGGTGACCCTTTGGTTCGCAGGCCGGCATTCAATGCGCTGAGCCACACCAGCCGGGGCAGATTACAACTTTTAAAAATTGTACAAAGAATGTATAAATGATTGAGTATTAAATTGACCAATCTAGATTGTATGCTAAACTTAAATACATATTTACGCTTAAACTCTGTGAATCCATGTTTTCAGAGATGTAATTAACATGTGCTTTAGAACATGACATTTTAATCAGTCTGTATAAATATTACCTTCTAATTCTTTTAGGTTATAAACCAATCATCACAATACATTAATTTTTAAAGGTATAGGTAGAAAAAATCTTTAATAAAATAAATTTTATAACATTAATCTGAGAAATTTTTATTATTTTACTTGGGAAAAATAATAAAAATGGGCAATTGATGGGCAATTTATATATTACTCTTACTTTTGCCTTGACCGAGACCATCCACATTTTCATAGTTTTTATTTTACCTCTGTAAATTCCCCAGTTTTTTCTCCTGCTGTTTCAAGTTAGTCCTCATCACTTGTTTTTTTAATGACATCAGTTTCTGTTCTACCCCACCCCCTACAATGGCACACACATCATTAGTTTTAACACTTTAATCCATGTCCCCAAGAAATGGAATTTCCTTCTAGCTACCTCAGCTCCCCTTGCCTGCAAGTTCAGGGGTGAGCGTCCTGAGCTCTCTTCTGCTTCTCTTTCTCCCGTCACAGAAAGGATCCCGGGCCAGAGGGACTTGTCTAATGGGAAAGAAGGGAGAAATTGTGGGGCGCACCCTGTGGTTATGGAATAATTACCATCCTTTGGGGTGGGAAAACAGTGGATGTGACGTGGAGGGGAGGAGGGCACCCTGTGGCCCCACCGTGAACCCTGACCTGGTTTAACAGAGTTTGAAAGCAGATTTTCCCTGTGCTGAAATTGGAAGGACACAGAAGAAACTGAGCCACATGGAGTGCATCAGTGAAGAGTGAAAAAGGAGAAACATAGTGAGCTAATGTGAAGTGTTCCAGATACCTAGCTAGGTACTTGATGTACGTGATTTCTCTACCCCATAACGGCACTGTGAGAGGGGTATTCAGAGTCCCATCTTTCAAATGAGAAGGGCATGCCCATAGAGTTGGACTAGCAGTGGCTTACACAGCTCGAGAAGGAGCATTGATCTGAAGTCAGCACTGCCTGAGCTCTGGGCTCTCCTTTGTCCACTAAGCCAAGAACTGGGAGGAGGCACCTACAGCGCTGTGAGTTTGAGTGTTCACTGGGTGGGCTCTGTGTCCTGTGATGGTGGCTGGAAGAACCAGCGACATTAACACATATCTTAGACATGGGCTTGCGCTAGTCTCTGGCTGGTGCTCCCCAGGAAAGTGATGCCATCCACAGGATGAGACATCGGACCCATCCTCTGCTGTCCTCACTACCCTGCTGACTCTTACGGAACCAACGCAGGTTTACTTTCCGAACTGACTGTAGAACCAGGTGCACTTTGACTGCAGCGGCCTCAGGAAAGCCTCCTCACTCTCCAAAACTACTGCCCACGTTGTTGGCAATGACTTGCAATGTCTTGAAGGAGGAGGGGTTTTTAATTTGACCATTAAAAGGTTTTCTTCCCATGCAAATTACCTGGAGGAATAACATCCCAAACCACATAATGTATTATAAAATATGCCATATAAATGACTGAGGGAAATGCTTTCCAGTTTAGGTAAAGAGGAGTTTGAAGGCTCTAGGATTTCAAAATAGTATTCAAGTGCTCAGGAGTATGCAAAATTTTCTAAGTGGTACACACACAAAAATATTTTTAAGGGTATCAGTATACAAATATCTTTAACTTCTATATGCATTTCATCCTAAAATGAATTGCCCCAAGAACTTGATCCCTACTTTTCAAAGTAAAGGATTTCTTGTATTCCAAGCTTACCATGGTATATTGCATAAGGGAGTAAAACCTCCAGGTGCCAAGCAAGTGAATGATTGGGAATGTGTGGTAGTTGACAGAGCAAGAGACTGTAATGACGAGGTAACAAATCCTTTTGAAAATCAGGTGGTTTACAACTCTTTGCTTTCATCGAAACTGAAGGGAGACGGAATATGCCAGCTGATGGGTCGCTAAGCATACATTTTGATGATAGACCATTATGTGATTTTTGGCATGCAATTCTGAAGATGTGCAAAGAGTTGAGTAACTCCATGTATTCCTATTTACTTATTTATGGATGAGAAGAACCTCATCTATATTTGTATCTATTATAAATGACCAATAGAAATGAAACAGATTTTATCCTGTCTCAGGTCAGTCGTAAGCAACCCTCGGACATGCTCAGTGAGCTGACTGATGGAGTGCAATCCCTCTCACCTATCGGAAGGTCGGTACACAATGAGAAGTCAGTGTTTATGCTAACTAACTACTTTTCAAAATTTGCGGTACATTTGGTTCTTTAGACAAATCTTGTACTAATCATAATGAATGTACTGACAATTTAATCCAAAAGAAGTTGAACACTTAAATCTCTATGGTCATAAAAAAGTAGTATTTATATGCATGTTTTTATTACGGCAAAGCATGAAATGATGATCAATAAAAATTTTTATGTACAAATATATTATAAAAGTCTAGAGAGGAAATAATGTAGAAATACAAGCAAAAATAGAAAAAGAACACTATAACTACCAGTACTATTAAAAAAAATTGTTCTCATATATTGTCAGTGGATGATGTCGGGTAAGAAATCATTAGAATGTTTGCAAAGATATCAAATATTTATAATAAATCCAGACATTATGTTACATGTTATGTATTATATTTTTATATATAATAAAATATGTGTGTATGTAAGTCTTCTAGGGGTACGCTAGCAAATATTTGAAGACCATGCACAGAGGCATGGGAGCATGGCAGTCTGTCTTTCAGCAGTGAACTCCATCAGGGGAGAATGAATGAGTCTGAGAATTAAGAAGACAAAATTACAGGGTAAGAGGGGGAGTTGGAGACCAGTGAATGGAACCCTCCTCGTGTCTCCCCTGGGTGCTCCTGCAGTTATGTGTATGCTTCACTTTTATGTTAAGGCCAATGAGATCTTGACAAAAGGCACTTGAGTCTCAAGTATGAAGGCCTAGAGGTAAGACTCAGCGTTCACTGGCTCTATGATTTTTGGCAAGTCACATAACATCATTAAACCTTATTTTTCTATCTTTAGAGTAAGGATACTAATATCTGTCCTAACTTCCTCATAAGGTTCCTATGAGATATGAAAGACATAATATCTATGAAATAATTTTTTATGAGTGCTACATAAATTTAAGCTGGTATTATATGATTATTTTTCAACAGAGTAAATAATTTTTATTCCACAACATTAAGTTAGGGTCTTTACTAGTTTAAATGGCTTTTATAAATTAAAGTTTAAGTTTAATAAACAGGAAAGAATAATGTCTAATGAAAAATGAAAGATATTTTAAAATGTTTTTAATGGGCACATTTTTTAACCTAACAGCATTGCGTCAAGTTCTGTCCTAAAGACAAGTACTATTTGAGAAAATCTAGGTGCTATGACTCACCCATGTTAAATCTAACTGAACACACTGTGTGGTTTGTTATTTCCTTAGGCAGCATGCTTCCTGGCAAGGATGCTGAGCAATGTAATATAGTAAAGAGTAATCTCTACATTGTGACACCATGTTCAACATTCCATCAAGGAAAGACAAACAAAAATACAGTCACCCTACACTAGCTGAAAAGTGTGAGCAAATAGGAAAAAGAGAAAATTTACCCAGAAGACACAAACTTGAGGGGGCATGCATCACACCCAAGACCATTCTTTACTACACTCAGAATCTTGCACTCAGAAACTGCAGTCACTAGTCACTTCTTCAACCTCCTAGGCTCTTTGAAGCTCTAGGTCATCAACAAATTTCTCAATATTTTTATGATCTTCCTTAATATCAGTAGATGATATATGTCTCTTTTTCTAACAGACCAAAATGAACCAAAAGATATAAAAGCTCTTCTCAAAGCTTTCTTTCTTCTGACCGTCAGGTCACCCACAAACATGCACATGTCTCCTCCATCCTAAGAACAAACCATCAGTAAAACTACCCTTTGCCATGCCCGCCCACGTCAGCTATGCTTCCACATTCTCTTTCTCTTAGTGGCTAAACTGCATGAACGAGCGAGCAGACTATTCATAGTCTCCATCTACTCACGTGCCATTCACACTTCAATTTACTGCTGTCGGGATTCACGCTCGCCAATCTGTTTGAACTTCACTTTCAGAGATGGCTAGTGGCCTACCCAATCGTCCAGTCCATGGGCATTTTCTGTTCCTCTGATGTTTTCCTGCCACTTGCTTATCTGGTCTTTCTCAAATCTCTTTTACTGACCCTTTATTTCATCCATTGTTTTCACATAGTTCTTTTAAGGGATCTCTTTCATTTTTCCCCTTTTAGTTTTGTAGCAGTGGGTCTCAACTTTGTGCACTGGAATCACCGGGGAGCTTTTAAGACCTGCCGGGCTTTGGGTCCCACCTGCAGAGGATCTGATTTAATCTGGCTGACAAAGGGCTTGGACATTGGTGTTTATACTTTTATTTCTCCCCTTTTTATTGAATTTATTGGGGTGACACTGGTTAACAAAATTACACAGGTTTCAGGCGCACAGTTCCACAGCACCTGGTCTATACAGGCTCTGTGTGTTCACCACCTGCAGTCAAGTCCATCACCGTCGGTCCTCCCTGCACCCTCTGCCCCCCTTCCCCACCTCTCTCCTCCTGACAATCGCCACTCTGTTGTCTACATCCACGAGCTTTTTCTCCCTTTTTCTTTCTTGCTCAGTCCCTTCACACCTCTCGCACTTAACCCTCACTCCTCCCAGCTGCCAGCCTGCTCTCCGTCAATGAGTCAGCTCTGTTTGGCTTGTTATTTCAGTTTGTTCATTTGACTCCACATATGAGTGAAGTCATATGGTACTTGGACACAGATGATTTTAAATCCTCCCTGGTGATGCTGCTATGCAGGCAGGTTTCAAACAACCGCCACACATGCATTGGCTACGTGAGCTCATTCACTCTCATGGCTAACTCAAATTCCTGAACTTCAGTTGTGACTTTTGATACGATACACTCATATTTTCCATACTTTCTAGATAATTCCATCTGAATGCTCAACAAATATGAAAAACATAACGAGTGCTTAACTGTTCTCAATACGGCCTCACATCGGTCCTTTCTATAAACTTGGTTTTCCTGGTCTTCTTCTTAATGAATGAAGCTAAATTCTCCTCCCAGTCCTAAACTCAGGATCGACAGTGGTCCTCACACCTCTCTTCGAAACCACTCTGTTAAGTTATGAGTGGGGCCGAAAATGGGTTTCAGACCTGGGTTCTCTTCTGTAGCACTACGCTGGCCTCTGTGATACTGTTTTAATTCCAACAATTCTCACTAAAAAAAGAAATCTTAAAAGCAATAACTTCAACAAAAATATTCTTTATTGTGTCATTATTTCTCAGTTAAAATTCAAACTTCATAATGTGCCATACAAAATCTTTTATAAGCCATCCCCAATTACTGCTTAACCTTGAAAACGTAATTATATTCTCTATCTAGAAGAGAGATTTTCAACCTTTTTCATCTCATAGCCCACATAAACTAATTCCTAAAATTCTGTGGCACACTAAAAATATATTTTTTGCCTATGACAAAAGATAGGTATAATTTTGATTCATTCACACCAGAAAGCTATTGTTGTGCTGGCTGTTGTTATTTTTTATTTGACAATCTAAGGGAAAAGAGGTCAGTGTCCCTCACTAGATTGTCAGGTATTGCATGTTTTAAACATTCTTGTAGCACACCGGTTGAAAAGCACTGCTTTAGACGTATTGAACTTCCTGAATTGTCCTCAGTGTATGACTGTCATTTATGTGGCCACACATACCTCTGTATATTTGTGCACCTACCCAGAATGCCTTTCTCTTCCTTTTCTGCTGAAAGAATTCCACTCACTCTTCAATATTCGCCTTAGGAGACTTTCTTTCTGTAGCCCTTTGGTCTCTGCTCAGCAGAGTCAGCGTTTTCCTCTCATATGCAGCTCTAGCCTCTTTTCAAACCACTTCTCATATTTGACTGTGATATTTGTGGAAAGTCTGCGGACTCCTTCCCTGAGAGCTCTTGAAAGCACGCTCACAGGTATGTATATGATATATTCAATGTGGTACATTTTGAACAACTCTGAATAACTCTTCAATTTTAAGTTCAGAGTATCTAGCACAGAACGTCAGCAGAGATATTATAAATGTATTGATTGTTTATCCAATGAATATTTTTTGAGCATCTACTATTTTGCCTCCCTCTTCCTGGTACCTGGAATGTGTTGGTAAACCAAGTAATTCTCAAAAGAGAAGACAGTGTATAAATGAATAAACATATTGGACAATTTCAGTGGTTCTAAGGGCTAGGAAAAAAATTAAATCAGCATTATATAGAGCTTTAGATCTGGAGTCAAAACTATTTCCTGTAAAGGGCCACATCATAAATATTTTATGCTTTGTGGGCTATATAGTCTCTAACAGCAGCCATAGACAAAATGCAAATAAATGAACATTGTTGTGCTCCAATAAAACTTTATTCACCAAAATAAGTGATGGGCTGTATTTGGGCTGCAGGCTCCAGTTTCCTGACTTCTGCTTTTGATGGCAGGTAAGGCCTCTCTGAAGAGGTGACTATGCACTAGGACATGAACACCTAGAAAACACCATTCATACTGAGCCATATATGGCACATTGTAGTGTGTTGCAAGTAGAGGGAAGAGCAATTGCAACATTGTTTGAAAAGCAGAAATAAAGTCTTCATGACTGAAGTGTGGTGAAACAATGAATGGATGTATGTATGAACAGATGCATGAATGAATGAAGTTTATCCACACAGAAAATAAGAACTGCTACCATTAGCAATAAGATTTTGTAAAGAAGCATTCCCTTAAATGAGATATGTAGCACATTTAAAGAGAAGAAACAAAGACGTGACTGCACAGGAAATAAAAGTCGTAGGATCCACTCAAAATTGGTTTGCTCATTACCTATTAAATAACTATTGTGTACCAAGAACAATTGCAGGTGCTAGAAATTAGATAAAATGTTTAATAATTATGATTTGTGAAGTTTCACATGATCATAATATTTTGATATCTAGAAGCTGGAAAATGACTTCGAAGTACTAAGAAAATGCTGTTATCACAGAACTAAGAGCAATATTGTGATAAACCAAATATATGGGAACTGGGACATATAAAATATACCAATTAATTTTATTTTAGAAAAATATTTGGAAAAATTCTTGGACATCACCAGATAAAATGTTTAAAAATTATTGATATATTCTTAAAAAAGGATATGCGAGTTTAATTTCTTCTTTACATCCTAAAATTCTGAAATTTTCATATTTCATGAAATGTAGTTAATAGCAACATAAAAGAGACACAAGCCAGCTCGCTCACTTTTAGAAAATTACTGAGATGATGTAACACTTTAAATAAATGAATTTTCCCCAAAGGTATCTTTGTCTGGGTATTATCTGATTAGTTCATGAAAACTGATGAGATGCTTCACTGAATAAACTAAATTCCAAAAACATACAGTCAATAAAACTCTTTTTGGCCGCAGGAGAAAACGCGGGCTTCGGAGGCGGTGAGACTGGGCACTGTGTCCGCCCCGCCCACGCAGACTTGGCTGGGTTTTTTAGGCTGTGAGCTCCCGGGACACGATCCTCCCCAGCCCGAGGGACGGACCTTCCTCCCTCCCGGGGTTGCAGGAGGACAACGAGATACGGAAGGAAGGGAGAGCGCCAGGAACTGGGAAGCAGTCAATGCATTAAATGTAATTGCCTTTCCTCGACAACTAAGGTGACCGAAACACAGCTATAGCTGCACCCACGTATTTTAAACATTGAGGATTTAGTGTTCCTTGGTGTCTCTATTAAGAGGTACGTATCTTCCCATTCATAATACCGAGCAGGAAAAACAAAACTGGAAGAAATCTGACTTTCATTTTACCACTGTGCAGGACTATCCACGCTGGTTTACCAGTCATCATTCATCAATTCCCCTGGTGAGGAAAGTTTCCTGTATTTACAGCCTCAGCTCCTTCGAGTGTGTGTGAGAAAAGCTGTCATATTTCTAGGCTTCCTGTGTGAGGAGTGGTTCCCCGTTCTCACGGCAGGAAGGTGAAGTGTTTGGAAGGCCCCCACCAGCTAAGCCTCTGCCTTTCACTGGCACCTCCAGCCTGTCGCAGAGTTCTCCAACAGTGACGTGGCTTCGTGGCCAGGACGAGTGATTCTCAATTTGATTACCCTTCACGACCTAGTGCACTGGCCCCGTATTGTGTGTTCCCAGGGAGGAGCTGCTATTCCTTCCTGTGTGTCGTGTGATGGAGGGGTCAACTCTTTATGGCTCCTGGGTGCATGGTTTTATAGTTTTACTGTGACTGATATTTTATAAAATTCAGAACTATTTGCTATATAAGTGCTGTCAGGGGAAGAGAAGTTTTGTAGCAGAACACGGAGATCATTTTTCAATAGCTGAGACTTCCATAACCTCTTCTGAGCGGCCTCTCCAGCATTCAACAACGCGGATGCTTCAAAAATTCTCTATTATGTCTTCCCTGAAAACTTTATTCTTCAGTTTAAATTTAGTATTTGATTTGCTTATCATCAGCAAAGACAGAGAAAAGTGGATCAACATTTCCAATGGATTTGCCATTTATAGCTCATCATTAAATATAATATATAATTATAATCCTCAATTTAATCTTGACTTGCCATACTCATTTTCTTACCTTTATTTACTACCCTCTCCACTTTCTAATTAAATATCATAGAAGCTGGACTCCCTAAGACAGATGGTAAAACTTCCAATATAAAAAGGGGAGACCCATTTACACAAGGCCATTATTTTCAAACATTATTTACCTCCAGTAATTTTTTCACGTTTTACTACTACCACTGCTTAAAACATAACTATGTTCATGTTTTGCTATTAAAAACAAAATACAAATATTTTGGGTAGAAAGATGTAATAATAAGAAATCAACAACTACTTCCTCTTTCTTGTTGCCTCATCATTCCAACCTCTGGGCGAAAGGAACATACCCCAAGATGACTCCTATTAGGGCTGTCTAGGAATGCCTGGCACTACGTAAGAGTCAAATATATTAAATATCTGCTCTGAGTTGTTTCTTTGTTTTGTTTAAGCACATTAGTGTCACAGTAAGAAGAATGAATTTACAATCTGAAATTCCAGTCTCATTCTTTGGCCAATTGTTTCTAAAAGAACAATAGCAATGACATATTTGAAACTGCAATAATACAGATATGATATGAACAATGATGAGGTTTTACTCTTAGATGACAAAAATAAATGCTTGAATGATTAAACATCAGGAATGTGAGCCATACTTGCTACAGTATATATACTTCAAATTCTACACTAAGCAAAAAGCTTTATCTAAAAAGTGCTTGACACGCTTTCACTGTCTTCAGGAAGGTCAATGTGTTGGCTTCACGTCTCCTCACCACGCTGCCCGAGTCAACAAGGGCTGCAGCAGGATTGTATCATGAACTAATTTGGCTGCATCTCCATTTCTCTAAAAGCCTGCCAAGTGTGGACCCTAGGTGCCAATACAAAAATAGAACCAATATCAAATTTCCTTTCATCAAAAAGCTCCAAAGTTAAAATCAAGGAAACATGGAAGCAGAAATTGTAAGACACTATAAATCCAATGGTGATTGACATATGTTTACGACACTTGCAATGTAATCCTAAAGGCTGAATTTTGTGATTTCTTTCAGAGTGATCTTTTATATCAATAAAGCTGAATTCTTTTTGAGAGTCTTAAATAATTCTACTTAAGAACTTGTTTCTTCCTGTAGTTCAGAGTAAATAACATTACCTGCACCTTACTGATAGGACAGTGTAATTTATTTTCTTTCATGGAAGGAAAGATCACTTACATTCTTTGCAGAAGTCCTTTAGAGACAGCAGAACATTGGCCAGGAAACCGCTAACAATAGGAGGTACTCAGCCCCCTCAAGTGACTATTGACAGCCTTTCCCCTTATGATACATGAACTTTTTAACTGTGCAATTGGTTAAGGACTTGTCTAATCATATATGTCAATAACAAAGAAGAAGCACCTTGCAGTTTTCTTTCCTACTCTACTCTCCTTGTGAAAGACAGATGCATTGTGTCTAATTATTCTCTGATTGGTATCGGGAGAAACATTAACATAATTGGCACATTTGTTCTAATTAACAGAGGAAAACTGCCACATGCCACCCAACATGAAAAGTGAGTCCAGTAACCATTAGCTAGAAAAATCCACATCTATCAGGAAGGTTACTGTTGAGCCCAAACTGGGCCCTAAAGTTAGAACATGGAGGTTGAAAACGACATAGCATGGTTGCCAAGTGTGTCTACACCTACGAGAATGGACATTCAGCCTAGAATTGTTGTATGCAGATACATTAATCAAACAAATAGGAAAAGCAATTATGCAGCAATTATCAAATGCACACTCAGACAAGCCAGGCTTCTGGAAGAAGAATTAGCTAGAAGTTGGGAGCCTGCCAAGTTTTACTGACTGGTTTAGAATTGACAAGTTTGAAGCTTGTCCTGTATTGGTTTGTTTTAATCTTGCCCTGCAGACCAGTGGCTCTCAAACTTTGTGGCATTTTAGAATCCCCTGGGGAGCTATTAGAAATCTTCATGGTCAGGCGGCTCATCATAATTAGTAAATCAGTACTTTAAGGGTGGGATATAAGCATTAGTAGTTTCTAACGATTCCCAGGTGATCCCAATCTGTGTCCTGGTTTGAGAACTGGTACTGCAGACTGGTTCTGATGATCTTGCTAAAATGTAGATTCACATAAAATGCCCTGAGGGTGGGGGCCTTGAGATTCTGCCTTTCTAAGAGGCTCCCTGATCATGTTAATAAAATCTATATATCACACTTTGAATAGAAAGGCATCAACAATTCCAAAAGATAACTGTAGCTAATAAGCCTTCTGCAGACTTTCACCAGATAGGGTTTAGCTCCAATTGTTCCAGAATTCGAAATCTTTGAATTATTTTCTTCTGGTTTTTCACACTGGAAACAGGTTTCTTACCATCCCTTGTAGGTGCCTTCATTTGACCAAGAAAATCTTCCTTACAGGATGGAAACGAATGTTCTTTACCCACAAAAGTTGTGGGTAAAAAGTGTCTTAACAAGTGGATAAAAAAGCTGTGGTTGATGTATACAATAAAATATTACTCAGCCATTAGAAGCAATGAAATCTTAACCATTTGCAGCAGCATGGGTGGACCTAAAGGGTATTATGCCAAGTGAAATAAGTCAGCCAGAGAAAGACAAGAACCACATGATTTCACTCGTGTGGAATCTAATGAACAAAATAAACAAAATAGAAACAGACTCATAGATACAGAGTCCAAACTGATGGTTTGGGTTGGAGGGCTGGGTGAAAAAAGGGAAGGAATTAAGAAATATAAATTGGTAGTTATAAAATAGTTACATCATGAGGATGTAAACTACAGCACAGGGAATATAGTGAATTATTTCGTAATAACTTTTAATGGTGTCAGGTGGTAACTTGAACTATCAAGGACACCGCTTGCAAAGTACATGATTGTCTAACCACAATGTCATACACCTGAAACTAATACAAAGTAATAGTAAATGTAAACTGTAATTGAAAAATAAAAAAGAAAATGAAAATGAAAAACATGCATGCCAAGTGATTACTGTCGATGTCCAACTCAACAAGAATGTGTACCATGTAAAATAAGTGTCTTACAATATAAGAAGCAAAAGGCCATTTTTAAAAACGTATGTGAAGAATCGCCCCCCCCCCCCACTGCAAGCTATCATGAAGAATGTTCTAGATGTTGTCTCTTGTAAAGAATTCAGGGCTACTTTGTTATGCAGCTATTTCCTTCACAGATTTGCAATTAAATAAGCCACTCATTTCCTTGTGTTGACTCTTCAGTTGGTTTGTGAAAATATGTGTATTTTTATGCTTGAAAAGAGTTGGTCTTCAAAAAAGTTAAAACCATATCTTCAGATAATTGAAAAAAACAGCCAAAGGATAAAAACAAACAAGCAAACAAAAAACCCAGCAAGTGGAAATTATAGTGACATTTTGGTTAGTTGTTGTAACTTCTGCAAAGGGAAAGCATTTTCTAAAAAATGGAATTTGTTTCCCTTCTGGGGAAAAACTCCCTTAATCGCACGTATGCCTGGCTCATAGTTTTGGAGAGTTGAGGGTTCACAGGCCATTGTGGAGAAGAAAACTTGTCCTAAAACTTGTCCCTTTCTAAAGCCTAAGTTTGGCTATGAGGGGATAAAAGCATGTTGATAAGTGAACTAATAGTGGCAACTACCAAACAACCCCGAGCAGAATGACTATACCTAATGTCTTCCTAGGGAGCAAAATGGCACTGAAATGCCCTTAAAATGCTAAGTTTTCCAGGACAAAAGAACTATATAAATTGACTAGTCCAAGAATAGTTCCTAACCAGTCTACTATCAACTTGCCTTTCAGGGTAAGTAACTCTCTTATTTCTTCTTATTTACCAATAGAGAAAAAAATACTTATTTATCAATGATTAAATCTTAAAACCATACTAAACAAACAAGAAGAACAGAGACAGAATCATGGGTATAAGGAGAACATTTTTTTTAAAGATTTTATTTATTTATTTTTTGAGAGAGGGGAAGGGAGGAAGACAGAGAGGGAGAGAAACAGCAATGTATGGTTGCCTCTCACATGGCCCTCACTGGGGACCCGGCCCACAACCCAGGCATGTGCCCTGACGGGGAATCGAACCGGGACCCTCTGGCTCCCAGCCTGCACTCAATCCACTGAGCTACACCAGCCAGGGCTAGGAGAACATTTTGATGGTTGCCAATGGGAGGGGGGTGTAGGGGAATGGGTGAAGAGGTGAGGGGATTAAGAAGTACAAATAGGTAGTTACACCCTGGCACGTGTGGCTCAGTGGATTGAGCACTGGCCTGCCAACTGAAAGGTTGCCAGTTCAATTCCAGGTCAGGGCACATGACTGAGTTGCGGGCCAGCTCCCCGCTGGGTGTTCGAGAGGCAACTGATTGGATAGCTCTCACACATTGATGTTTCCTTCCCTCTCTTTCTCCCTCCCTACCCCTTTCTCTGAAAATAAATTAATAAATAAAATCTTAAAAAAAAAAACAAGACTTTATGTCTCAAAAAAAAAAAAAGAAGTACAACTAGGTAGTTATAGAGTAGCCATGGGGATGTAAAGTACAGTATAGGAAATGAAGTAACCAAAGAACTTGTACACATGGCGTAGATGTGAACAATGGTGTGGGGATTGTCTGAGGGAGTGGGGCGTGCTGGGGAGAGGGGGCAAAGGAAGAAAATCAGGACAACTCTAATAGCATAATCAATAAAGTACAATTTTTTAAAAAGAGTATTTTGGACTCTTGCTAAGTCTGACCACCTTTAGAGACTACCGGCTTTCTGCTCTCCATGACTGCCATTTTCACCTGCAATGAATTTACAGTATATAGTGCCTCTAGGCATATGGAGAATCATTAAAAGAAACTCCAAAGCAAGACAACTTATAGAAGAAAAATAAACGTTTTTCAAGAATAAAGGCTGTAGAAATAAAAGACCTTTTTGTCCTCTGATTACAGACACAGGCTAGGTCATTGTCTGTTGCTGAGGTGCCACTGAGAGAGACTGGGTGTGGAAACAGCTGAGATCTGCTGACCACTGTTTTTCTTGGCCAAAATGTTGGTTTGGGTTTTTTTGTGAGTTTTTTTTTTTTTTTTTTTTTTTTTTTTGGTAAGATGGCTCCAGTAGTGCTTAGTTGTCTTCAACTTCATTTGAAACAATTTTGTTAGATCATATTGTGACATCTGTCGCATCAGCAAGCATTTAAAAAAATTGATCAAAATTAGTGAATTATTGTGTAGCCATTTTAATATTGAAGATGGAAGAAAATAAGCAACATTTTCAGCATATAATGCTTTATTATTTCAAGAAAGATAAAAACATAATTGCAATGCAAAAAAAAAAAAAAGATTTGCGCAGTGTATGGAGAAGGTGCTGTTGAATGATCGAATGTGTCAAAAGTAGTTTGCAAAGTTTTGTGCTGGAGATTCTCACTGGACAAGGCTCCACAGTAGGATAGATGAGTTGAAGTTGATAGTGATCAAACAGAGACATTATTTGAGAAAAATCAATGTGATACCACGTGGGAGATAGCCAACATATTCAAAATATCCAAATCAGGAACTGAAAATAATTTACACCAGCTTGGTTATACTAACTACTTTGATGTTTGGATTCCACATAAGTGAAGCAAAGAAAACCTTCTGGCCCTGGCTGGTGTAGCTCAGTAGATCGAGCGCAGTCCTGTAAACCAAAGGGTCGCCAGTTCAATTGCCAGTCAGGGCACATGCCTGGGTTGTGGGCCAGGTCCCCATTTGGGGGTATGTGAGAGGTGACCAATCAATGTTTTTCTCCCTCTCTTCCCCTCTCTCTAAAGTAAATAAGTAAAATCTAAAAAATATATTTTAAAAAAGAAAACCTTTTTTTATATTTCTGCATGTGATTCTCTACTTAAATGTAATGAAAATGTTTTGTTTTTAAAACAAATTGTGACTGTCGATGAAAAGTGGATACTTTACAATAATGTGGAATGGAAGAGATTGTAGGGCAAGTGAAATGAACCACCACCGACCACATCGAAGGCTGGTCTTCATCCAAAGAAGGTGACATTGTGTATATGGTGGGATTGGAAGGGAACCTCTATTATGAGCTCCTTCCAGAAAACCAAACAATTAATTCCAACAAGTACTGCTCTCAGTTAGACCAACTAAAAGCAGCACTTGACAAAAAGCATCTGGAATTAGTCAACAGAAAATGCATAATTTTCCATCAGGATAACACAAGACCTCATGTTTCTTTGATGACCAGGCAAAAACTGTTACAGCGTGTCTGGGAAGCTCTGATTCATCCGCCGTATTCACCAGACATTGCACCTTCGGATTTCCATTTATTCTGGTATTTACAAAATTCTCTTAATGGAGAAAATTTCAATTCTCTGGAAGACTGCAAAAGGCACTTGGAACAGTTCTTTGCTCAAAAGGATAAAAAGCTTTGGGAAGACGGAATTATGAAGTTGCCTGAAAGGCGGCAGAAGGCAGTGGGACAAAACAGTGAACACACTGTTCAGTAAGGTTGTTGGTGAAAATCAAAAATGTGTCTTTTATTTTTACTTAAAAACCTAATGAACTGTTTAGCCAATCCAGTAGGTCATCTAAGAAAAGCTCACTCTGGTGGGCCTACTGAGCTGTAGCATAGGAGATTTCACTTTCTTCTAAAAGGTCAAATATTTTCCAGATTTAATTTATTTAATAAAATCAAATTTAAAAATGATGTTCACAATTTTTTTCTCCCTCCGGAATTGAAATATGTCCTGGATTTCTCCATGATTTTCCACCTCTTCTACTCTCGCCCTAAGACCAGCAGCCACCTTCCCTTGCTTGGATTGAACCAAGATCTCCTAAATGGGGTCCCTGCTTCCGACCTGACACTTCCAAAATCTGTTTTCTGTACAGCAGAAAAATTTATCTTTGAGAAACTGTATCAGGACATGACAATTGTTTACTTAACATCTCCACTGACTTTTCACGCACTCAGACACAACTCCAAAGCGTTTAGCACAGCTGTGAAGTCCTGAGCTTGTCCTCTGCGCTCTGACAGAAGGCACTCTTGCCCCTCCTGACGCACCGTGTCTCAGAGATGCTAGCCTGCTTTCAACCAGTGACCGCGTCAGCTCCTTCTGCGCCTGCTCCCACTGCCTGGAGCTTTCTGATCAAGATCTTTTTCAAGTCTGGCTATTTCCTGTCATTCAGATCTCAGCTCAAATGTTATCTTCTCAGGCAGATTCTCCTTGCTTCAAAGTGACTTCCAATCCCCAGCAACCATCAGCCTGGCAGATAGGACTTTGGCTCATTTTTTCCTCCTTGCAATGATCTGACAATATCTTGCTCATTTATTTCTATTCTCACTTAGTGTTTTGCTTTGTTTTACTATACTTTAGGGACTTTGACGAACTTGTGTCTCCTCCAACTAGAAGAGTGTAGTGCACACAGTGAATGGACAATAAATATTTCTTGACCACATAAATGAATTAAGGATTTAAAAAACTGCATTTTGTACAATAGGTTCAAAGAAACCACTGTGTACGTACAGAAGTCAAGACACAAATCTATTATAAGTCAGAGAAGATTTCTTATTTCTTTGTTTATTTTTTGGAATTAGAAAGGACTTTAATTTTTAGATACTAAAAAAGTTTTTATTTATATATTTTTTAAAATTGATGTTGATATTATTTAATTTATTATTATTTTTTATTTGGTTTTCTCTGTTATCTTGGCTTTTGGTAATCTCTGTGTATATCATCATTAAAGACAGATAATGGCAGAAAAACATAGGGGTGACTGTAATAAAGAGGTGACATTGGCAAATATTGATTGGACCAATGCAAAGCTTGCAAGCTGACAATGAGTCAGGAAAACTAATATTTTTCCAATCTGTTTGCAGGCTGATAATCATCTCAAAATCAAAAGCCCTTCTTGTTGCTGTATTATGCATGCTTGGAGAAAATTCCAACAGATATTACTGGGCACTGAAAGTGATGTCTCCCTCCAAATTGGTATTCAAACACTTCTTTTCTCTCTAAAGCTCTGTTGCTTGCACAGAATATAAAACACAGCTTGGGAGACAATGCACCTGCATGGAAATGCGTCCATATGAAGTCCCAGCGATGAGGGATGGCAGCAACGCAGGCGTGCCTCTGGTGAAACAAAGTGTTCAGTGGTCACATTAATAATCAATTAGCCAGAGAGCCACCTGATGCTGCTCATTTGGCTGAGCCCCCAGCGGCCAGCGGCTTTTTGCTCTGGCAGCATCAGCTTTAAGAAATCTGCTCCCTGTTTATCAAGACTAAACTCAGCGAAATCATCTACCCTTTGCCTGTCACTCCATATTTTCCCGCTTGCTAATTAAAGATTCAAATGTTGATGAATAAAGTGAAGGCTTTTCAGCACAATTGGGTCAATAACTTGAACATTGTTCCCTGTTTCTCCAATTAAACCTCTATGAGATATAGCTCAATTGCAATTAGAGGAGCAATTACCCCCTTGTTAAAGGTGAAACAAATCATGGATTTTAGTGAAAAATTCAGTGTCGTTCTTTCTGCCATGCCAACAAACGCTGTACGCAATGTTTTGATCCCTGTACTCTCCAAAAGCGGTGTTCAGTGGACTAAGCATCTCTGAGTATCTTTCTGGCTCACCATGTCACAGCAACATTTTCTAGGCATACGCTAAAATGAGCAAAGGGGGATTCATTTCACAGAGTGCCGCCATTGTGCCGGAGGAACACCCAGCGCCAGTCCACGGCCGTATTAATTTCCGGGCTCCTTCAGGGAGATGTGGAGGTTTCTGTTGAAAGGGAAACCGATGCCTTTCCAGAAATAGAAGAAAAAGATTCCATTTTTGCCTAGATCCTAGCAAGAATGTTTAAAAATACCAAGCAATACCAGTTTAGAGTATTTTTAGAAATTTCTTCTTTCTTTCACCCAGTCTATTCTTTTAATTTTACTATGATTATTATTAACCTGCCCTATAGTCCCCAAACTAAAGCACAACTCTCCTTGGTCTAATAACTCTCCAGTGTCTTTTATTCTGGGGTCCAGTGGATTGGAACCTTCAACCCACACTGAGTTCTCTCTTGGGGTTGTAGCTTCAGAGGTGACAGACATTGTTTATCTGGAAAGTTACATTTCCTGAGTTGCAGCCTCTGTGTCATATCTATCAGGGACTCTTTATTCCATTTAGTTAAATATACTTAGAGAATCTACTTCTACTAAGGAATCTACAGTCAGCTGGTGGTAGAGATAAACATGAAACCCCCTTTCTGCTCCTATTTTATTGCAATCATATTAGACAGCAGAGGACTAAGTAGACACATTTGAGCACAAGAAGTAGTGGTCAGAGCTATATAAAACCATGGTATCTAAGTGCTGCCATTCAGCGGCTCACACTGGTTAGTCCACACCAGGTATTGAATATCGAATGCTCTGTATTTGCTGCTAAATAAACTTAGCGCCCGCTCACCCCGTGTGCAGCTGGCTCTCGGGGATCCCTGGGCCATCTATGACCCAGCAGCTAAAGAGTTCGCACTGTTACAGCACAAAGCCCTCAGACTCTGCCCTGCGCTACGGAAGCCCTGTGGTTGTGAAACATTCTGAATAAAGAAAAGAGATAAGAAAGGCCTTGGTAAGGAGACCAGAGGAGGAAGCAGCCAGGCTTAGGAAACACTTGCTCATCCCAGGGTGCCCACCAGTGTAGGTTTTCTTTCCCGATGAATATTAGTTAAAACTGTCACCACCTCGAGAGATGGAGGAGTACGAGGACTCCTGGTTTGGCCTCTTTCCTCCTGTGAGGCTTTCTTTGTCATTATCTTTCCTTTGCTCTGAAAATGAGGACTACCAACCACACCCTTGGCCCAGACTTCTTCTTTGAGAGAAAATGCGAGGACTGGGCCAATGTCTTCGGGTCATGATGACTAAGTGGAGAACAGCAACTTTAAAATCAGAGTAAGGACAGCAGCATATTATGACTTGTAGGTATTTGTCATTTATAAATTAGATATTTACATTAATAAGGGTGTTTCCTTGTTTTAAAGCTCAAAATATCTTCATTTGCAGCATTTATGGACTCTAACCAAAGCAACTGGGTAGAGAACACAGGAGGGCACCTTGGTGATTCTACACAGGCCAGAGGCTTCATTCCTCAGACCCCACAGTGCCCCGCAGAGGTGCCAGGGGCTCAGTGACCATTCTGACCTGAAGAGGTTGAATTCAGTGTTCAGTGAATCAATAGGTTATAATAGAATACTAGTACTAATAACGGCTGATGTTTCTTGAGTGTTTTCTGCATGTTTGCATATATTATCTCATTTGAGCTTCACAACTATGTTCTGGATAGATGCTATCATCATCTCCATTTTGTAACCAAGGAAAGTTAGGTATAGAGAATTGAAATATCTTGCCCAAAGTCAGAGTTTAAAATGGTGATGCTTGGGTTTAAACCTAGAATTCTATAAGAAAATTAGTTTAACATCTTGTAGTGGAGATAAAAGCCAAAATAGGGGAGAAAATTAAGTTTTATTTATTACCTCAGAAATGCCTATGGCATTGTTTGGACCAAATAGGTGCCATTTAACTTCAGATTAGTAGAGTTTTTTAGAAACTTATCGATTTGTATGGTAAGAAAGAAAATTCCCGCTTTCTGATATTCTGCAAAGACTGTACCTGACTACTTCTCCGTGGAGCCAGACATATACTTATAAACCAAAGATCAATTGATTCGATCAACCGTGTATTCTTTGTGCATTTACTCTCCCAGTTATATTGAGTCATTTGCCTGGGGTACAAAAGAAGCAGAAGTCCTTGCTTCTGTGGTCTGATAGCTTAAGGTCAGATTTTGTTTATGGTAAAACATAAGAGCTTTACCTGCTGGTTTTTGTTAAGATCAATATTTCATTCTATGCTTTTTTTATACTTTTAGATTCCTCAAACAAAAAAATAGACTGTTAAATAATAAATACATTTATCATTAAATTAAAATAATCTTATGATCTTTTAATTCACCAAGTTACATTCCTCTCTTTTTTAAAAAATGTATCTGCCACTTTTGAGTAAATGATAGTTGTAATGTGTCACATTAAGGCAGTAAGTAGTTCTCTGATCCTGGTGATTTTAAGGATGTAGAAAAGAATCTACCTAGGAGTTTATTAGCCTTCTCTCCAGCATATGTGTTTGATCTCTCCTGTTCACGAAAAAGAAAAAGAAAATTCCTTGTATATGGTTCTTTGAATGTCAATGGGTATATGACTTCTGAGCTTGCCAAGTGTTAATTGGTCTCTTCCAAAGTGATGATACAAATAGAATTCACAGCCATGTAGTTTGTAGTCATGAATCTTTACCCCTTGACAAAGTGAACCACTAAAAAAATGAGGAAGCTACTAGGGTCTTTCACTGAAAGTCTTTGCAGTGATCAGCTATCTTTAAGAAACATCCAGTAAAAATGAGGCTATAGATACCCATGTTACTCAGGATATGTTTTTGTCTTTAAGGTAGATTAATGGAGGAGTTTGCATTAGAATTTTAGAAATCCAGTTAGGAGACACATACACTATTGTAAGAGGTAGAATGAAATACTGAATTGAGAAGAGCTGCCTTCTTTCCAAACACAATAAGTTATTTTGTATGTCATTGTTGGAAGATCATTTGGTGTGGTTGTAAAAACAAACTATAATCATGCAAAAATCTCTAATACAATGCTAGAAGTGCCATGGAATGCCAGTTACAAGGCAAAAATAGCTCTCTGGTTTCAAAGTAAAAAATAAATTTTGTTGAGTGTCACTTTGTGTCTTTTCATCGACATATGAAGACATGAACAGCAGTGAGAGAAAAATGGAGTCATTTTGTAAGGGCACTGCCTAAGTTTCTAACTAATTTATTATTGTTATTTTGAAAAGAGAAATCAGATGTTTAATTTTGTTGTCAGCTAGCTGAACTGATTCCCACCTTTGCTTGAACCTTCAAAAGAGTGAAAATCTGTGGAAATCTAATATCAAGTACACTGTTAGCTATTCAACATTTGTGGGCAAGTTGTAAGTCTAACATAGTAGTATTTTGCAATTTCTTAGATAGGGATAATTCAGGGCTTATGTTTACGAAGTATCAGCTGACCCCCATACAGGCCTAAATCGCAACAGTATTAGAAATGCCTCTTTCCATATACAATACAGGATAAAAATTCCAAAGGACTCAATGGAGTTTGGAGGCTAACAAGATCTGCCAACAAATTGGCAGCTATGTCATTTGTCAAATTAAAGTGTCCCTGGGCTTGTAGGACACTGGATCGGCTAGGACAACAAACAGTGTTCGATGCAGATTAGGATGTCTCCCAATAATCATAAGAGGGTAATGTTTTTCAGAGTTTGAAATTATTTGTCAACAAATGAACAACACAGTATTAGATGATTTTCCTCAACAGTATGCTCTCGGACGATGGGAGTATCTCACTCCTCGGGGTCCGGCGGGGCTATCCCCCACAGACAGGCAGTTTCAAAGAACACTGTGTTGTGTGGTGTTGACAAAAAGTCATGGTACGGATGTGATTCGCAACACTGCGTCAGACATCCATAGGCTTTGTTTTAGTGAAAACAGAAAATGAAAACAAAGAGTATGATGGAAAGCTTGTAGGATGAAATCAATCGACACTTGTCATTCTTCAAACATGTTTTCATTCATGGTGTGTAAATATGCCTTTTAGGTCTATGCAGAGTGCACAGGCTCACTGACATGAACACACACACGCTTTTTTGCATATTAGCAAAAATGACAACAAAATTGATGACGCATTTTTAAGTCGTACCATCTCTCCCTATGATAAGGTCCAGATAAAATAAAGCAGTATTTCTGAGTTCTTGAAAGAGAATGACAAAATCAAACCAAGCTAACTGTGGCTTTGTCCGGTGGGGCATTCTAATTGACTCACAAGTCATTAATCAGTTCCCAATCAATCTGTTTTGCCAGCAGCAGGCAGTTAGGACTCCATTACCAACCATTCATCACGCCATACCCTAATTCACTGCACCATTAGCCATGGCTTAGGCCTCTGTTAGAATAACTAAGTGCCAGTTGCTAAACGCAAGGGATTTCTCTTACTCACCTCAGCCACTGGGATCCCTTCAGGTGGTCGACACTGGAGCAAGACTTCCTGTTCCAGGGACACTTCCTTCCCCAGGGGTTCCTGCTCAAATGTCTTCCGTAGATCTGGAAAGCACAGGTAATAAAATACATGACAAAACTAACTTATATTTATTCATTTATAGAAAGTGTAATAAAAGTTTTCCAGTTTAGTATTTTATGTAGCTTTGTATTATTTTTAAACCACGTGTTAGTACTATATCACAATCTGGGTGATTATATTTTGTGTAGTGGAAATTATGAATTTCAGAGGCTATTAACTGTTCCAACTTTAATTTTCACTGGGATGCTCATATTAACAATTAGTGAAATTCTTGCATTTCCTTATTGATTCTTGATAATTAACAACGATGACTTCATTTTTAATCAAAAGAATTCCATCATCACAATTCTTATACAGAGTTCTGTATGTACATAAATATTTTCCTCTCTCTTCACAATGAGTACTATTAAGTATTATAATAACTGAGATCTTTTGATCAATAACTCAAAAGCAAGTTTCCATTTCAGGGTGTAAAACAGAATGCTGGAGTCCTGAAAGAATGAATATACCTCTCGAGGTGCCTCAAACACAAGGCAGGGGAGAGAGGAACTGTTGGAATGAGTCCAGAAATCTCTATGTAATTATGTGACTATTCTTCATTAGAAAATTAGTCATTTCTGCCCACATACACCAAGTACCTAATTACATATTTATATAGTTAGAGTTGCCATAGCAATATGAAGACTTTTAAAAGTTATTATAGATTGACACAAAAATGTTAGAAACTAGCTTGTCATTTTAAATACCAAAGTTAAAAAATAAATGATTCAGCCATAGAGCTTTGAAAAAAAAAAAAACAAAAAAAACACACACCAAAAATTTTATTTCATACTTGTACATTTCAGCTCTTTTCAATAAAAAGTTATTGGAATTTTACCAACTTGATTTTAATAAAAATTTAATGTCTCTGCCCTTTTAACTCATACACCTGATAAAAACTTAAGAACCTAAAAGCACCATTTTAGGCTACTGAACTAGTAAGTGGAAACCCCAAAGCTTTAGAGGTGTGTAACTCTAATGTCTTTCAAGGAACGGTCAGAGAGCACCACCTGGAAAAAAATGCACTGAGGAAAAAATCCATTGTTACATTCTTGCCATTTTGCTGAATTTCTTGACAAAAGAAAACCTTCGAGAGCTTACGGATTGTGAGAAAAAATTGGATCTATGTGGGTCTGAGGCAAGATAAGTCACTCTGCAAATGGTGACAGGATTTTTGTCAGAAGGGCTCTTTTCATTGATTGTCAAGAAACTGAGTATGTTGTAGAAATGAACATTTAAAATCCAGTTATTAAAGTCAAAAGTTATCTAAATCACGTCCTTAATTTATATAGATGGAACATGTTTATGAAATCAGTTAAAGCCTCACAGCAAAATAATAAATGTTGCAGTAGAACTTGATGTGCCCTGATTTGATACATATTTAACATCTCTTTTGCTTAAACTCTGCCCTTCCAACAGAATAATTAAAAATGTTCCCACTCTTTCTCTTCTGATATGGTAGTTTCTCTGTTTTCCACCAGCATTAAGATGAAAACTTTGGTAAAACACTAAATACTAACAAAAGTAAGAACAGCAATGAATACATTTTATGGGATAAAATGCTCCTGACAAAATACATCTACTTTTTTTAAAGTATATTTTACTGATTGTGCTATTACAGTTGTCCCATTTTTCTTCCCCTTTATCCCCTTTCAGCCTTCACTCCCCACCACCCTCCAGCATCCCCCCGGCTTAGTTCATGTCCATGGGTCGTACATATAAATTCTTTGGCTTCTCCATTTCCCATACTATTCTTAACCTCTCCCTGTCTATTTTGTACCTGCCATTTATGCTTCTTATTCCCTGTACCTTTCTCCCCATCCTCCCTTTGCCCCTCCTTGCTGATAACCCTCCATGTGATCTCCATTTTTGTTACTCTGTTCCTGTTCTAGTTGTTTGCTTAGTTTTTGTTTTTTAGGTTCAGTTGTTGATAGTTGTGAGTGTGATGTCATTTTACTGTTCATAGTTTTTGATCTTCTTCTTTTTCTTAGAGAAGTCCCTTTAACCTTTCATATAATAAGGGCTTGGTGATGATGAACTCCTTGAACTTGACCTTATCTGGGAAGCAGTTTCTCTGCCCTTCCATTCTAAATGATAGCTCTGGTGGATAGAGTAATCTATCTTTTTTTGGTTGTGCAAGGAAGCGTAGTGTTTCAACCCACGCCTCCAACTTAGCAGGAGCCCCTAAAATACATCTACTTAAAAAAATAATTCTGAAAACACCCATCCGATGTGGGGTCAGGTGAAGACATAATGACTAGAATTAGTTCTCAGATCAAATCACATTTTGACTCATTTCTGGTAAAATTCATCAGCATATAATAGAATGAAGGCTGAGAATGAGAGAACGTGAAGCACAGACGTATCCAAATAGTCCAAACAAATTCCTTTAATTTTGTTAATTAACTTCTTAAGGCAGACACTTTTCTGGGTAATTAGGATGAAGAAGTGAAAGATACAGAATCAAGATGAGAAAGGTAAGTTGAGTTAGACTTACGGCAAGCCTTTGTGCCACGCTAAGGAATGGCAAGGCCTCAAAGGCTTCTAAGCAAAGGAGGGCGATCAGATGTCATATTGCCCTCAGTGTGACAGATGGATTGAGACAGACGGGGGTTTGGGAACCATTTGAATAGACCACAAGGGATTATTGAGTCCTGAAATCTACTAGTGATAGTGGGCAGAAAGAGGAGAAAACGCATTCTAGAAATAAATAGATCACACATTCTGCAAGACCTATTTTTGGAAAGTTCTAGAGGGAAAGATAAGACTGTATTCTTAGCTATTCCAATTGTTAAGTTGGAGCCATTATTAAAAGAAATAAAAGTAACGAATTGAGCAGAAAAGTGGGGATAAAGAGCAAATTTATTTTGCTCCATATTCAGTTTGGTGTGTCTGTAGGACATGCAAACGGAAAACCCCAGTGTGTCCAGATCATGATTTCTCAGCCGCAGCACTGTTGACATTTATGATGGGCTAATTCTCTATGTGCTGTGCATTGTAAGATGCTTAGCGGCATCCCTGGAATCTACTCATTAGAAGCAAGTCACACCTCTCCCAGCGGTGACAAGATAAATGCCTCTGGACAATGCCAAATGTCCCCCGAGAGGAAAAATAACCCCAACTTGGGATTCACTGGGCCTAGAGCTTGGAAAAGAAGTCCGAGTAGAAGATGTGTGCTTCATGGTCTAGGAGATAGCTGAAGTGCTGGCAATAGATGACATCACCGAGAGAAAGACTGAGTCATAAAGAAATGAGGACGCCAACATTCAAGAGAAAAAGCTGCCAGCAAATTTGACATGGTGCGAACCATGAAGCATGTGGAAAAAGTAAAGACAAATGCCAGAGAAGCCAAGAGAAGAATAAAGTTTTAAGAAGTTGGGAGGCCAATGGGGCAAATGCAGGGAAAAAATCAAAGGGGAGAAGTTGTTGGTTTGGGAGATTTAGGAGTGAGCAGGAGTAGAAGCCAGGCTATGTTGAGGGGTGCAGAGGAACTGGGAAAACAACCATCCTGAGAAGCTGCTGCTCTTATGCAAAACTTCCTGGTGACAAAAGTGAGCAGCAGCATTGATGGGTGGTGGGTTTGAATGAAGCATGCTATAATTCTTCATAGAATATGGTGTTTTTGGCACAGTTTTCACATTCCTGCCCCATGAAAGCATCTCTTATGAGGATCATTGCTTCCTGCTTGAGAATGGTGACCACCGGTCAGAGGCAGGCACTTCAGAGTTTTAATGGAGCCATCATGGAATACCATATCATTATTTTATTTTAATGGTTTGGCTTTGAACTCTCTATACATTTTCTCTAATTTCTAAAATGATGTCACATTTAACCCTCCACAAAGCAATACTTCTTCCTGAGAAATCACTTTAATTTCTGCCATGAAGCCTCTTTTCTAGCTTTCAGGTAGTGTATTGAGCAGAGAAAATGTTCTGTCTGTCCTGCTCAGCAACTGCTCATTTCAGGATGCCTCCACGTTACCCTGCAAGCAGAGGTGGGTCACCTTGGAAGCACACCCTTTATTATTTGGACAGATGTGATAGAAGGCAGGCCAGGTGCCTTGCAGGCAGAGAGAACGCACGACTGATGAATGAGTAGGCATGAAAAAAGGGACACTTGTCAGCTAGGAATTAGATATAAAACAGAATGGCTCAGAATAATGTGGGCATTCCATCAGGAAAAATGATGAAATTTGGTCCCTAGAAGACCTTTAAGATTCCAAATTTCTGTTTCCTTTCCATTAGTTCTAAAGACTGCCACCAAAATAAGTATAAAATTCTTTCATTATGACCTCGATTACTCTTGAAAAGTCAACTTGGCCTACCTCTGATTTAATCATTGATTCTACCAATGAAAAGAAGTCAGCTTTGTCGTGTGTGTATTCAGAGAGCTGTTTACTTAGGAACATGAATATTGGCTTACTAAATCCATAAAGAGAAATCCAATTAGCAAATATAGAATTAGATCTGAAACTATATGGATTTCTATTTATCATTTACACAGTAATCAAAGAAAGTCTTTTAGAATGCAAACACACATGTGGATGCATTGTGTCTTATTTTTTATCAGAGAATTTTGATGCATTTAATGATTTTTTTGCACAATAATAATACTGCAGTTATAAAATTTTTAATGATGTGGGATATCCTAATTCTGGCATTCTACAAAATATGGCCATGTGGAAAAGAGAAAAGAAGGTTAAGTAGGAGTTCAAAGTCTCTGTGGCCTTCACCTTCCTCAGTTGTAAAATGAAAGTGAAGGGCTGGATGCTTTTGAAGGTCTACTTTGTGGTAATAGCCCCTCAGTGACTAGAGTAACATTTTAAATGTGTATTTTAGAAGAAAAAAGCTTATCTTTTGTCAAATAAGCCACTTCTTGGCTGTGATAAATTTTTAAGGAACCACACTAATTACCAGTGTCCAAGAATAATAATAGAATAAATTATTTCCTAATAATCTAGGACTTGGTGCATCTTTGAAGAGAACAGCTAATAATTTTTATCTCAGGAAAATTTTCATGGAATTTTTAGACACAGATGGACAGATATGGATAAGAGCTTGAAAATGAGAGAAGGGCGGGTTTCTGAAGATTCAGTATTAAAAATATCAGAAAACTGATTGTACAAATCGAAGGAAGCATCACAAAAGCAGATGAATATTAAAGCTTGGATGACTGTGAATGCATTCAAAAGTACTTTGAAATAACGAATTTCCTGTGTCCATGGAGAGATGGGAAAGGAAATGACTACCCAAAACAGTACGCAAGGAAACCCATCATGTCCGCGTGCGTCTTTATGAAAGGGGCAGAAAGTCATGTCTCCCTGCCACTGACATCCCTCCGGCAACTATGCCTGACACCTTATGAAAGGGTGAGCGTGACCTACAATAGGAAAATCCAAGGGTGGACAGGCCGCAGCTCTGAGTATAAAGGGCCACAACCATCCAAGCACCTGTGAGCCCTACCGATTTGGGGAGGAAACTAGGAAAAATATCAGCAAAAGGATTTCCCTATGGTATAGGCAGATTGCTGATGCTATTGTCTTTGAAAAGGATAATAAACATGGTTATACTCCAAGTTTTTAAAAGTTATTTACATTTATTAAAAATCTTTATTCCCCCAGCAATACTACTTCATTATGCTGAAAGATTTATTATAATAAAATAATTTTTAAAAGCAAAATCTTGATGATATGACAGACTAATACTATGTACTCAAGAATTCTCCAATGGGTATATTTCAATAGACCTTTCTAGTGGAAATTAAAATCCTTAAATTCCACAGAATAATATAAATGAAATATTATATTACTAATACTGGTTGCTTCCTGTTTTTAGGCTTCATAGGGTTAGGTGAGTATTAAGAGCTATTGAATCAGAAAAGGTTTTGAAAATTATAAAGGACAAAACACAAGTATTATAATAAATTATGAAAATCATTTATATTATTATTCAGAGAGTTCTGGCATGAAAGATTATTAATAACATGAGTAAATTTCCAATATGTCATTCTCTTCCATAATTTGGCCATATAGTCTGTAAACCAAAGTTTCTAATATTCCTTACTATTCTTACGGAATTTAGGGTTTATTGCTGTGTTTTTCAAACCGTGTGTCATGATTCCTTAACGACTTAATGTATTATGTTATATACATGTTATATAGACTATAATGTTGTATATAGACTTAATGTATTATGTTATATACATGTTATATAGACTACAATATTATATTATAGACTTAATGTATAATGTTATATACATGTTATATAGACTATAATGTTATATATAGGCTTAATGTATTAAAAACCAGGATTAAAAAATATGAAATTAGACCCTGGCTGCTGTGGCTCAGTGGATTGAGTGCCAGCCTATGAACCAAAGGGTCACTGGTTCAATTCCCATTCAGGGCAGATGCCTGGGTTGTGGGCCAAGTCCCCAGTTGGGGGTGTGCAAGAGGCAACCACACATTGATGTTCTCTTTCTCTCTTTCTCCTTCCCCTCCCTTCTGTCTAAAAATAAATAAATAAAATCTTTTAAAAATATGAAATTAAATAATAGAAAATGTCAGGTATATCATACATAGCATCACTATATGTGTATGTAGGTACAAACAGCCATGAATACATATATATCTGTGTGTATTTGTGTGTGTGGAGTGATGGGTATGCATTTAGCGGATCATTATGTAAACATGCTTGTTATTGCAGATCACTGTGAAAGCAATGTGCAAACAACTAGGAAGCAAAATAACACTGTGGCTGGGAGCAGGGTCTCCAGCATAGACACACTTCAGTTTGGGCCCTAACTCTACCACTTGACTAAGGTGTGTGACCTTCCACTTAACTTCTTCTTGCCTTAATCTATTTAGCTAAAATAGGTGTATGATACTAAGAACTATCATATATAATAAGGTTATGTAGGAAGAAGCACCTATAAAATTCTACCATCATGCCTTGAATATAGTCTGTGCTCAAAAGATAGTAATCCCCCCACTTCATCTTTTCCCATAGTATTGGTTAATTTCATTATGTATACAAACATTAGACATTATCATTATTAGTCAGACAAAAAGAGAGACAATATGATTATGAGCACGAGAGGACAAATAATCGAAGGCGATGTATCACAGAGAGAAACCCAGGAACTACCATTCTGTGTTTGAAAAAAGTGCAGATTTCATACTTAGGTTAAGCCCTGGGAATCTACACTTTCAGCTGGTCTCATGGGTGTGTTTTATGCACAACACTAAAATCTGAGAACCACAGGTTGGCTGACTGATTATTTATGGAATACCTACAATGTGCATGGCACTGAGCTCAATCCTGTAGGCTGTGGGAGGGAGGAGCTTGGGAGGTTGTGGGAGCTCAGCAGATCTGCTTCTGCACTGTGGCTCTTACCACCGGTTTACAATGAGTCCCTACTGGTGTTTCCACAGTGTGAGAAGAACTCACTTTTGTACAGGTGGTTACTTACATTGTCTACCACAGGAGCTGAAATTTTACTTGCGTATAGAGGCCATGCAGGTAAAACAACTGAGAGAAAGTGAGAGACAAGATTTTTTTCCCCCTGAAACATGGCACCAACGTGGGTTGTCTATTGTTTTCTAAATTTTAATAGAGATATGTCTATAAAGCCAATCCACTTAACTTTTTTCTCATGCTACTCAGCTCTAGCTATATGTTGCCACACGGGAATGTAGGCTTAGTGGGCCACACACCGTACATGTGATTGCTAACACAAGTTAGCAATGTAGAGCGTTATGTCCATTTTATCCTTATTGTTGTCACCTGCTTAAAAGTTCATCAAAAAGTTTATCAAAATGTATGAGCCAACATTTGAAGGGCCCAAAAGTTGGTGAGTTATACTGGCCCTCTGGACTTTCATTTTGAGGTGTTGGTCTAGCAAGTTCAGTGCTGAGACTGTTGAAATTATCTTAACAGTTTTTCTGGCCTTCCTTCCCAGATTCTCCTAGACTTCTCCCCACGGCTCCTCCCTTTCCTTTCAGATGCTTAACCAAGAACGCTGATCTTGGTGGGCCAAGCTGTTTCTGTTAGTAAGATGGCATACATAACATTTCTTGAGTTGGTATTTTATAATGATTACTTTATGTTTCTTTACCTACTTTTGGAAATAATGTTAGACAATGAATATTAGAACTTCAGAAGATTAAGCAACATTTTCAAGAAATGGAAACTATTAGCACCTCAGTCAGGAGAACCCAAAGGTTTCTGATGGCTAAGAAGACACTTTGTCATCATTCCAGTAATTTCTGATGACTACATAGGATAAAATATCCCCACATTCTTTTCTGAAGCGATACCTTCATTGCCATCATTGCTATGTACAAAAAAACCTGGAGCTCTTTTGTCTACAGAAGTACGTGTCGAAAATGGTTATGGTCTGTACTCAGCTCTTGTTTGTAGAGTAGGAATGGCCGCTTCCCTTTCAGTGCAGGCGTCCATACGTAATCAACCACATGCTCTTATCTGTAGCGTCTGGATTCAGCCTCAGGCTCCTGCATGGCACAGGACTCTGGGAGGCCACAACTGAGCAGCAGTTACCGTTCAAGATGTGATGCATTTGCACCCCCAACCTAAAGTTCCCTATACAGAACTCCCTGATGTGGGGTATGTGTGCACAGCTCTGGACGTCTTTCTATCAGATATCACATCACTGCTAAATTTCAATTCAAAGCGATGAAATAATCCCAGCCAATTGCTGATTTATACATTTTAAAATTCACTGAAGTCAGATATATTGTGGTGCTTAGTGTATAGTACCATGCTAAGTGTATATTACCTCCTTAATAAGTGCTGACTTGAATTTGATTTCCAAAATAATCTGCCATCCCCTTTACCTGAGGTCTGGGATAATTTCTCTTAAGGTGGAAAACAATGAAAACTCTTAGAAATTGCACAGTCCAACCCCTTTATTTTATAGGTAAGACAACTAGGACCCTGAAAGTTAACTCATTTCTTGTGGATCACAAACTCTTTAGAAGCAGCTACCCCATGATGGGGGCTGCAAAAGGCAGAGTGTTGCATTGTGGTTGTATTTGTTTCTTCTAGAAATTACCCGCTCCTGGCTTAAAACAACCAACATTTATTTTCTCATAGTCAGGAGGTCGGCAATCTGAAATCTGTTTCACTGGGCCATTATCAAGGGCTCCGCAAGGCTGTGCTCCCTCCAGAGATTCTATGAGAGAATTGATGCTTGCCTCTCCCACAGCCTGGTGGCTGCCAGCCTTCCTTGGCTGTGTCTGCATCCCTCCAATCTCTGCCACTGTGATCACATGGGCCTCTCTGTGATCTCAAGGCCACACCTGACATCTGTGTCAAGTTTCCTTACGCCTTTCTCTTATAAGGACACTTGTGATGGCATTTAGGCCCCTCCTGGATAATCCATGATAATTTCTCCATCACAAGAACCTTCATTTAGGCATATCTGTCAAGGATCTTTTCCCATATAGAAAGTAAAATTTAGAGGACTTCCGCCAAGATGGCGGCGTAGGTGGACGCACTGCACCACCGCTCACAACCAGAGAGTTTAAACAATGAACTCAACAGCGAAAAATAAACAACCAGAACAGATAGAATCGAACTGAAGGGAAGCCTGACAACCAGGAAGTTGGGGAGGACGTACATCCAGGCCAGTAAGTGGGGCAGAACCGAGCAGAGGAGCGGAGAGAGAGGCAGTTTGCCCGGAGCAACTCACCCTGTGAGCGCCTAAACAAAACACTACCCCGAGCAATGGGTGAACCTCGCAGGCCTGCGGCATAACCAGAGAGGCCAGTGGGAACCAGCAGGGTCGAGACTGGCGGAAAAGGTAGTGGGGAACTGGGGAGCAGAGGGTGATAGGGAGCGGCGGTGAACGGCAGACGCCATTGCTTCCTCCCAGGCCCCGCCCCCAGAGGAAACGTCACAAAAAAGCGACCCAGGTTACCAGGCACCGGCAAACACCTAAGACTCTGACAGGTGTGCTGAGATAAAAAAGAATGAAAATGGCCAAAATGAAAGATCAGAACAAACTACAACTAACGGACCAAGAGATAGCCAAATTAACAGATGCCCAGTTTAAAACACTGGTAATCAGGATGCTCACAAAACTGGAAGAAATAGTTGAACAAATGAAGAATACGATAAAGATAATGGAGAAAGATTTACAGGGAACCAATAGGGGGAAAAAGGAAGCTGGGACTCAAACCAATGGGGTGGACCAGAAGGAAGAAACAAGAATTCAAAAAAATGAGGAGGGACTCAGGAACCTCAGAGACATTGGTAAACGACCCAACATCCGGATCATAGGGCTGCCAGAAGGACAAGAGGAACACCAAGAAATTGAACGTATTTTTGAACAGATAATGAACGAGAACTTCCCAA